>JASVEL010007894.1:0-147950 GCA_032618575.1 Nicotiana noctiflora | reverse complement strand
TTGCTCCACGATCGCACACCCAATGTCACGACCCGGATTTTTCCCCAACATTAGGATCGTGATGGCGCCTACTCGTGATAGTTAGGCAAGCCACTGTATTCATACTATTCTGTTTTCAACACAATTGTAATTAAATAAATGCGGAATACTTTATCGAAATAGAAATAACTAAATACAAAGTGAAAATCATACTGAAATTCTCTACCCAAGACGTGGAGTCACCAACTCACGAACTACTATGGAATACTACACATAAAAGTCTGAAGGAAATATAACATAATTTTGTTTGTCTCGGAACAAAGAGACTACAGATAATAACATAATTAAAGAGAGAGACGTCGGGCCTGCGGACGTCTGCAAGCTACCTCGGTCTCAAATATGATCAACTCCCACGCAATCTATTTACTGCTGCTGCTGCTCCTGATCGTAACCTGGACCCGTGCAAAAACGCACAGAAGTGTAGCATCAGCACAACCGACCCCATGTGCTGGTAAGTGCCTGGCCTATCCCGGCGAAGTAGTGACAAGCCTAGGACCAGACACCCACATAAATCTGTGCAATTCAATATATATATGTGTACCACAAAATAACAAGAAATAATCAAGTATTAACACAATAAGGAATATCTTAAAGAATTCAACAATTAACCACAGTTAATAATTTCACAAGGAAAAACAAAGTATAATGTAAACACAAGTAATATCAATTCAAGAAATAGCAAGCAGTTGCACGGCATCACCCTTCGTGCTTTTACTCTCATCCTCACCAAATAAACAAATAAAGTACACGGCATCACCCTTCGTGCTTTTACTCTCATCCTCACACCCATAGTACGGCATGATCCTTCGTACATGGTTCAATAACAGGGCACGGCACGATCCTTCGTGCATAATCAATAAATAAACATGGCACGGCATTAACCTTCGTGCATAAATAAATAAACATGGCACGGCATCACCCTTCGTGCATTATCACTCTTCCTCACCCAAATAACAATCATAGTTAAGGGCAAAGAAAGAAACAACAATTCATAAATCGTCCCATCAAGGGCAATCAATAATTATCTTCACAACAAGTCCCAACAAGGGAGAACAATAACGATTCATTCGTAATATATCTCAAAATAATCATTTTCCAACGACTCACGGTCATACTAGACGCCAATGTATGGATGCTCGTCACCACAGCCCATACACCGCACTCGATCACATAACACATAACACATAATCCTATTCCCTCAAGCTAGGATAGAACAAACACTTACCTCGAATGCTTATGAACAATTCAATCCGTGGATATGTCTTTTCTTTCAATTTGGCTCCAATCCAACCGTATCTATACACAATTGATTTAATATCATCAATTCTACTCAACAAACTAATTCTTAAGATCAAATACAACTTTTACAACATTTTGCCATGAATAGTGAATTTCAACCCCGGGCCCACATGGTCGGAATTCGGGGTTAGGACCAAAAATCCGGTTACCCATCCCCCCATGAGTTCATGTATATAATTTGTTTCAAAATCGGACCTCAATTCGAGGTCCAATTCCCAATTTATGAAAAACCTATTTTCTAACAAAAACAAGAATTTTACCATGAAAATCTTTGATTTCTTATGAAAAACATGTTTAATGATGTTAGGAATTGAAAGAATTAAGTAAAAAGTGACTTACAATCGTTTTGATTAAGAAGAAATCCTTGAAGAATTGCAAATGGGTGTTTTGGTTTTGTAAAATGTGAAGAAATGACTGAAATTCGTGTTTTTCAGGTCTCCGTGTTCGCATTTGCGAACATGGGTTCGCAATTGCGAACCCCGACCAATTTCTGGAGTTTGAAAAATAAGCTAAGGGTTGAAAAATAAGCTAAGGCTGGGAAGTTCGCATTTGCGAACATAAGTTCGCATTTGCGAACACTGGCGGTCACAGGAATGTTCGCATTTGCGAACCAATGTTCGCATTTGCGAACACATGCTGTATAAGGCAGTGTTCGCATTTGCGAACAATGGTAGTATGGGAAATGTTCGCATTTGCGAACTATTGTTCGCATTTGCGAACTATTGTTCGCATTTGCGAACATAGGCAGCACTGGGGACCTTCGCAAATGCGAACAATTGTTCGCATTTGCGAACAAGGTTGGCTTCGCATTTGCGATCAAGGTTCGCATTTGCGAGCCTTGCCTTACACTGTCCCCTTCGCAATTGCGAGAAATTCTTCGCAATTGCGAAGCCAACAACTGGGTGAAAAAAACCAGCAGTTCAAAATTCAGAATTTCATCCAACGGCCTATCAAATCTTTACCCGAGCCCCCCGGGCTCCAAACCAAACATGTACAGAACCTCAAAAACACATTATGGACTTGTTCGTGCGATCATATCGCCAATATCACTTCGTTTTAATCAAATCAAGCCTCAAACTCATGATTTTCATACTTTTGATTTTCAAAACTTCTTAACTTGGAACTCAAGGTCCAAAACATCTCAAACGACATCCAAATGTCACCAAACTTTACAGAAAATCACATATATAATATTTAAGACTTGTATCGGGCGTCGGAACCAAAATACGAGCCCGATACCAAGGTCAATTAATTTATTTCCTTTAATAATTACATCAAAAACAATTTCACATAAAAATTCATAACTTGGGCTCTAGGCCTCAGGAATTCGACTCCGGACACATGTCCAAGTCCCATAATTTCCTACGGAGCTCTCGGGACCATCCAATCTCGGGTCCGGATCCGTTTACCAAAAATGTTGACCGAAGTCAACCATATCAATATTAATATCATTTTTATCCAAATTTCTCATAGAATTCATATTTTCTATCACAAAATCTTTCCGGCTACATGCTCGGATCGTGCACATAAATCGAGGCAACATAGAATGAGGTTTTCAAGGCCTCGGAAGCTCGAAATGATTAATTAAATAAGTGATGACCCTTTGGGTCGTCACACGAAATCAAGAAGGGAAGTACTCCTAATAGTCCTGTAGCCTCCAAAAGAAAGAAGTACCTGAGTCGGGAAACAAGTGTGGGTAGCGGATCCACATATCAGACTCGGACTCCCAGGTCGATGCCTCAGGAGGCTGACCTCTCCACTGAACGCGCACAGAAGGATAACTCTTCGACCTCAACTGTCGAACCTGCCGGTCTAGAATGGCTACCGGCTCCTCCTCGTAAGATAGATCATTGTCCAATTGGACAGTACCGAAGTCTAACACATGTGTGGGATCGCCGTGGTATCTCCGAAGCATAGATACGTGAAAAACTGGATGCACGGCTGATAAGCTAGGCGGCAAAGCTAATCTGTAAGCCACCCCTCCCACTCTGTCTAGAATCTCAAATGGACCAATATACCTGAGCCAATATACCTATTCTTCCCGAACCTCATCACGCCCTTCATAGGCGACACTCGGAGCAATACGTGCTCACCGACCATGAAATCTACATCTCGAACCTTACGATCCGCATAAGTCTTCTCTCTGGACTGAGTGGCACGCAATCTCTCCTGGATAATTTTGACCTTATCCAAGGCCTCCGGAACTAAGTCTGTACCCAACAACCGAGCCTTCCCCGGCTCAAACCATCCAACTGGTGATCGACATCGCCTACCATACAACGCCTCATACGGAGCCATCCGGATGCTAGATTGGTAACTGTTATTGTAGGCGAACTCTGCTAATGGTAGAAACTGGTCCCACGAGCCTCCGAAATCAATAACACAGGCTCGAATCATGTCCTCAAGAATCTGAATAGTTCTCTCGGACTGGCCATCCGTTTGAGGATGAAATGCTGTACTCAACTGAACCTGGGTGCCTAACTCCTGCTGGACTGCTCTCCAGAACCGCGAGGTAAACTGTGTACCCCGATCAGAGATAATAGATACTGGCACCCCACGAAGACGAACAATCTCCCTAATGTAAATCTCCGCTAACCTCTCCGACGAGTAGGAGACAGATACTGGAATAAAGTGTGCTGACTTGGTCAGCCTATCAACAATGACCCAAATAGCATCAAATTTCCTCCGAGTCAAAGGAAGTCCGGTAACGAAGTCCATAGTGATCCGCTCCCATTTCCACTCGGGAATTTCAATCCTCTGGAATACACCACCAGGTCTCTGGTGCTCATATTTCACCTGCTGACAATTTAGACACCGAGCGACATACGCAACGATATCTTTCTTCATTCCGCGCCACCAATAGTGTTGCCGTAAGTCCTGGTACATCTTCGCGGCGCCTGGGTGAATAGAATACCGCGAACTGTGGGCCTCTGCTAAGATCAACTCTCGAATCCCTTCGTCATTGGGCACACAAACTCGACCCTGCAATTTCAATACCCCATCATCATCTAGCTTTACCTGTGTGGCACCTCCCCACTGTACTATATCTCTCAACTCACGCAAATGAGGATCATCAAATTGCCTCTCACGGATACGCTCTAATAAAGAAGAACGAGCGACCGTGCAGGCTAACACCCTGCTAGGCTCAGAAATGTCTAATCTCACGAACCAGTTGGCTAAGGCCTGGACATCTAGAGCTAATGGTCTCTGATTGACCGGAATATATGCAAGACTACCCATGCTGGCATACTTTCTAATCAATACGTCGGCCACCATATTGGCCTTACCTGGGTGATATAATATAGTAACATCATAGTCTTTTAGAAACTCTAACCACCTCCGCTGTCGTAGATTCAACTCCTTCTATTTGAACAAGTACTGTAGGCTTTTGTGATCAGTGACACCTCACATGTCACACCATATAGATAATGCCTCCAGATCTTTAAGGCATAAACCACTGCTGCCAACTCGAGATCATGATCTGGATAATTCTTCTCATGTATCTTTAACTGCCTCGAAGCATAAGCGATAACCTTACCATCCTGCATCAATACCGCTCTAACCCCTGTACGAGATGCGTCACAATAAACTGTATAAGGCCCTGCACCTGTAGGTAGTACCAACACTGGTGCGGTGGTCAAGGCTGTCTTGAGCTTCTGAAAGCTCGCCTCACACTCCTCTGACCACTGAAACTGGACACTCTTCTGGGTCAACCTGGTCATCGGGGCTGCAATAGAAGAAAACCCCTCTACAAAACGACGGTAGTAACCTGCTAATCCCAAGAAACTCCGGATCTCAGTCACTGAAGCTGGTCGAGGCCAATTGTGGACCGCCTCAATCTTCTTTGAGTCTACCTGAATACCTTCCACCGATACAATGTGACCCGGAAATGCTACCGAACTCAGCCAGAACTCACATTTAGAAAATTTGGCATATAGGTGGTTATCTTTCAGAGTCTGAAGAACCACTCTGAGGTGTTGCTCGTGCTCTTCCTGGCTGTGGGAGTACACCAGGATGTCATCTATGAAAACTATCACGAACAGATCTAAGTAAGGCCTGAATACCCGATTCATCAACTCCATGAATGCTGCCGGGGCATTGGTCAACCCGAAGGACATGACCAAGAACTCGTAATGCCCATATCTAGAGCGAAAGGCTGTCTTAGGAATGTCAGCCGCCCTGATCTTCAGCTGATGGTAGCCTGATCTCAAGTCTATCTTAGAGAATACCCTCGCTCCCTGGAGCTGGTCAAACAAATCATCAATCCTCAGCAGTGGATATTTATTTTTGATAGTCACCTTGTTTAACTGCCGGTAATCAATACACATCCGCATCGAGCCATCCTTCTTCTTTACAAATAATACAGGTGCTCCCCAGGGGGAAACACTGGGCCTGATAAAGCCCTTCTCAAGAAGGTCCTGCAACCGATCTTTCAACTCTTTTAGTTCCGGCGGGGCCATACGATAGGGTGGAATAGAGATGGGCTGAGTGCCCGGTGCCAGATCAATACAGAAATCAATATCTCTGTCGGGTGGCATGCCCGGCAGGTCTGAAGGAAAAACCTTAGGAAACTCCCGTGCAATAGGGACTGAATCAATGGAAGGAACTTCTGCGCCGGAATCACGAACATAAGCCAAATAAGCTAGACACCCCTTCTCGACCATACGTCGAGCCTTAACATAAGAAATAACTGTGCGAACGGAGTGGCTTGAGGTAGCTTTCCACTCTAGTCGGGGGGATTCTAGCAAGGCTAAGGTGACAGTCTTAAGATGACAATCAAGAATAGCATGGTATGGGGACAACCAGTCCATCCCCAATATGACATCAAAATCTACCATATCCAAAAGCAACGGATCAACACGGGTCTCAAGACCCCCAAATATAACTACGCACGAACGATGCACCCGATCGACTATAATGGAGTCACCCACTGGTGTAGCCACATAAACTGGAATATCCGGAGCATAGCTGGGCACGGCCAAATACGGTGCGAAGTAGGAAGACACATAGGAATATGTAGATCCGGGGTCAAATAATGCTGAAGCCCTCCGCCACACACAAGAATAGTACCTCTAATCACGGCATCCGATGCCTCTCGCCTCGGCTCGGCCGGTAAAGCATAGAATCGGGGATCCGCACCTCCCCTCTGATGCGTCTCTGGGACGACCATCAACCGGCTGACCTCTACCTCTCGCCTGGACGGTCTCCACCCCTACGGTCTCGACCTCCACCTCTATAATCTCTACCCCCGCCTTCGGCTGGCTGGGCAGGCCGAGGGTCGGTCGGGGCTCGAATCATGGGACGAGGACCTCGCTGCCGAGAGTTGCCCGCTGGCTATAGGGCAATTCTCGATAAAATGACTCGGGTCACCACAACCGTAGCAACTCTTGGATTGATAGGGCTGCTGGCCCCGACGACTCGAATGGCCTCCACGAACACTCGAAGAGGCCGAGCATTAATAGGAGACTGGTCCGAATAATGCCCCCAAGAACCACGATCACCGATCCACCCCGCGAAGCCTGAAGAGCGGAATGAAAAGGCCTGGAGGACCGGCCTCTATCAAAGGATTCTCTGCTACCAGAGGAAGAAGCACCAAACCTACCCGAATGACGAGGCCTCTTATCCGAAGAATAACCGCCTCCCTAGCAAGAGCCATCTCAACTCTGCGTGCTGCATTGGCTGCCTCCTGAAATGATATGTCACTCCCCACGCCCATAGCCATCCGGAGTCTAATCGGCTGATTAAGCCCATCTATAAATCTGCGGACCCTCTCCCGCTCCGTGGGAAGTATCACCACCGCATGACGAGCCAAGTCAATAAATCTCGTCTCATACTGTGTAACCGTCATAGTGCCTCGATGGAGGCGCTCAAACTGCCTCCGAAGTACATCCCGCCGAGTAGCAGGGAGAAACTTCTCCATAAATAGTTCCGCAAGCTGGTCCCATGATAAAGCTGGGGACCCTGCTGGTCGAGTCGAGCAATAATCTCTCCACCAAGTCTTGGCGGATCCTGCAAGCCTGAAGGTACAGAAGTCAACTCCGTTTGTCTCCACGATCCCCATAGTCTTGAGAATCTCATGGCAACCGAATAAAAAGTCCTGAGGATCCTCTGATGCGGCTCCACTGAATGTAGTGGTAAATAGCTTGGAGAACCGATCAAGCCTCCATAACGAATCGGAAGTCATGGCCGTTCCATCACCGGCATGAGCTGTGGTACCTGACTGAGTGGCCACAGCTGGCTGAATTACTGGTGCCTGAGGCCGAGGAGCTACTGGCTCCGGAGTACGAGCAATAGGAGTCTGGGCCCCTCCTCCAGCCTGAGAAGCGGCTGGTGCAACTGATAATAAACCCGCTCTGGCAATGCTGTCCATAAATCCCGCTATTCCGACCAAAGCATCCCGGAGATCCGGGGTAAATAAAGCCTCTCCTGGGACCTGAGCTGGGCCCACTGGAGCTGCTGGGATCGGAACCTCCTCGTCAATCTCAATATGAGGCTCCACCTCCGGAGTAGCTGCCTGGGGCTGAGCTCTACCCCTACCACGGCCTCTGATACGGCCTTGGCCCCTGCCCCTCACGGGAGCTGCCTGGGGCTCGGGCTGCTGGTCAGCGGACGAAGAAGCGCGTGTCCTCACCATCTGCGAAAGGACAGAATAGAAATTCAATCAGTAATTGAGGAACAAGTCGCACGACAAGAAAGAACAAATGAGAGACTTTTTCCTAACTCAATAGACTCTGGAGGACAAGTACGGACGTCTCCGTACCTACCTCTCAAACTCTACTAAGCTTGTTCGTGAGTGGTGAGACCTATGTAACCTAGAGCTTTGATACCAACTTGTCACGACCCGGATTTTTCCCCAACATCGGGATCGTGATGGCGCCTACTCATGATAGCTAGGCAAGCCACTGTATTCATACTATTCTGTTTTTAACACAATTGTAATTAAATAAATGCGGAATACTTTATCGAAATAGAAATAACTAAATACAAAGTGAAAATCATACCGAAATCCTCTACCCAAGACGTGGAGTCACCAACTCACGAACTACTATGGAATACTACACATAAAAGTCTGAAGGAAATATAACATAATTCTGTTTGTCTCGGAACAAAGAGACTACAGATAATAACATAATTAAAGAGAGAGACGCCGGGCCTGCGGACGTCTGCAAGCTACCTCGGTCTCAAATATGATCAACTTCCACGCAATCTATTTACTGCTGCTCCTGCTCCCTGCTCAAACTCTGGACCTGTGCAAAAATGCACAAAAGTGTAATATCAGCACAACCGACCCCATGTGCTGGTAAGTGCCTGGCCTATCCCGGCGAAGTAGTGACAAGCCTAGGACCAGACACTCACATAAACCTGTGCAATTTAATGTCTATGTATACCACAGAATAACAAGAAATAACCAGGTAATAACATAATAAGAAATATCTCAAAGAATTCAACAATTAACAACATTAAATAAATTCACAAGGAAAAGCAAAGTATAATGTAAACACAAGTAATATCAATTCAAGAAATAGCAAGCGGTTGCACGGCATCACCCTTCGTGCTTTTACTCTCATCCTCACCAAATAAACAAATAAAGTACACGGCATCACCCTTCGTGCTTTTACTCTCATCCTCACACCCATAGTATGGCATGATCCTTCGTACATGGTTCAATAACAGGGCACGGCATGATCCTTCGTGCATAATCAATAAATAAACATGGCACGGCATTAACCTTCGTGCATAAATAAATAAACATGGCACGACATCACCCTTCGTGCACTATCACTCTTCCTCACCCAAATAACAATCACAGTTAAGGGCAAAGAAAGAAACAGCAATTCATAAATCGTCCCATCAAGGGCAATCAATAATTATCTTCACAACAAGTCCCAACAAGGGAGAACAATAACAATTCATCTGTAATATATCTCAAAATAATCATTTTCCATCGACTCACGGTCATACTAGACGCCAATGTATGGATGCTCGTCACCACAGCCCATACACCGCACTCGATCACATAACACATAATACATAATCCTATTCCCTCAAGCTAGGATAGAACAAACACTTACCTCGAATGCTTATGAACAATTCAATCCGTGGAAATGTCTTTTCTTTCAATTTGGCTCCAATCCAACCGTATCTATACACAATTGATTTAATATCATCAATTCTACTCAACAAACTAATTCTTAAGATCAAATACAACTTTTACAACATTCTGCCATGAATAGTGAATTTCAACCCCGGGCCCACATGGTCGGAATTCGGGGTTAGGACCAAAAATCCGGTTACCCATCCCCCCACGAGTTCATGTATATAATTTGTTTCAAAATCGGACCTCAATTCGAGGTCCAATTCCCCAATTTATGAAAAACTTATTTTCTAACAAAAACAAGAATTTTACCATGAAAATCTTTGATTTCTTATGAAAAACATGTTTAATGATGTTAGGAATTGAAAGAATTAAGTAAAAAGTGACTTACAATCGTTTTGATGAAGAAGAAATCCTTGAAGAATCGCAAATGGGTGTTTTGGTTTTGTAAAATGTGAAGAAATGACTGCAAAATTCGTGTTTTTCAGGTCTCTGTGTTCGCATTTGCGAACATGGGTTCGCAATTACGAACCCCGACCAATTTCTGGAGTTTGAAAAATAAGCTAAGGCTGGGAAGTTCGCATTTGCGAACATAAGTTCGCATTTGCGAACACTGGCGGTCACAGGAATGTTCGCATTTGCGAACCAATGTTCGCATTTGCGAACACATGCTGTATAAGGCAGTGTTCGCATTTGCGAACCAAGGCAGTATGGGAAATGTTCGCATTTGCGAACTATTGTTCGCATTTGCGAACATAGGCAGCACTGGGGACCTTCGCAAATGCGAACAATTGTTCGCATTTGCGAACAAGGCTGGCTTCGCATTTGCGATCAAGGTTCGCATTTGCGAGCCTTGCCTTAGACTGTCCCCTTCGCAATTGCGAGAAATTCTTCGCAATTGCGAAGCCAACAGTTGGGTGAAAAAGACCAGCAGTTCAAAATTCAGAATTTCATCCAACGGCCTATCAAATCTTTACCCGAGCCCCCCGGGCTCCAAACCAAACATGTACACAACCTCAAAAACACATTATGGACTTGTTCGTGCGATCATATCGCCAATATCACTTCGTTTTAATCAAATCAAGCCTCAAACTCATGATTTTCATACTTTTGATTTTCAAAACTTCTTAACTTGGAACTCAAGGTCCAAAACATCTCAAACGACATCCAAATGTCACCAAACTTTACAGAAATAACATATATAATATTTAAGACTTGTACCGGGCGTCGGAACCAAAATACGAGCCCGATACCAAGGTCAATTAATTTATTTCCTTTAATAATTACATCAAAAACAATTTCACATAAAAATTCATAACTTGGGCTCTAGGCCTCAGAATTCGACTCCGGACACATGTCCAAGTCCCATATTTTCCTACGGACCTCTCGGGACCATCCAATCTCGGGTCCGGATCCGTTTACCAAAAATGTTGACCGAAGTCAACCATATCAATATTAGTATCATTTTTATCCAAATTTCTCATAGAATTCATATTTTCTATCACAAAATCTTTCCGGCTACATGCTCGGATCGTGCACATAAATCGAGGCAACATAGAATGAGGTTTTCAAGGCCTCAGAAGCTCGAAATGATTAATTAAATAAGTGATGACCCTTTGGGTCATCACACCCAATCACGTGATCGCGTAGGGTTAAAATCCTTTAGTGATTTTTAAAGAAAAACATAACAGTAGTACGGGAATTTTATCACTTTTTCAAAACCCACTTCTTCCCCACACTCCATTGACGAGTTCCAAGCTTCCCTTCCTCCATAACTCTTTGGGTAAGCATTCTTAACTTCGTTTCCAAATTATTTCATCAACTAATCACAAAATTCTAGGCCTAAAAACATGAAATCATGGTAGAAATTAGGACCTTTGGATAGAGTTAGGTTTTGGAGAATTTTGGGCGATTCAACCCCAATTTTGGTGTCGAATCTTAAAACAAATTATATATTTGAACTCATGGGGTTATGGGTGAATTTATTTTTGTTCGTACCCCTTGTTTGGACCAAGCGGGCCGTGGGTCAGTTTTGCAAATTGTTGGCAGGATATTGGAAAGATTATATTTAGCCATTTGGGTTGGATTGTTGAGTATTATTGATGATATTAAATCTATTGTGAATAGATACGATTGAATTAGAGCTAAATTCGAAAGGAAATGCATTGCTTAAGGAATGAGTTGGCCGTAAACCTTTGAGGTAAGTGTTTGATCTAACTTTGGCTTGGGGCAATAGGATTAGAGTATTCATAAATGCTATTTGATAAATGATCGAGTATGGTGTATAGGCGTGGTGATGAGTGTCTATACACCAGAGTCTAGCATGACCGTGGGTCATTGTTTGTACTTGTTTTTTAGATAATTTGGATCTCTTCTAAGCATAAAATATGTTTTTCTGCAAATGTAAAGAGTATGAGGATAAGTTGTGAAATATTAATATTTTGGAGCGTTGGCTCGAATGATAAATACTATTGAGTAAAAGATGAAAGTATTGAAAAGAGTTGTGATTAATCCCTTGTCGGGATGTTTGAATATATTGAGTATTGCCCTTGCCGGGTTGTGAAAGTTATAGTTATTGTTCCCTTACCGGGACTTAGTTGTTATTTGTGTTATTCCCTTGCCGGGATAGTGCTTACTATTTGTTTATTCTTCTTTCCCGTTTGGTTGTGACTGTTGTTTGGATTAGGAAGAGTGATATAGCATGAAGGGTCATTCCGTACTATTTCTGATTATATTGCACGAAGGGTCATTCCGTGCTAATTCTGATTATATTTGCATGAAGGGTCATTCCATGCTATGTTTTGACTATTTACGCATGAAGGTACATTCCGAGCTCTAATTTGATTATATTTGCACGAAGGGTCATTCTGTGCCATGAAATGAGAGTTATGCGAGGGAAAGAACGAAGGGTGATGCAATGCATTTTATTCGATTGTTTTGGGTTAGAATGAGAGTAAAAGCGTGAAGGTTGATGTCGTGCAACTATTGAATTTCTTATTTTGAGATAATTATTGTTGTGGCTTGTTTCTTAATTACACTGATGAACTATATATTCAATTGTACTCCCCACAGCATGTTCTCTTCCTTTTAATTGTTTAGTTTCAGTATTTCTGTTGTGTTTAGTGTATATATGTATATAGAATTGTACATGTTGATTTGGAAGTCTTGTCTAGCCTCGTCCCTACTTCCCCGGAGTTAGGCCAGACACATACCAGCACATGGGGTCGGTTATGATGATGCCACTTTGTGCATTTTTTTGTGAACAGATCCAGGAGCAGTTTTTGCACAGTAACAGTAGGATATTTATTCCATGAGCTATCATCAGTCCGGGGACTTTCGAGGTAGCCTAGCTGGCATTCGCAGGCCGAAGTCCCTTCCCTTTATTTTAGTTTTTTTTCATTGTACCTGTCACACCTGCCTTTTTACTACCCCACACATACACCTAAAAAGAGGCTTTTGTACCGATTCGTTTGGAAAGATATGTAGGGTATACTGCAGTGTTCAAATACCCGAGACGGATATAACAACAAAGAGGAAGGAGTTTTTCCACATAAAGGACAATCGGTTCGGGATTTTTATTAAATTATCAGAGTCGCCACTTGGGAAGATAATGGTGTCCCAAGTCACTGATTAATCCCGAATCCGAGGAAGTTGACTATGTTATTACAATCCGCGAAACAAAGACCTGGATAAGGAACTCTGTTAACCCGGGAGAAGGTATTAGGCATTCCCGGATTCCATGGTTTTAGCACGGTCACTCAATCATCGCTCTCGAATCTTATTTGACTTGTTATAGATTTTAACAATAGGTATATGTTCTTACTTTTGATATTTTAAAGATTTACGACATCGCGAAAACGCAACTCGAGTCACACCGCAACCAGTACGCCTGTGACCTTTAGTACATTTAGGCTTTGCCGGGATTTTGGATTTGAGTCGCACCAAGCGCACACTCGTATTTAAAGAAGGTATATTAAATCGTGCCTAATAGAGTCTATCAGCTTTTAATTCTTTTGGGAGAGGCTATGAAGTTTACTAGTAGCCTTCCCGATTCTATCGATTCATTATTTCATTACTAAAGGGGGCCCCACTATTGGGTGTCATGTGAGGCTCATCCCAATTTAATTTTAAGGCTCAATCATAAATTTTAACTATATTTTCTATACAGGTTCTTTCCTTAGTTAATTCTTACTAACATTTCTGAAAACGAGTCCAGGCCCATGTCATTTTTGTTTGTTATTGGGCCTGTATTTCTAGAATGACTTAGTGCAATATAAAACACGTCCAGGTCTTAATGACCCAAATACATCCTGGGCTTTCAATCGATGGCCCAGCAGACATACGAACACAGTCCAGGCTCACGTTATTTATCAAGCCCAGACCCATTTGAGATAACTAAAACAGGAATGTAAACTTCACAATAACCAGCATACAAAACTAAGAATGAAATCAGAATGCTTTTATTTATCAGGAAAAGTGAAACCAACGTACAAGATGATCAACGTTAATTCCAGATTATAACTAACTCCTATATATAAGCATCAACTACTCTTATTCTTTTGTTTTCTGCTAAATGACTTATACCAGCATTGAAACTACTTAACTAATAAATCAAGAGAAAGAAGCTATTCAACTATGTGAAGTTTTATTTAAACAGTCTAAAATACTTGCTAATGGTAACCAAATCACCTAAGACTAATTGATTAACGATATGTATACAAGGTTATGTTACTAGATTATCTAAGATTTATACTCGTTTATTATCACATACCCAATTGCAAATGACTTATCAGTTCTGTTAATTGTTCTTCCTTTTTAGCTTATTTGTATCTATATACAATTCAACAGATGTGATTAACTACTAATATTGATGCGAGCCACACTTATCTGATATCACGAATGCAGTCTTAATTGAGTTATTGCTTCGTTTTTACTTGTTTCTCTTTTAACTTACACAAATCTAGCTATCAATTTCCAGATTCGATTATCTACATGAGTTGTTTGAACTTGCTATTATCAATTCATGTTAGGGTTATCCGACCTTGTTTTAAATTTTATACCTATTTAACTAAGTGATTTACTACTATGACTATGCTACCACTACATTACTAGCTATTACACTATTTTTTGTTTCGTTTTTCGACTCATACACACTATACTACATCAGAACTAACAGATCTAAGCTATATTAAGCTACTAATCTGCAGAATAAATCAAAATACAAGCACCAATTGGCTTCAACTTTCAAACTTCATTCCAATTAATCATTTCAATTGTACAGCTTCATTTGAATCAAAGAAATGTACCTGGATCAGCAAGATAAAATCCGATAAGTTCTAAGGGGTTAAGAGATGAGCAACAGCAAGAGACTCAAACAGCAATGCAACAGTGAAGATGAATCCCAAACGAGCAGAACAACCACAGCAACAATGCAGATAATAGATCCAAGCAGAACTTTAAGCAGGAAATCCACAGAGACAAGCAGCTAAACCAGGTGTTCTTACTCGAAAAATGCAGGAAAAACTACTTGCTATTTACTATATTTTTTCTCTGATTTATCTATTGAAAAACCAGCCTTATATATCTATATTTTCTCTAAACTTTTTCTTTCCAAAAGGCAGCCCTTACTTGGCTCTTTTTGGGGGTATTTATAGGCATAGGAATGGCAGATTTCTTGGGGGGAAAGAATGGAAGTAAATTCCACTTCTCCCCCATTAAAAATCACTAAATCTACACTTAGACCCCATTTTCTGTTAAAGAATCCCTTTCAGCATGTGCTGGAAGGTTCTTTTTTATTCCATTTCTAGGCTTTTACCAAAGTATCCCTATTGGTTAAAGATTTTTACTGATTTCCCTTTTAAGGAGATCATTATACCCTTTAATCTCTGCAAAATTGCAGAAATCAAGGGTACAAATGACTCCCATGTCCCTATGTGTTCTATGTAATTCACTATTTTACCAATTTGGATTCCTTTTATGCCCTTATGGAAATTGCTTATTTACCTGACCTACCTAGGTTAGGTTTTTAGCATTTTGGACTTATTTAACTAATGGCCAGTCTTTGCATTGGTATTTAAGGACTGGCCAGTTCTATCTTTAAAGAACTATTTCCAACTTAACCAATTTTGTTTTATTTTCAGTTAATTAAGATCTTTTATTTCATTTTTAAACTAATTGCAGGACTAGCCTGCTTTATTGTTGTTCTTAGCCTATTTAAAATATAGCCAGTCTCAAGTTGAGACTTGGCTTGGGCAATTGAAGCCCATTTGCTGAACACAGGCTGGGCCAAAGCCTTTGCAGACATAGCCACCTATGATTCAGGTCTCCAATGAGCCTTGGTAAGTCTGAACTTGCAGACTTAACCAATTGTTACACAACTAGCCACTTTAGGGTGGGCCAGTGTGCTGGACCTTGTAGAATTGGTCAATTTGCAAAATTGGCCACTCTTTGGTCACTTATTTATCTTATACCCTATTGTTATTTGATTTTCAGTTTTAACCTGTTTCACAACTAGCCATTTTATGAAACTTAGCACTAACAGCTATAACCAATTCACCTAAGGTTAATGAGTATTAATCACTGCTCATCCTAACAATAAACTATTGCAAACTCAATCATTTCAACACACAATTGCACACATAGCCACATGAGACCAAACATTGTGCATCAATTAATTAAAACTCAGAAGGGAAATTGAGTAGTGTTGAATCTTAATCAATCAATTCACATAACCCAATTTCATGTAGCAAAGTGTCAATTAATATCAATCAGACTTAATTACAACCAATTCATGTCAGATGATACATTGAAAAACCCCAAAACTTTTAAAGTCCATGGGCATAGACATACATAGAAGCTAAATCTCACAAAACAATCAACAAGAAATGAAACATGGCTCATTTTTAGACATAAGGTCAATAGAATAACATAAGCATGGTAATCATAGTCTATTTTCAAGTACTAACCCTAGCTTTGATATATATATATATATATATATATATATATATAAATATATATATAAAAGATAGACTATAGTGAAGATAAAGATAGAAGAGACATGAGGAAACATTGAAGAGGGATTCTACATCCATCATGCCAAGTAACAGAAATAGAAGTAGAATCAGATTAACATGCTTATTTTAGCAAATCAAGGAACAGAAGAGGTGGTATAAACCAATCATTAAAGAAAAGCCCTGGTTTTAATCATGAAATGAAGAAGAACATGGAGACTTAGAGAAATAGACAAAGACAAATCAAAATAACCCTAATATAGGAGACAAACGGCTAATCCTATCACTAAAACTAAGCATGCAAAGAGCTAGATGAGAAGAACATTCAAGCTAATGAGAGCTAACAAAAGATAACCTAATACAAAGATGACACGGAATGAGAGTCAAAAAACTTAACTAGAACTAAAGTTAAACATGCAAAGGAGATATCGAAGACCAACAAGATGAAGAACCCTAATACTAGCAGAGGACGGAAAAGAAGAAGGATATCAAGGTCAAATCTTCAAAATAGAGAATCAAAACAAGATTCAAACAACGAGATAACTCTAGTATAAGGGATGAAGAAAAATGACTAGAGGACTAAACATGTAAGGAATCATAAAAGAGGAACAGTCATGCTGTTGAAAGCTAACAGATCAGGAATCACAGTACCAAGAAGATGAAGAAAAAAGGATGAAAGATAGATCTAAAGAAACTAAACATGATCAAAACAAACAAAACAGAAGAAAGATATGAAAAATGAACAAGTTAAGAAAAACCCTAATACTACAGAAGATGAAGAAGCACATGGGACAAAGAAATAAACAAAACACATCAAAAACAACAAATACAAAGCAGAAGAAAGCATGAACATGAATCAAGTAAAAGAAAGCAAGTAAGAAAATAGAGAGGGAGGGGACTTAGCTTGAAGGGCCGGTCCTCTGAGCTTCCCTCTTCACTCTTCTCACTCTCTTTTCAGGCTTCTTTCAGACTCTTTTCTTTATTTCTTTTTCTTTATTTTTCTTTCTGGTTTTTTTTTAGACTTCAAGATGAAATCTTTTTGAGATTTTTCGGTTTGGAGGGGGTATTTGGAAGGGTAAAGGTAAGATCTTGAAGAGGGCTTTGAGTTTGAGTCGCCGGAGTTAGGGTTCCGGCGAATTCTTTTTGGATATTCGACGGGATCAAGGAAGATTCAAGGGAAACCAAGGTTGTGGGGGGTTAGATCGGACCATGGTGGTTCTTTTAGTGTTAGTTTGGAGTGGTTTCTCATAAGTCATGGTCACCGGAGGTAGATTCCGATGACCGGCATATCAAGAACAAGGGAGGGTTTCCAAGTTTCTCAGGGTTTTTTGGGTGGTCTGAGGTGAAGAGGGTAAGAGGAGAAGAGGAGAGGTAAATGGGGTGGCCGGAGACCACCGTCAAGGGTGGTGGCCTCCATGGCTGCCAGGGTTTCAGAGTGAGGAGATGAAGAAGATGAATGGGTGAGGGGAAGGGATTTTGGGCGGCTAGGGTTAGGATTCTTTGCAAATGCCCGGTCTCAATCAGACAAATGCCTTTTATAGTCGAGGGAGCTAAGGTGATCTGGGCCATTGATTTGACGAAGATCAACGGCCACCAATTGTGTTACTTAAACGACACCGTTCTATTACAAACGAGACCCAGGCTTTTGACCATTAGATCAATTTAAACGGACGGCTGAGATCTGATCTCACATTTTAGTTAATTAATTAATTCTGTTAATTATCTCAACCGTTGGATCTGGCTTGATGAACGGCTGAGATCACTTGCATCTACTGAGCTGGACCGGCTCTTTGGGCCAATGTACTTGGGCCATTGATTTCAATTTCTTTTGGCCCAAAGTATTTATACCTATATATTTCTTGTATTTTTTGGTATTTTAATTATTCTTTATGTATTTTCTTATTGTAATTTATTTCCTATTTTTATGTTCTTTTCCAATTACTCAAATTCTTTTAATTTCCTATTTTTCCCAATTTGTCAGATTTCTTTTGCTATTTTTTACTATATTCCGCTAATTAAACTATTTTTTGTTAATTTTTTTTAACTACTTAATAAAAAATACAAGTATTTAACCTATTATTTTTTTTCTAATTTCTAATTATTCAAACACACAAAGTGTAGCTAATTTCAGAGAAGACACACAATTACACTCAAAAATATTATTTTATTTTTAATTTTGGAATTTGTTTACCTAGTGCAAAAAATCATGTGCTCACAGCCGCCCCTCTTTGCTCGGGAACACGAAGAGTTTCAGTGCAAAGACAAGTGAGCAGTAATGATAGATTTTTGCACATGGCATATTCCGTGAAAGCATTTTGAAAACCTTTTGACCGCACCCTGCTTTAGAGGTTGCCTACATATCCTGAGCTAAATAGGAATCAGGTCAGTGTAGTTCGGGAAGGTCTGGCAGTTAAAAACTACCGGACTCACTGTTGCATTGACACTGCTGCGACTCGCTGACTTACTCCTTATTACACCGGGGGATAAAATGTAAAATGAAGAAGCTATTCTGAGCTATGATTCTACGAATTACAATTGTTTCTATCTATCTTCTTGTCTCTTTACTCTTCCTTGTCTCTTTTCCTTGATTTTCTGTGATGCGGACTCTCTTTTTTGTTGATTTTCTTTTTCTTGCTTCCCCCTCTTTTTTTGATTTTCGATGATACTTCTTGCCTTCAAACTGATGCCTGTTCAAAACAAAACAAAACAACGAACTTTTCCTTCTAGCCCAGTATGGGCTTTTATGTTACTGTGTTACTCGTGTTAGCTAACACAAACCAAAGTTGCAAAAATTAAAATTGCGGAAAAGTATTCCCTTGTTATCCAGGTGGGCGCCTGATGCATTAAAAATTGCAAAAAAATATTCCCTTGTTATCCAGGTGGGCGCCTGATGCATGAAATTTAAAATTGCAAAAAAGTATTCCCTTGTTATCCAGGTAGGCGTCTGATGCATGAAATTTAAAAATGTAAAAAAATATTCCCTTGTTATCCAGGTGGGCGCCTGATGCATGAAATTAAAATTGCAGAAAAGTATTCCCTTGTTATCCAGGTGGGCGCCTGATGCATGAAATTTAAAATTGCAAAAAAGTATTCCCTTGTTATCCAGGTGGGCGCCTGATGCATGAAATTTAAAATTGCAAAAACGTATTCCCTGAGTTTGATAACTGGGGAGTGGATTTTAAAGATGATACCTTCCTCTTGTTTTTGGTATTTTCTTTGACTTTCACCCATGAATTCTTTCACTTATTGCCGAACTTTGTTTTTGGTGTTTTCTATCTTTCCACATTAGTCACATTTACTTTAAAGTGATTAGTGACGATTTGTTCCTATCTAAATCATGAAACAAAATTTATTAGATATAAGCTGCTGGCAACTGGCATCTGTCGTCCCTGCCTCTTATTGTTTTCCTCTTTTTTGCTTTTTCTCCCACTGTGTGGTCTTTTAGTTAGCTATCTTCTGCAAGCTCTTTTTGTATTTTCTTATTTTTTCACTTTTTGTTTTCTTTTCTTTTGGCTTTGTTTGCCAAACTCCTTCGTTTCTTTCCAACTTTTCCTTTCCCTTCTTTTCTAATCCAGTATTATTTCAGCTTTTATCATCGGAGCTAGTAGTTAGCTTTTAAAAGACAAACAATGAAATGTAGAAAAATGAATCTCAAAAAGGGTAAAGGTGTTTCGGAGGAGTGGTAGAACTTATCTTGGTATGTTGGCTGATTCTGTTGAACATGCCATGTATTTAAACTCTGACCCAGTTCGTTCAACCCATTATTCTGACTCCAGATTGTTCTCGACCCAAACCGATCCTTTTTGCCTTTTCTTTTTTTCCCATAATAACCCTTACGATCGCCCTATGGTGCCTCGAATGGTTTTCACTAATAAGATTCTCTCATTTATTCTCTCTCAGCCTCACAATCGCCCTGCAGTGCCATTAAAGGTTTTCACTGGCAAGACTCTCTCATTTTATTACTCTCAACCTCACGGTTGCCTCACGGTGCCGGTTAAGGTTTTCACCGATGAGACTCTCTCATTTTTTATCATTTTCCATTTTTCCTTTTGTCTTTTGTTTTTCTGTACCACTGATGTTGTCCAATGTTTCGTTCTTCCTTTATTTCATTGCATTCGTTATTCTCTTGGAATTGATCAGAAGGTCTTTCTTTAGACTGTAACGTGGCTTTTGGATGGGTTAAGAAAGAAGGGTATAAAGGCTCAAAATTTATGAGGGTTCAAAAATATTTACAACTCTCGGAATTATAAACATAACTTCTGCCCCAGTTTCAATATGTGGGGAATTTTGGATTTTTCCTTTATTGTGACTGAACCTCATTGGGGCTACCTACGTACCTTTTCGGGATCAAGTCAAACGTAGTTCATTACTACGCCAACAATTTGTGAATTTCTTTAGACTTTTTCCCTATTTCTTTGTCTTTTTCTTTTATTTTCCTTTTTTTCTTTTTTTTTCATTTTCATTTATTTGCTACTTTCTTTTTGCGTCATAAACAATTCCGAGAGAGGGGTAATGAAAGAATATATCGAACATGGCTCAATAGGGGTGTCAATGGATAAAGTGTTTGGATAGAGAATAAAATGCCTTCATCATTTCAATTCGAAAATCACAACAAAATGCAATCATACAATTGAAAAGGAATCATACATAGTATCTTTTGACCGCATCCGAATTGATAGCAGTCTTTACGCACTTTCCTTCAACGTCTGTCAAATATAATGCACCATTAGACAACACTCGTGATACCATAAATGGTCCCTGCCAGTTTGGTGCAAATTTGCCTTTTGCTTCGGCCCAATGCAGAGGTAAGATACGCCTCAATACGAGTTGTCCAACTTCAAACTTCCGAGGACGCACCTTCTTATTATATGCTCTGGCCATTCTTTGTTTATACAATTGCCCGTGGTAAACTGCTGCCAACCTCTTCTCGTCAATCAGACTTAATTGTTCCAGCCGGGCTTTTACCCATTCTTCGTCATCTATTCTAGCTTCTACTATGATTCGTAATGACGGTATTTCTATTTTCGCGGGTATAACAGCCTCTGTCCCATACACTAATGAATAGGGTGTGGCGCCGATAGATATGCGCACTGTTGTGCGATAACCCATAAGAGCAAAGGGTAATTTCTCGTGCCATTGTCTGGATTCCTCCACCATTTTCCTGAGGATCTTCTTTATATTCTTGTTTGCAGCTTCCACTGCCCCATTTGCCTTTGGCCTGTATGGTGTGGAGTTGCGATGTGTGATCTTAAATCTCTGGCAATCTTCCGCCATGAGGTGACTGTTCAGATTGGCCCCGTTATCTGTAATGATTAACTTGGGAATTCCAAACTGGCATATAATATTTTCATGCACAAAATCCACCATAGCTTTCTTCGTCATCGCCTTGAATGTCTTTGCCTCAACCCACTTGGTGATGTAATCAATTGCGACTAGAATGAATCAATGCCTGCTAGAAGCCGCAGGCTCTATCGGTCCAATAACATCCATACCCCAAGCGACAAACGGCCAGGGTGCAGACATCGTATGCAATTCATAAGGTGGGGAGTGGATTAGATCTCCATATACTTGGCATTGGTGGCATTTCCTCACATACCTGATGCAGTCCCGCTCCATAGTGAGCCAATAGTACCCGGCTCTCAAAATCTTCTTTGCTAAGATATACCCGCTCATATGAGGTCCGCATGCTCCAGCGTGCACCTCAGTCATAATCTTATCAACTTGTTGCGCGTCCACACACCTCAACAATCCCAGGTCTGGTGTCCTTTTATATATGATTCCTCCACTGAGGAAAAAGCCATTCGCCAAGCATCTTACAGCTCTCGTTTGATCTCCGGTGGCTTGTTCTAGGTATTTACCTGCCTTCAAGTATTCCTTGATGTCGTGATACCACGGTTCTCCATCCAACTCTCCTTCCACAGTAAAACAGTAAGCATTCTGATCATGCACCTGGATCTGAAGTGGATCTATATAGGCTTTGTCCGGATGATGTAACATAGAGGATAGTGTGGCCAGAGCATCTGCAACCTTGTTATGCATTCTTGGGATATGATTGAACTCTATGGACCGGAATCTTTGGGACAACTCATGCAAACAATGCCAATAAGGTATCAGTTTCAGATCCCTTGTTTTCCATTCTCCCTGGATTTGGTGTATCAAAAGATCTGAGTCACCCATGACCAAAATCTCTTGAACACCCATATCAATTGCCATCCTCAATCCCAGGATACACGCCCCATATTCGACCATATTGTTGGTACAGAAAAATCAAAGCTGAGCAGTAACGGGATAGTGCTGACCCGTTTCTAAAATGAGTACTGCTCCGATTCCAACTCCCTTACTATTGACGACTCCGTCGAAATACATCTTTCATCCTTGTTTCTCACTCTGTTCTATTTCTTCGACATTTATTGCCTCCTCATCCGGAAAATATGTCTTTAATGGGTCATACTCATCGTCCACTGGATTCTTTGCCAAGTGATCTGCAACTGCCTGCGCCTTCATTTCCGTACGAGTTACATAAATGATGTCGAATTCTGTGAGCAGAATTTGCCATTTAGCAAGTCTTCCTGTAGGCATGGGCTTCTGGAATATGTACTTCAGAGGATCCAACCGTGATATCAAGTACGTGGTATATGCTGACAAATAGTGCTTTAATTTCTGAGCCACCCAAGTCAATGCACAACAAGTTCTTTCTAGCTGAGTATACTTTACCTTGTAAGATGTGAATTTCTTACTAAGGTAATATATAGCCTGCTCTTTCTTGCCCGTCTCATCGTGATGTCCTAGCACACACCCAAAGGAATTGTCAAGCACCGTCAGATATAAGATCAAAGGTCTTCCGGCTCTGGAGGAACTAGCAATGGAGGATTTGCTAAATATTCCTTGATTTTGTTGAAGGCTTCCTGACATTCATCGGTCCATTTCACTGCTGCATCTTTCTTTAACAATTTGAAGATTGGTTCACATGTTGATGTCAATTGAGCGATGAACCGGCTAATATAATTCAGCCTTCCCAACAAGCTCATTACTTCCTTCTTGTTCTTCGGCGGAGGTAAACTCTGGATAGCTTTGATCTTTGACAGATCTAGTTCAATACCTCGCCGACTCACTATAAATCCCAATAGCTTCCCTGAAGGTACTCCAAAAGCGCATTTTGCAGGATTGAGTTTAAGATTTACCTCCGGAGTCTTTGGAAAAACTTTCTCAAATCCCTTACATGATCATGTTGCTTCTTGGACTTTATGATGACGTCGTCCACATACACTTCGATTTCTCGATGCATCATGTCATGGAACATTGTGGTCATTGCCCTCATATAAGTAGCTCCGGCATTTTTTAACCCAAACGACATCACTCTATAGCAATACGTTCCCCAAGGCGTAATAAAAGCAGTTTTCTCCGCATCTTCTTCGTCCATAAGGATCTGGTGGTAACCCGCATAGCAATCTACAAATGAAACGATCTTATGCTTGGCACAATTGTCGATTAATATGTGGATGTTTGGCAACGGTAAATCATCCTTCAGACTTGCTTTGTTGAGGTCTCTGTAATCCACACACACCCTGGTTTTTCTGTCTTTCTTTGGGACTGGCACAACATTTTCTAACCAGGTGTGGTACTTAGTAACTCGTATGACCTTTGCCTCAAACTTCTTATTCACCTCTTCTTTTATCTTCACATTGATGTCCGTTTTGAACTTTATCAATGTTTGCTTCACTGGCCGGCATTCAGGATAAATAGGCAACTTGTGTACCACCAAATCAGTACTAAGTCCGGGCATGTCGTCATAGGACCAAGCAAAGATGTCTTTGAATTCATGCAGCAACTTTATTAACTCTTCCCTGAAGGAGGTTTCTAAATGTACACTGATTTGCTTCTCCCCGACACTATCCTCACTCCCCAAATTGATAGATTCTGTTTCATTCAAGTTCGGTTTAGGTTTTTCCTCATATTGATTCAGGTCCTTCGGTTTAGGTTTTTCCTCATATTGATTCAGGTCCTTACTTATTTCCTCAAAAGTTTCCTCATCCTCATATTCCTCATCAGAATCAGCACATATGGAACTATACAAAAGGAAAAATAAAAATAAGGCAAAAATGAAGAAAGAAGAAGAAACTGCATTTCATTGATATTTCAAAGATGAACAAAGTTTGGGTACATTCTGATTTCCATAGGGGGTGGGGGACTACAAAAAGTAAAATTGTTTTTTGGGAAAATGATGATGAATTTCAAAAGCTAAATACCAAGATTCCTTCCTGATTGGGAAAGGAGTGGCTTCCTAGTTGTTGAGCGCAACACCAGATCCCACGATCTGAATGTCTATCTTGCTAGTACCTTCTCCCATTTCTACCATGTTCACGTCCCCAAATAACATTTCGAACCTCATCAAGAGCTCCTCATCAGATCTGGTCTCAGCATACCTAGACGCAGCAGATGACAGATGTCATTTTGTACCAAGCTTGGCAAAGGTGCCGGACAGCTTTGGGATGTGTTTAGGAAGGGTCCAGTTTCTTTTTTGGTTCTCTGTACTTTTTGGATGTCGGTGTGGGTGGGTTTGAATCGCAAGCCGAAGGTATCTTTGTTCACTGGCATATGGACTGGTTGAGTTATTCCTTGCAGGGCTATTCCTAGCCCTTTCCCCGGTGTAAATCCATTTTTAATCATCTCCCTGGCTACCATCACAGCGGCAGGTGCCAATGTAGGGATTGGCAATTTCTCACCTCCAGCAATCTTGTTCACTGTTACAGTATCTGTCACCTGGTACACCCAGGGACCCTTATCTCCATCCACATCCTCAAATGGCATTATGGCATTACAGGTGTCTCCTTCTCTGTGCACTGTGATTTCTTGATTCTCCCATTCGAACATAACCATCTGGTGCAAGGATGATGGCACGGCCTTAGCTGCGTGGATCCATGGTCGACCCAGCAATAGATTGTAGGACACAACAATGTCTAACACTTGAAACTCCATCGTAAAGTCTACTGGCCCAATGGTGACCTCCAAAATGATATCATCTAAAGTGTTTTTACTTCCTCCGTCAAACCCTCTCACATTCACACTATTCCTCCTGATTCTGTCAGGATTGATATTCAGCTTTCCAAGAGTCGAAAGTGGACAAATGTTTCCACTCAAACCATTGTCTATCAACACCCGAGTGACCACTGATTCCTCGCTTTTCACAGTAAGGTAGAGCGCCTTGTTATGTTTGGTCCCCTCAATGGGCAATTCACTGTCTGAGAATGTAATTTTGTTGGACTCGAAGATCTTGCTGGTAATCTTCTCGAGATGACAGACCGAGATCTTTTCAGGGACATGCGCCTCATTCAATATCATCATTAATGCTTTTCTGTGTTCCTCCGAATGGTTCAACAATGAGAGCAAAGAGATTTGTGCGGGTGTCTTCCTCAACTGTTCTACTATTGAGTAGTCTTGAGATTTTATCTTCTTGAGGAATTCTTCTGCTTCGTCTTCAGACACAGGCTTCTTCATTTGACTTTCTTTCAACACCTTTATTTTTCTTAACTCTTCCGGGGCAAAACACCTCCCGGAACGAGTTAGACCGTGCGTCCCGTTGATCTCTCCAGTCACTTCTTTTCCTTTGTACACTACTGCCACCTTGTTGTAGTTCCAAGGTACAGTCTTGGTATCTACCACCGACATCTGTACCACTGGCCTTATAATTACCTGTTCCATGCACGCACCTTTCACTATCAACACTGGTTTTATACCTGGCACCACAACTTTCAAAGTCTCCACCGTTGGTTGTTTTTTCACTAGTTCTTTAGCTATCACTTTTCCTTTCTCAACTTCTTTTTCTGCTTTGCTACTGGCCTTTATCATCATGACCGACTGGGATGGCTTCCTGCTGCTCTCCTCTTGTGCCAATTCTATCATATGTGCTTCATGATGAGCCGGTAGTGGATTCTGAGTAATGTTCGGAACCTCTTGAGCCTGTACCTCGATCCTCCGACTATCAATGAGCTCTTGAATAGCAGTCTTCAGATAACAGCATTTTTCAGTGTCGTGTCTCGGTGCCCCAAAACAATACTCGCACCTGACCGACTGATTGATATTTCTTGGAGGCGGGTTCGGAAGTTTTGATTCGATTGGGCTCAACATCCCCAATTCCTTCAGTCGGTGATAGAGGCTAGTATAGGATTCCCCCAATGGGGTGAATGTTTTCTTTGGCTGGTTTCTGTTCCTCATCTCCGGGTCGGGCCTGAAGTTGGGTTTGTTCGGGTTTTTGTAAGTTCTAGAAGAGGGGTAGGTATTTTGTGTGTGATAAACATTCTGCGGGGCCTGGGCTCGCTATACCTGTGGTGGTGGCGGATAAGTTTGGGCTTGTGGGTTATGGTAGTGTGGGGTGGTAGGTGGGTAGTATGGTGGATGTGGGTTGTATGTGTTGGTGGGTTGTATGGGGTTGGTGGGTATGGCTGATATGGTCGAGGCGGGTGATGGTATTGGCTACGATTTCAGGGTTTACTCTCCACAACTGACACCTCTTCTTTCTTTTTCTTCCCAATGGCTCCTCCATTCCCTGTCTGGATGGCATGATTTGTGGTCTTAATTGCAGAAAAGCTCATAATCTTGTTAGTTTTCAATCCTTCTTTCATGAAACTTCCCATTTTTATGACTTCATTAAAATTCTTTCCAATGGCTGACACCAGATGTCCATAGTAGGTGTCACACCTCCTTTTTACGCAGACCCGCAAGGGCGCGATGGAGTTTTTTCCAATTAAAGGACAATCGAAATGGGATTTATTTAATTAATTCAGAGTCGCCACTTGGGAGATTTATGGTGTCCCAAGTCACCGGTTGAATTCCGAATCGAGGAAAAGAATGACTCTGTTTAACAGTCCGCGAACCAGAAATCCGGATAAGGAATTCTGTTAACCCGGGAGAAGGTGTTAGGCATTCCCGAGTTCCGTGGTTCTAGCACGGTCGCTCAATTATCGTACTTGGCTTCTTTATCTGATGCCTTAACTTAATGTGCAAATTTTAATTTTTAACCTCTTATGATATTATTATTATAAAACTTATTATTATTATTATTATTATTATTATTATTATTATTATTTACAAAGAATTGCAACATTGTGAAAATGTATCTCGAACCACGTCGCACCAGTGCACCCATGGTTGTCAACACATTTCGACTCCGTTGATATTTGGATTTGAGTCACATAAATGCGCACCCGTGATTAGGAAGGTATTATTATTAACTAACGCGCCTAAAGCAACTAGCGTATTTATTAACTTTGCGAGGGCCATAGAAATTTGCTAAATGGCACACCTCGGAATCTAAGGGAAAACGACGAACTAAATGAAATACAAATATTTAATTTAACTAATTAGGGATTAAGTATCGCAACTATGTCATCGGGAACCGTAGTTGTAGTTGTGACAATTTATTTAATTGACCACGTCTAAAGTAACCCATGCGCATTTACTAATAATTTTTCCTGAATTTGGAATCACTCGTGAAAGCCAAAAGCCATGGATTTTCGGCTCAAACTTCTGCCAAACAGGATACGAGTAAACAAACGACCAACATTGAACTTAGTACATAATTAAGACATATGAAAAGCAACAACAATGGACAATTCTTATCATGCTAAGTATATAAAAAAAAACTACATGAAACAAAATACAAAGGCTCCTTTGATTTGTTAAATGAAACGAACCTTTTGACACACATGGAGAATATTTCAAAATACCAAGTATTTAAATGAACCTTTGATTTTAAAATGACGAACATGAACAAAATACATGAATCTAGCGTAGCATGATACAGCTCGACGCACATGGAACAAATTTCTATTCAGCATGGCTATTTCGATTCAAAATTCCAGTGATACATTAACTCAGCAAATAGCACGTATACGAATCAAACAAGCACATTCCAATAATTATTTAAGATCAGCAATTTATTAAAGGAAATGAATCTTTCCACAGAAATGCATGTTCAAATCAGTCATGGAACAAAGAAACAAATCCTAAACATACATACAATTGGCAATAATACCAGGCACATTTGGAACCTCATAATGGATTATCAAAACAACAGTATCGCAACAGTCCATGTTCAGCACATATATAATGATATATGAAGGTTTTAACTACTGTATTAATACAATTCTCTATTCATATGAACTGCTCTTCATGTCAGCCCATTTTTCTCAAATTTTTACTTCATAATCAACATGGTTACAAAGAGTATACCTCGATATTGAAGAGCAAAAGAAAAAGAAATCAGTGAGGAAGCAGCAGCAGCAATATCAACTTCCAGCAACCAAATAACAGTCTACCACTACACTCCAAATCAAATTCAAAGAGCCGAGAGTTGTGAAAACCAAATAGTATCAATAGAATAACCCCAAGAATAATACCAAGAGTCAAATTTAAAACTAGGATCTGAAATGCAAACAACCAGAAATGATACGAGAAGTGGTAATGAAACAGTAACCTTTCTCTTTCAACTCTCAAAGCTCTCCAGAACTCACCGCTTTTCAAAAAATGTTCTTACTAGCTATATCTCCCTCAGACTGCTCCTATTTCAGAATACTCTTAAGTGTATCTCCCTACTGTGTGTATCCTCTTAAACTCTCTCTAATGAACTCTCCCCATTTCTTTCTATATGTGTGTTTGTTTTTCTGCTTTTCAGTGAGTGTGTGTGTATCTCTCTTTTTTTCAGAGAATGTTCTAGTGTCTGTTTTTATAACCTACAGATCCAACCCCCAGCCCTTTCTTTTAATTGTTTTAATCAACTGTCCAGCCAGGTTATTCCTTATGTTAACCACTAAATCATGTCTGAGTATGGGTTATTGATACAAAATGCTAAACACATGGTGCTAATGGGATACCTTGCTGTACAACAGGTTCCACTAGGTTGTACCATGTGCCTTGCATCATGATTGTTTAACTTTCTGATTTTCTTAAGTAAACTATCAGCTATACCCAATCTTAGTATCTAAACTTAATCGACAGAATCAAGCAAACAAAAAGAATAGTTCAATTCAAGCAAAACAGAGCACTGCCCGAGATTTCAAACAACAAATTCGCGAATTTAAACGACGACATTCGTTAAGTCGAATCACAACATGTATGACTGATAAACAAACCAATCGCAAAGACAGTGAGTTCAAAACTCTCTGCCAAAGTAATCAAAAATGAAGAATTAGCTATTCGACGAAATATCGAATCGAATTCCTATCTTATAACTACGTCGTTTATAACAAACAATCAGAAGCAAACAAGTCGACCAAATAAAAGGTCCCAAAAGAAGAAGAAATTGAAGATGTCCGAGGAAAAATCAATCAAACAAATGAAACTAACAAAAACAATTAAACTAAATTGACAACTATAGGTAAATAAAAACATAAAAAGAAAAGAAAAGAAAAGAAATACCTTGAAACCAAAAATGGAGCTCGGCCGACTTGGTCTTCGGCATTCGAGGTCGAAAGGACCTTAATTGAAATGTTTTCTAAGTGAAAACATATCAATTAAGGTCTATTAGACCTCAATTCGATAAAATCCGGTGAAGGAAATTCCCGAATCGATTTTTAGGGTTCTTAGCTTGGTTTTTGGGGCTTAATGGTTTCCGATTAGATCTGAGCGGAACCAACGATGGTTAGGGTGTTAGGGAGGCGAGGTGAGGGTGTGGTATCATTTTGGGCTCAATTGGGATGAATTCCGGTTTTGCTCGAATCTTCAAATGAAGATTCAAGACGGTGCGTGTTGATTTGAGGTAAACGGGTAAGGGATCCATGTTCAGGGGAACACGGGGGATCTAGGGTGTCGTTTTCACGGCCGACGGCGTTGTTGCCGCCGGCTTTCCGGTGATGGAGTGTGGAGGCGGCGCTAGGGTTCTTTGGAGAAGAGGGGTCTCTAATGAAGGGGGTTAATGAACGGGTGATATGGGTTTTGGGGGTTTTGGGGTAATTAAAAATGGACCAATGATGTAGGCCGTTGGATCATGGGAAATCAACGGTCCAGATCGAATGGAAACGGGCTGGCGGGTTGGACCGGGTGGTTTGGGCTGGTTTGTGCTGATTTGGGCCTGGACTTTGGTCCAATTTTGATTTTTTTCTTTGATTTTTTGTTTTCTTTTGTTTTCCTAATCTCTTTAATTTAATTTTCTAATTAAAACAAAAATTTCTAATTACACTACAACATCAATTAAATTATAAGAAATACTAATTAAGTTATATTAACAATTAACACACTCAATTTAAACATCAATTAAATATAAATCACACAATTGGGACATTAAATACTAGAAAAGCGAAAAATACATATTTTGTGATTTTTTATTTTGTAAACTAAACTTAAACTACTCCTAATTGCAAAGTTAGATCAAAAATGTAAATATGACCTATTTTTGTATTTTTTTATTAATTTAAACACATATAATCATGCATGTACAAATGCAAACAATTACCAAAAATAACACGAAAATTCACAAAAATACACAACGTAAAAATAGATAATTTTTGTTTTAATTTTGTGGGAGTAATTCATGTTAGGCAAAAATCACGTGCTCACAGCTGCCCCTCTTTGCGCGGAAACAACGAAGAGTTTTCGTGCAAAGATAAATAAGCAAATATGAGCGATTTTTGCCCGTTTGAATACTCCATGGGAAGCATTTTGAAAGAGTTTGACCGAGCCTTTGCTTCGGAGGCCTCCTACATATCCTGGGCTAAACAGGAATCAGGTCAATGTAGTTCGGGAAGTTTTGGTAGCTGGGACTACCATGACTGCTGTGATCTTGCTGTTACTGCTGTTGTTGTTGTTGTTGCTGTTGCCACTGCTTAACTGATCTCCTTATTACACCGTGCTAAACAAAAATAAGAAGCTAGACTAAGTTACAGTATTGCAAACTCTTATCTATCTTTTTAACTTGATCTTGTCATGTTCCTTTCCATCCTGCTGGCTCTGATGTTTCTTCACATGCTTCTTCTCTTCTGACAATCGTTATTTCGGCTTATCTTGATTGCCGAACTCCGAGCATTGGTCTCTTCTTTGTGATCTTTGAACTATTCTCCTTCGAAGTCTGAACCTATCTTTCTGATCCTTGTTGCCTTCCTCTCGATTATGAACTTGGATTCATGTTGGGGATTTCCGTGACACTCTACCGCTTTCCTCAGCCAACTTCCAAATAAATCGCCACTCCATTCTTCAGGCGGGCTCCCTGACTTCAACTATAACTTCAAAATAAATCGCCATTCCATTCTTCAGGCGGGCTCCCTGACTTCAACTACAACTTCAAAATAAATCGCCACTCCATTCTTCAAGCGGGCTCCCTGACTTCATCTACGACTCACAACTAAATCGCCACTCGATTCTTCGGGCGGGCTCCCTGACTTCATCTACTACTCACAACTAAATCGCCACTCGATTCTTCAGGCGGGCTCCCTGACTTCAACTACAACTCAAAACTAAATCGCCACTCCATTCTTCAGGCGGGCTCCCTCACTTCAACTACAACTCAAAACTAAATCGCCACTCCATTCTTCAGGCGGTTCCCTGACTTCAACTATAACTTCAAGATTAAATCGCCACTCCATTCTTCGGGCGCGCTCTCCTGACTTCAACTACAACTTCAAAATAAATCGCCACTCCATTCTTCAGGCGGGCACCCTGACTTCAACTATAACTTCAAGATTAAATCTCCACTCCATTCTTCAGGCGGGCTTCCTGACTTCAACTATAACTTCAAAATAAACCGCCACTCCATTCTTCAGGTGGGCTCCCTGACTTCAACTTACAACTTCAAAACTAAATGGCCACTCCATTCTTCAGGCGGGCTTCCTGACTTCAATTACAACTCACTAACTCCATCCTATCCATATCGCCTTCCTTTGCTTCATGTACCATTTTCTTCTTCCCGCATCGTCTCTTGGGCCACCTTTTCTTCTGAATTACCTTGTGTTGGAATAGCTTTCTTCCTGGATCGTGTTATTTTCCTTTGACTGCAGGGGATATCCTTGGGACCGTTTACTTACCTGCTGGAGATAATGCTACTGGGGAAGTATTCTTTACTTCCTCTTTTTCTACTTCCTTTAACCTTTATTCTATTCCGAGCTCGCTGGGGGTTGAATTTTCATTGACTGAGGATTACCCTGGCAGGGACTCCCTTTTTCCTTTTTCCTCTTTCCCAACCTCCTTCGGGACTTGCTCTTTGCTTCCTTGAAAACTTATGGTATATATTGTTGTTGGGGAAATCTCGAAGATCAGTGTTTCATTTCTCCAAGAACTGCTGGGGATAATACTAGGCTTAAAGATCACTTCCTCGTGTTGTCTGGCTTCTTTCAAAACTATTCTGCTTGAAACTGGTATTTTCCCAATATCTTGCGTTGCTTTCTATCCTTATCCACCGGGTATTTGCTTTCGAGAAAATTTTCGCAATGGGAGAAAATTTTCTGCCCCAGTTTGATAACCTTCTACGTGGCATGCTTTTCTGCCGACGAACCCTCTTTTCCCGCTTTAAATCAAAGAAAAATTGTTAGTTTCAAAACACCGTGAGTGGTCATGCCGCTCTTACTGGGGCAATTTTCCTTTTCTCTTTTAGCTGCTTTGCTTTCCTCGAACTTGGGGACGACGTTGATATTTGCTGGTGGATGGCGCTCTTTCTACATGATCTCTTATCTCTCATTCTATTCCAAACTTCAGTGTGGTCTGACACTCTTGGTCGGTGACTGTTGTGAGAAACTATCTTCCGGGTGTGTAATATGTGTCCATCCTACTCCGTAATTCCCGTGAACCTTCCAATCAACCTATCGTTCCAATCTTAATATCGGAATGGCTTTTGCCTTATTGCATTGTTCCATGCCTATTCATCTTCATTGTACCGCTTTGGGAGACTTGGTAGTAAGCTTTGAAAAGTCAACTTTCGACATAAATATAAAAATCTTTAAAAGAGAGAAAAATGATAAATAAAAATGCAATAAAGAGTGTGGACTACAAAAAAGATAAGAAGGAAAACTTTTCTGAACTTCAAATTGGGAAAAACTTATCTGAATGTATAACTGATCCAATGGTTATGCCGTGCCTTCGAGATTAATCTACCCAGTCTATTTATGTCAATCATTTTCTGACGGCTGCGTTTTGTTAGAAGCAAACGAATGTCCCAACCTCGTCTCATGCAGACACCTTGTAACCATCTCGCCTTGTCACCTCATAGTGCCCTTCAAAGGGTTTTCACTAATGAGATTCTCTTATTTCTCTCGATCTCCCGTCGCCTTAGGGTGCCTGTAAAGGTTTTCACCATAAGACTCTCTCATTTTATTTCTCTTAGCTTTCTTCGCCTTAAGGTGCCCGCGAGGGTTTTCACCGTTAAGACTCTCTCATTTCGCTTTCTTTCCATGTGGTGGGTTGGGGTATTATCCATGAAATTTCCTCTAAAGGGCTATCCCTTTTCAGCTTGTGAGTCCTAGATTTAGTCGAGGATTGAAGTGTCATTCGTAGTTTTCATTCGCATGAATTGGCATTTCTCCAATACTGATCAAGAGGTCTTTTTGGTCATTAATGAGGTTTTTGTGCGTGAGGCTAAAGAAAAGAGGTTTAATCTCACCGGTTAGCTCATTACAACTTTCGGAATCCACTCTATCTTTTCAAACGAAACAATGATTTCTGCCCCAGTTTGTTGCTTGGGGAATCTTTGATTTTTATTTTATTATGACCGAGCCGTGTGGCGCCTACGTATCCTTCTTGAGGAATCAGGTCGAACGTAGTTCACATTTTCTTGTGTCTTTTCTTTGTTTCTTTTTATATTTTGTTACACATCTTCCTTGATGATTCCGAAAGAGGGTATATGAAAGAATAATTAAGGCTCAAAGGGGAAAACAAGGGTTAAAGTGTTTAGGGTAGTAGAAAAATTGTCTCTGTCATTTCATTCTTCGAAAAATGCCAACTACAAACAAACGAAACCAAACGTTGACAAATGCATTAAAGAATTACACATAATATCTCTTGACTGCATCAGAATTGATAGCCATATCAGTGCATCTTCCCTCAATATCAGTTAGACATAGCGCACCGTTGGATAATACCTTAGTCACAACAAATGGTCCTTGCCAATTTGGAGCGAACTTGCCTTTTGCTTCGGCCTGATGTGGTAGAACTCTCTTCAGCACATGCTGTCCCACTTCAAATTTCCTGGGACGTACCTTCTTGTTATATGCTCTTGCCATTCTCTTTTGATACAATTAGCCATGACATATTGCTGTCAATCTCTTTTCATCGATCAAACTCAATTGCTCCAATCGGGTTTTGACCCACTCATCGTCGTCAATCTCAGCTTCAGGCGACAATTCGGAGGGATGGGATTTCAACTTCTGCTGGTATTACTGCTTCGGTCCCATACACCAACAAGTAAGGAGTTGCACCTACCGAAGTCCGGACGGTAGTGCGATAACCTAACAGTGCGAACGGTAACTTTTCATGCCATTGCCTAGACCCTTCTACCATCTTCCTCAATATCTTCTTTATATTCTTGTTTGCTGCCTCAACCGCACCATTTGCTTTGGGATGATATGGTGTGGAATTTCGGTGTGTAATCTTGAACTGTTGGCGGACCTCCTTCATCAATCCGCTGTTAAGATTGGCACCGTTATCTGTGATGATTATCTTTGGAATTCCAAACCTGCAGATGATGTGGGAATGTACGAAGTCCACCACCGCCTTCTTGGTCACTGATTTGAAGGTTTTGGCCTCCACCCACTTGGTAAAATAATCGATCGTTCCCAGAATGAACCTATGACATTGGAAGCCGCAGGTTCTATAGGTCCAATAACATCCATACCCCATGCAACAAACGGCCATGGTGCTGACATTGTATGCAACTCGGTCGGTGGAGAATGAATCAAATCTCCGTGTATCTGACACTGATGGCATCTTCGCACAAAACTTATACAATCACGCTCCATAGTGAGCCAGTAATATCCTGCTCGAAGAATCTTCTTTGCCAATACATATCCGCTCATGTGTGGTCCACAAACTCCGGAGTGTATATCTGTCATCACTGTTGTGGCTTGACCCGCATCTATACATCTCAATAATCCCAAATCTGGGGTTCTTTTGTACATCACCCCTCCACTAAGGAAAAATCCGTTCGCCAACCGCCGAATAGCTCTCTTTTGATATCCAGTTGCCTGCTCTGGGTATATTCCTAACCCGAGGTATTCCTTGACATCATGAAACCATGGCTCACCATCCATCTCTTCTTCTATCATATTGCAATAAGCATGTTGATTCCGGATCTGAATATGTAACGGATCAACATGAATCTTGTCCGAGTGATGTAACATCGATGCCAACGTAGCCAAAGCATCGGCAACCTCATTATGCATCCTTGGGATATGCCTGAATTCTACTGATCGGAAACGCTTGGTCAGATCGTGCAAACATTGACGATACGGGATAAGCTTCAAATCTCTGGTTTCCCATTCTCCCTGAATCTGATGTACTAGAAGGTCCGAGTCTCCCAAGACCAAGATGTCTTGTACATCCATGTCTACCACTAATCGTAACCCTAAGATGCATGCCTCGTACTCAGCCATATTGTTGGTACAATGAAAACGCAGTTGAGCAGTAACAGAATAATGATGTCCCGTTTCAGAGATAAGCACAGCCTCTATTCCGACTCCTTTTGCGTTCGCCGCTCCGTTGAAGAAAAGCTTCCACTTTGGATCCTCGGTTAACTCCAACCCATCAATTTGCAGTACTTCTTCGTCTGGAAAATACATCCTCAAAGGTTCGTATCCGTCATCGACAGGATTCTCGGCTAAGTGATCGGCTAGGGCTTGAGCTTTCATAGCCGTCCTTGTCACATATATGATGTCGAACTCTGTAAGTAATATTTGCCATTCTATCTTGCTGGCTGGAATCAAACACAAAAGTCGTATCCATCCGCTAATCCCCTATGGCAAATAATGTTTCAGCTTTTGGGCTACCCAAGTCAAAGCACAGCAGGTCTTTTCCAAATGAGTGTACTTAACCTCGTGGACCGTGAATTTCTTACTGAGATAGTAAATGGCCCGTTCCTTCCTGCCAGTAAGATCATGCTGCCCCAGTACGCAGCCGAACGAATTCTCCAAAACCATCAGATAAAGAATCAGGGGTCTACCCGGTTCAGGCGGAACCAGTACGGGTGGGCTTGACAGATACCCTTTGATTTGGTCAAACGCTTCCTGACATTCTGTCGTCCATTCTATCGCAGCGTCTTTCTTCAACGGACGGAATATGGGCTCACAGGTTGCTGTAAGCTGAGCAATAAACCTACTGATGTAATTTAACCTTCCCAAGAAACTCATTACCTCTGTTTTATTCCTTGGCGGGGGTGACTCCTTGATGTACTTGATTTTGGATGGGTCCAACTCAATGCCCCGTCGGCTGACGATGAATCCTAGCAACTTTCCTGACGGAACTCCGAATGCGCATTTGGCCGGATTGAGCTTGATATCATATTTACGAAGTCTTTGGAAAAACTTCATGAGATCGGCAATGTGGTCTTCTTGACGTCTAGATTTTATGATCACATCATCCACGTACACTTCAATTTCTTTGTGTATCATGTCATGGAATACCGTAGTCATCGCCCTCATGTATGTTGCCCCTACGTTCTTCAGACCGAACGGCATCACCCGGTAGCAATAAGTCCCCCACGGTGTGATAAAAGTCGTTTTTTCTGCGTCCTCTTCATCCATCAAGATATGATGATATCCCGCGTAGCAGTCCACAAAGGATCCGATTTCACGTCCGGCGCAATTATCAATCAGGATATGGATATTGGGAAGCGGGAAATTATCCTTAGGGCTCGCCTTGTTGAGATTGCGGTAGTGCACGCATACTCTGATCTTTCCGTCTTTCTTTGGCACCGGTACTACGTTAGCCAACCATTCAGGGTATCGAGTGACACGAATGACTTTCGCCTGCAACTGCTTGGTTACTTCCTCCTTGATCTTTACACTCATCTCCGTCTTAAATTTCTGCAGTTTTTGTTTGATGGGCGGGCATGCCGGGTCAGTAGGAAATTTATGGACCACTAGGTCAGTGCTGAGTCCTGGCATGTCGTCGTACGACCATGCGAAAATGTCTCTAAACTCCATGAGTATTTTGATCAATTCTTCTCTCAGGTTGGGTTCAATATGGACACTTATTCTGGTTTCTTTGACGTCATCTGTGTCCCCCAGATTAACAGCCTCGATATCATTTAAATTTGGTTTGGGTTTTTCCTCGAAGTGACTTAATTCTTCACCGATTTCTTCTACGGCTTCATCATCGCCGTATTCCGATTCACTCTCGTCACCTCTTATTTCATGCGTTATTATTTCCAAACCCGATTGACTTTCTAGATTGGGTTGATTAATCTTTAAGCACGCCATATCATTAAGATCAGTTGAAAGAAAGCTGCTCAGAAAAGTAAAAAGAAGGAAAATAAACAAAATTAGAAACGAAAGGAACAAAATTTCATTAATGGGAACAATACAAGGAAAAACAAACTTGCGAACTCAAATCAAAATGAACTGAAACAAATAGATTTTACTTCGGGGACAATCCCAACACAAAATTTCAAAAGAAAACAATCCAAAACAAACTACCAAGACTCCTTCCGGATAGGGAGAGGAGTAGCCTTCCAATTATTTAACTTTGCTTTCGATCCCACAAACTGTATATCGGCATGGCTGGATCCTTCGCCATCCTCTAGCATGCATACGTCCGTGAATAGGTCCTCGAACTTTCTTAAGAACTCTTTGTCTGGCCTAACCATAGGACTGGGAACCTTTGTCGTCGGATGTCCTCTTGTCCCGGACCTGACAAAAGATTGGGAAAGATGCGGAACAGGCTTCGGGAGCACCCATGTCTTCTGCTTATTCCTCTTGGCTCGCTGGATGTCTTCTGATGTCGGCTTGAATCCCAAGCCGAAGGTTCCCACATTTTCGACCCCAGATACCGGTTGTATGATTCCTTGCAGAGATGCACCTAAACCTTTGCCGGGTACGAAACCGTTTCTCATCATTTCATGAGCCACCATGACGTCTGCGGTAATTATTCTGTCATTGGGAATGCATTCCCCTTCTGGAACTCGGTTGGCGGATACCACATTGCAGATCTGGTATACCCATGGCCCAACATCCTCTTCCGTCTCAACAAAGGGGACGATGGTGCCTGGTTGTAGATCATTCTCTCCATGGACTACGATCTCCTGTTGGTCCCACTCAAACTTGACGAGTTGGTGTAGGCTGGATGGAACTGCTTTTGCAGCATGGATCCATGGTCGTCCTATCAGAAGGTTATATGAAACTACCATGTCCAGCACCCGGAATTCCATGGTGAACTCCACTGGTCCGATTGTCAAGATTAACACTATGTCCCCGATCGATGCCTTGCCTCCTCCATCAAACCCTCGGACACATATGTTGTTCTTGCGTATCCTGCCGATATCCACTTTCAACTTGTGTAGTGTAGAGAGAGGACAAATGTTCGCACTGGACCCATTGTCGACCAGGACTTTGCTGACCACCGACTCCTCACACTTCACCGTAAGATATAAAGCCCTATTGTGCTCGGTGCCTTCCTCAGGCAACTCGTCATCGGTGAAGGTGATCCGATTTGTTTCGAAGATCCTATTGGCGATCTTCTCCAAATGACTCACCGAGATTTTATCAGGTACGTGGGCCTCATTTAGAACTTTCATCAAAGCTTGCCGGTGTTCTTCAGAATGTATCAGCAAGGACAACAATGAGATTTGCGCAGGGGTTTTCTTCAGCTGTTCTAAGATAGAATAATCATGTAGCTTCATCTTTTTCAGGAATTCTTCTGCCTCTTTGTCAGTTACCGACTTTTTTAATGTTGCCGGAGTGGTCTTCCTCAATTCCGCAGGGGCAAAACATCTCCCTGACGAGTCAACCCTTGCGCTTCGCAGACTTCCTCTTTAACTTCTATTCCTTTGTAGGTTGTCGTGACCCGATCATAATTCCATGGAATAGCTCTGCTATCAGCTATTTGGCAACTGTATTGCTGGCTTGATGATGAAAGGATCCACTCAAACACCTGCTACAGTTAAAACGGGCCTGGTCGCTACCCCTGGTACAACTATTTTTACTCTCTCTGACCTCATAGGCACTTTGCTTGCATTTCCCCTTTCTGCTTCCAACCCCTCTTGTACGTCCTTCCTGCAAATGAGTGACTCATCAAGGCTTGGCCCCTTTTTCATTCCTACCCACTAGACTTGATCATCATTACAGTCTGAGATGTTTTCTCCTTTCCCTCTTCTATCCGTACCAACTCGATCATGTTGGTCTCATGATGAGTTGGAAGTGGATTCTGGTTGATTTTGGGCTCCGCTGGAGTCTGGACCTCAATTCGGCGAGTGTCGATGAGTTCCTGGATAGCCGTTTTCAACCTCCAACACTTTTCCTGTGTCGTGCCCCGGACATCCTGAGCAGTATGCACATATTATTGAATGATCCAGATTCTTTGGAAGAGGGTTTGGTAGCTTAGCCTCGACCGGATTTAGCAACCCTACTTGCTTCAAACGGTGGAACAAACTGGTGTAAGACTCTCCCAAGGAGTGAAGGTCTTCGTCCTTGGTGCTCTGTCGTTCTTGAAGGCTTGATTCGGACGAAAGCCCGCACCCGTGGGATTTCTATAGGCTCTTGGGGGTGGGTAATTATTCCGTGGATTTGGCGCACGCCATGGTGCCTGGACGGGAGGTGGAGCATATGATTGGGCATGATGGACGGTGAAGTGAGCATCTGGTGTTGGGTAATAGTGTTGTGGATGGCTATATGGATTGTGAGAGTAATTTTGTTGGTGGGGCTATGGCGAATTATATTGGGGTGCGGGGCCTCTGTTCCTGAACCATGCTCTGGAATCAACTGCCGCGACCTCTTCTTTCCTCTTTTTTCCAAGCACCCCTCCGGTGCCACTATGAATAGCTTGAGTGGTGGCTTTCAACGCTGCATAACTCATGATCTTGTTAGCTTTCAAGCCTTCTTCGATCATAGCCCCCATCTTTATCACCTCAGTGAATTACTTACCCACGGACGTCACCAGATGTCCGAAATAGGTTAGCTCCAGTGTCTGTAGGAAGTAATCCACCATTTCATTCTCTCTCATCGGCGGATCTACCCTCGCTGCCTGTTCCCTCCAGCGGAACCCAAATTCTCTAAAACTTTCGGCGGGTTTCTTCTCTAACTTTAGCAATGATAAGCGATCGGGGATTATTTCAAGATTATACTGGAACTGTCCGATGAATGCTTGAGCCAAGTCATCCCATGTTAACTATCTGCTGGGAGCCTGCCTAGTGTACCACTCTAGTGCAGACCCCCCCAAACTATGACCGAAGTAAGCTATCAGAATCTCATCTCGTCCTCCGGCTCCTCGCATTTTACTACAAAAACCTCGAAGATGGGCTACCGGGTCACCATGCCCTTCGTATAAGTCAAACTTGGGCGTTTTGAACCCGGCTGGCAACTGGACATCTGGGAATGGACACAGGTCTTTGTAAGAGACACTGACCTGGTTACCCAAACCATGCATATTCCTGAAGGACTTCTCCAGGCTTTTAACCTTTTCGAATAACTTCCTCATGCTCCAAACTTTTGATGTGCTTTTCCGGTTCTGCCGTGTTATCCCAGTGAGGGGTGTGTGAATGTGGTTCAGAGCCTTAAAGGTAGGCTCAGGAGAATAACAATGATTGTCATGGATTTGAAAAAGCGGCTCACTGGACGATTTTTGTAAAGTAGCAGGTGGAGGTGCCACAAAAACAGGGGTAACCGGGGGAGGAGGATTTTGCCTGGCTGGTGAAACCGGGGAGGTATATGGGTTTTCCCCTTGATAATAAGGATAGATTGGTGCACTGGTCGAGGGGTCAACGGGCGGATGCTCTGGTGCTGGTGGAAAAGTAGGAAGGTTTGGTGATGATTGTCCCCTAGCCCAAGCTAGGTGCATCTCTGTCATTTGCTGTCTCAACCGGTCCACTTCTTCTTTCATGATTTGTATCTCTGTTTTCTCCCCATCGATACTTTTGTCGGAACTAGACATGCTTGCTGGAATTGGACCTTTTGATCTGGTATGGTAAGGGTGATCGGCCAGTATACTCTGTCAAGTCAACTGCTAACTTTTCTGAAATTGCAACAAACTTGTTAGCTCACTGAATTTTAATAGGCATGTTATCGCACGTTTGGATGCAATGCACCTAATCAATTAACCATTTCTACATGTATTCCTCGCATGCGTCATTCCAGCTTTTCTTTTTCTTATCCTTGAAAACTTTATTGTTATTAGCCTCCCCATTTTTCTTCTTTTTTTTTTTAGTGGTGGTCGAATCTTATGTGGATTGCCTACGTATCACGTCCCCGCGCGAATCAGACCGAGCGTAGTTCTAATACAATAGACATAAGATATGAATGAAATGTTCATGAATTTTATTTCAACAAACTTCAAACTTGAAACACTTGCAAAAATGACAACAATGGAGAAAAACATTTAAAAGGACAAACAGACTCTAAAACAACAGACTCTTCTAAGCATGTTCCAAAGCCTCGAATCTTTGCGCCCGGGGGCGTTGTTTGGCCTTGCTGCAGTTCTTGGTGTAAGATCTTTCTGTATACTCCCCAATTCTGCCATGACTTGGTGGACACATTCCATGATTGAAGAGAAGAGGGCAGGCCGAGGTACTCGTTCGCAGGTCAAACGCCTCATAGTGATGTAGTGCCCGATCTCATTGATCCTGGTCCTGATCATGTCTTTTTCTCTGAGCAGCTACCCTATGTGTCTTTTCTTTGCCCCTAATACTTGAGAGTTGCTGGAGACATGGTCCAAGAGCCTATCTATTTGTCTTACCATCCGTGCCATCAAGTTGTGACAATGGTCTCTATCTGCTTTAGCATCCTGGACTTGCCTGAGAGTTCGCTCTCTAAGAGTGGCATTTGCTTTTCTTAAATCAACGATGATTGCATCATAGTCTTTCTCTACTTGTTGTAGACGGAGTGCTTCTTGGTGGGCTGCTCTCTTCCATTTTGTCCGGACTGCAACCAAAGCCGCTTTTGCCTTCTCCAAGTCTTCTTGGTGTTCAAAGGCTTTCCTTTCCAAATCGTTTATCAACATCTCGTCACTCCGACTTCTCCTTGACCTTTCTGCGGCCAATTGCATCTCTTGAATTTGAGTTCGGAGTGCTTCTCTTTCCTGCTCCCAATCGGCCCTTTCCCGATCAAAATCAGCCTGTTGTATATCCATGGCAGCTTCCAAGATTCCCTTGTCTTCTTTTAAAGTGTTAATGCAAGATTGGAAATCTTGCGCTGTCTCATGTTTAGCCTCTCTTACTCTGGCTTCTACCTCCTTCTCCCAATCTACGGCATACTTTACTGACCTTTCTGACCATTGCTCCGGCACTGATTGGTTGTGGAACCATTCGAGATATGCGAGACTCACTTCTCCCCGTTCTCGATCGGCAACCATTTCGTTGATGTCGGAGAGTCGACTACCGAACTATATTTTCTATGCATAAGTCTCCCTCGGGGTCTCCTCCGTCACAAATTCCCATGTAAACGATCGCATATCCTCAATTGGGGGCCTTTTCTGTTCTCTACCCAACTGTCGCATGACACGTAGCGGGGCATATGGTTGAAAACCCCTGAAACCCATTAGTGTGTAGAATGGGCGATATGTCGACATATGCATGATTTTTGGCAGAAGGGAACCAATAATAAGTCCAGGTAAGTTGATCTGCTCTTAAAGATTTGAGAAGTTCTTGCCAAGTCCTCAAATCTTCTAGAAGGTTACAACGGGCGGCTCTGTTTGTATGACAACGAATATAATTCAACCAATCCGCGTTGAAGTTTATCACAATTGGGTGATGATAGAGATGTTCTACAAACCACATTTGTAATAGGATATTGCAACCCTCAAAATAATCTTGTCCTTCTTGGCACCGAGTTAAAGCCCGAAAGATGTCTCCTAGTATCATTGGAAGAACGGTGTGTTCCTCGTTACTTTGTAGATATGAGACCACCGCAGCCAAACGGATTCTGATGTGTCCACCACGTTCGGGAAAAACCATGGTTCCCAAAAAAGTGATCATAAAGGCATAAACCCTCAAGTCTCCCCAGGCATCATAATTCAACTGGTTGACAAATTCAGTGTTTGAGAATTTCGCGAACCCATTCTTATCACCAAATCCGTCGTAGAGATAATCCAGTGGCACCCAACCGTTCTCCAAACAACCCATGGGAACCCGCCGGAGACAAAACTTTTTCAAGAAATTATTTATACCCATCTGCCTAGGAGCTGCAGGTCTCATCTTGTGCAAATCTCTTCCGAGTCCCGTGAGTCCGCCCAATTCTTCCAAAGTGGGTGTCATTTCGCAATCCCGGAATCTAAACACATTGCTTGTTGAGTCCCAAAAACTCACTAAAGCTCTGATCACATTTTTGTCCGGTTTTATCATCATGATGTCCGGAAGAAACTTGAGGTGCTTGTGAACTTGATTTCTTTCCCAAGCCGAGAAACTTGTCCACCATTTACAGAGCCGATCTAGGGTCTTGTCTTGGACCATGAACATGGGTGGCATTTCGTCTCTTGCCCTTTTCTGGCCGATTCGTTGCGAGGAAGTCATGCTGATCCTAGAAAAGATAAAAATGAACTTAAGATTTTTTTCAAAAATTTTTTTTTTTTATTTTTTTTATATATTTTTTTTTCATTATGTATAAAAAAACGAGTCTTGTTAATACGGCCTTTCAGCACTTGAAGAAGATTTGAAGGCTGTATAACAGGACACCAGTGTGATGTCTATATTTCGTTTTGCAAAATTAGTCCTCCGGCGCCCCTTTTGAGGCGTTTGGCTATTTTTTGCAAAATCTCCTAACTCTCGACTAAAACCAAAAATCCTAATTCTAATATTTTTATTATTGTTTTCTTTTTTAAAAAAAAATCAGTATTAGTTGAGCCCGATATGGGTTGCCTACGTATCTCATGTTTGGTGAGAATCAAACTTGCGTAGTTCAAAAATAAAAGGACTAAATCATTTTAAGAAAAGAAAACAAACAATTTTTAAACAGCATTTCTTAAACAAATTATTTTCAGAGGAACTAAGAAAATTTATTTGGAAATTTTTTTTTTTTTTGCATTTTTTCAAAAATTTATTTTTTAAAGAACTAACTATTTTCGTAAAATTAAGAAAATTTATTTGGAATTTTTTGCATTTTTCAGAATTTATTTTCAAAGAACTAACTATTTTCCATAAAACTATTTTGACTATATACCCCGACGTTTTCCACTTCTTCCTCTCTTTTTAACAAACCGGTCGGCATGTAAGATCGAAACAAATAAATGCACATAGAAAGATGCCACAAGTTGGTCTTTTGTTTCAGGTACACCTGTCCTAGACAGGCCCAACCCCTGTGTTGAGCCTCCTAAGTCAAATATGCACATGATGCAAATAAACGTTCCTATCGGGGATCCGGCATAAGGTTTTGTTATTCTAAGTCATCATCATGTTGGAAAAAGTGTCTAGACTGGCTTTAACTCGAGCGGACAACTCGAGCCGAAGAGTGTCAATACACCGGTAGCATGGCTTTCCGGCTTAATTGACAGACTCTCCGCCTAAACATGTGTGACTACAAAATCCTTCACCGGGTGCCAAGCACCACGGCTATCTTGAGAAAAACGGGCTATGTCCAGCAAATGCCCGGTATTATATTTCAAAAGACTCAGAAGAAAAAAAATGGGTATCGACACAATTTATATACAGTTCACAAAATATCAAAGCGGTAAAGCAACATTTAGCATATCAAATATAAACATGTAATAAAATCAGATAATAAATAAGCCAAATAAAATAATTATTCAAAGCTCGAATTCTTAAACCCTCAACCAGTGGTTCTGGGTTTGTGTCCCCAGCAGAGTCGCCAGAGCTGTCACACCTCCTTTTGGCGCGCCCGCTAGGGCGCGATGGAGTTTTTTCCAATAAAGGACAATCGAAACGGGATTTATTTAATTAATTCAGAGTCGCCACTTGGGAGATTTATGGTGTCCCAAGTCACCGGTTGAATCCCGAATCGAGGAAAAGAATGACTCTGTTTAACAGTCTGTGAATTAGAAATCCGGATAAGGAATTATGTTAACCCGAGAGAAGGTGTTAGGCATTCCCGAGTTCCGTGGTTCTAGCACGGTCGCTCAATTATCGTACTTGGCTTCTTTATCGGATGCCTTAAATTAATGTGCAAATTTTAATTTTTAACCTCTTATGATATTATTATTATTAAACTTATTATTATTATTATTATTATTATTACTATTATTATTATTATTATTATTATTATTATTATTATTATTATTATTATTATTATTATTATTATTATTATTATTATTATTATTATTATTTTTACAAAGAATTGCAACATTGTGAAAATGTATCTCGAACCACGTCGCACCAGTGCACCCATGGTTGTCAACACATTTCGACTCCGTTGAGATTTGGATTTGAGTCACATAAATGCGCACCCGTGATTAGGAAGGTATTATTATTAACTAACGCGCCTAAAGCAACTAGCGTATTTATTAACTTTGCGAGGGCCATAGAAATTTGCTAAATGGCACACCTCGGAATCTAAGGGAAAACGACGAACTAAATGAAATACAAATATTTAATTTAACTAATTAGGGATTAAGTATCGCAACTATGTCATTGGGAACCGTAGTTGTAGTTGTGACAATTTATTTAATTGACCACGTCTAAAGTAACTCATGCGCATTTACTAATAATTTTTCCTAAATTTGGAATCACTCGTGAAAGCCAAAAGCCATGGATTTTCGGCTCAAACTTCTGCCAAACAGGATACGAGTAAACAAACGACCAACATTGAACTTAGTACATAATTAAGACATATGAAAAGCAACAACAATGGACAATTCTTATCATGCTAAGTATATAAAAAAAACTACATGAAACAAAATACAATGGCTCCTTTGATTTGTTAAATGAAACGAACCTTTTGACACACATGGAGAATATTTCAAAATACCAAGTATTTAAATGAACCTTTGATTTTAAAATGACGAACATGAACAAAATACATGAATCTAGCGTAGCATGATACAGCTCGACGCACATGGAACAAATTTCTATTCAGCATGGCTATTTCGATTCAAGATTCCAGTGATACATTAACTCAGCAAATAGCACGTATACGAATCAAACAAACACATTCCAATAATTATTTAAGATCAGCAATTTATTAAAGGAAATGAATCTTTCCACAGAAATGCATGTTCAAATCAGTCATGGAACAAAGAAACAAATCCTAAACATACATACAATTGGCAATAATACCAGGCACATTTGGAACCTCATAATGGATTATCAAAACAACAGTATCGCAACAGTCCATGTTCAGCACATATATAATGATATATGAAGGTTTTAACTACTGTATTAATACAATTCTCTATTCATATGAACTGCTCTTCATGTCAGCCCATTATTCTCAAATTTTTACTTCATAATCAACATGGTTACAAAGAGTATACCTCGATATTGAAGAGCAAAAGAAAAAGAAATCAGTGAGGAAGCAGCAGCAGCAATATCAACTTCCAGCAACCAAATAACAGTCTACCACTACACTCCAAATCAAATTCAAAGAGCCGAGAGGTTTGAAAACCAAATAGTATCAATAGAATAACCCCAAGAATAATACCAAGAGTCAAATTTGAAACTAGGATCTGAAATGCAAACAACCAGAAATGATACGAGAAGTGGTAATGAAACAATAACCTTTCTCTTTCAACTCTCAAAGCTCTCCAGAACTCACTGCTTTTCAAAAAATGTTCTTAATAGCTATATCTCCCTGAGACTGCTCCTGTTTCAGAATACTCTTAAGTGTCTCTCCCTACTATGTGTATCCTCTTAAACTCTCTCTAATGAACTCTCCCTGTTTCTTTCTATATGTGTGTTTGTTTTTCTGCTTTTCAGTGAGTGTGTGTGTATCTCTCTTTTTTTCAGAGAATGTTCTAGTGTCTGTTTTTATAACCTACAGATCCAACCCCCAGCCCTTTTTTTTTAATTGTTTTAATCAACTGTCCAGCCAGGTTATTCCTTCTGTTAACCACTAAATCCTGTCTGAGTATGGGTTATTGATACAAAATTCTAAACACATGGTGCTAATGGGATACCTTGCTGTACAGCAGGTTCCACTAGGTTGTACCATGTGCCTTGCATCATAACTGTTTAACTTTCTGATTTTCTTAAGTAAACGATCAGCTATACCCAATCTTAGTATCTAAACTTAATCGACAGAATCAAGCAAACAAAAAGAATAGTTCAATTCAAGCAAAACAGAGCACTGCCCGAGATTTCAAACAACAAATTCGCGAATTTAAACGACGACATTCGTTAAGTCGAATCACAACATGTATGACTGATAAACAAACCAATCGCAAAGACAGTGAGTTCAAAACTCTCGGCCAAAGTAATCAAAAATGAAGAATTAGCTATTCGACGAAATATCGAATCGAATTCCTATCTTATAACTACGTCGTTTATAACAAACAATCAGAAGCAAACAAGTCGACCAAATAAAAGGTCCCAAAAGAAGAAGAAATTGAAGATGTCCGAGGAAAAATCAATCAAACAAATGAAACTAACAAAAACAATTAAACTAAATTGACAACTATAGGTAAATAAAAATAGAAAAAGAAAAGAAAAGAAAAGAAAAGAAATACCTTGAAACCAAAAATGGAGCTCGGCCGACTTGGTCTTCGGCATTCGAGGTCGAAAGGACCTTAATTGAAATGTTTTCTAAGTGAAAACATATCAATTAAGGTCTATTAGACCTCAATTCGATAAAATCCGGCGAAGGAAATTCCCGTATCGATTTTTAGGGTTCTTAGCTCGGTTTTTGGGGCTTAATGGTTTCCGGTTAGATTTGAGCGGAACCAACGATTGTTAGGGTGTTAGGGAGGTGAGGTGAGGGTGTGGTATCATTTTGGGCTCAATTGGGATGAATTCCGGTTTTGCTCGAATCTTCAAATGAAGATTCGAGACGGTGCGTGTTGATTTGAGGTAAACGGGTAAGGGATCCATGTTCAGGGGAAGACGGGGGATCCATGGTGTCGTTTTCACGGCCGACGGCGTTGTTGCCGCCGGCTTTCCGGCGATGGAGTGTGGAGGCGGCGCTAGGGTTCTTTGGAGAAGAGGGGTCTCTAATGAAGGGGGTGAATGAACGGGTGATATGGGTTTTGGGGGTTTTGGGGTAATTAAAAATGGACCAATGATGTAGGCCGTTGGATCATGGGAAATCAACGGTCCAGATCGAATGGAAACGGGTTGGCGGGTTGGACCGGGTGGTTTGGGCTGGTTTGTGCTGATTTGGGCCTGGACTTTGGTCCAATTTTGATTTTTTTCTTTGATTTTTCTTTTCTTTTGTTTTCCTAATATCTTTAATTTAATTTTCTAATTAAAACAAAAATTTCTAAATACACTACAACATCAATTAAATTATAAGAAATACTAATTAAGTTATATTAATAATTAACACACTCAATTTAAACATCAATTAAATATAAATCACACAATTGGGACATTAAATACTAGAAAAGCGAAAAATACATATTTTGTGATTTTTTATTTTGTAAAATAAACTTAAACTACTCCTAATTGCAAAGTTAGATCAAAAATGTAAATATGACCTATTTTTGTATTTTTTTATTAATTTAAACACATATAATCATGCATATACAAATGCCAACAATTACCAAAAATAACACGAAAATTCACAAAAATACACAACGTAAAAATAGACAATTTTTGTTTTGATTTTGTGGGAGTAATTCATGTTAGGCAAAAATCACGTGCTCACAGTAGGTGGGCTCCAAGGCCTGCAAGAAACAGTCTACCATTTCACTTTCTTTCATCGGCGGATTCACCCTCGCCACCTGCTGTCTCCATCTAAAGCTGTATTCTCTAAAGCTTTCACCAAGTTTCTTTTCCATTTTAGTGAATGACAACCTATCCGGTATGATTTCCAAATTGTATTGGAAATGGTTAGCAAACGCTTGTGCGAGATCATCCCAGATGAACCATCTGGTGTGGTCTTGGCGTGTGTACCATTCCAGTGCAGATCCACTTAAACTTTGGCTGAAGTACGCCATCAGAAGCTCATCTCTTCCCCCTGCGCCCCGCATCTTGCTACAATATCCTCTAAGATGGGCCACCGGGTCTCCGTGCCCACTGTACATGTCAAACTTCGGCAACTTGAACCCGAAAGGGAGTTGCACTTCTGGAAACAGACATAGGTCTTTGTACGCCACACTTACTTGTCCCCCTAGTCCTTGTATGTTACGAAAGGACTGCTCCAAACTCCTTATCTTTCTGGCCATCTCCTCCTGTTCTAAGTTCCTGACAGGTTTTTCTTCGATCGCCTAGTGTGAGATTTATGCTTCCGAAAGGTTGGTTCAGGTGGGTAGTAGTGGGTGTCTTGTACATGGAACAACGGCTCACTGTATGACTTATGCAAGGCGGCAGGTGGAGGTGCTACATATACAGGGGCAACCTGGGGTGGCTGGGGTGGCATTTGTTTTGACAGTGGCGGTGGTACCTGAGAGGTGGAGGCATAATAGTGATGATAATCTGGATATGTAGAGGACGAGTTCATAGTGGGTGGCTCAGGGTTGGGATTGGCTGGAGGGACGTATGCTGGGTTAGCGGGATAAGTAGGTAAGGGTTGACCCATCGACCAAGCCTGATACATCTCAGCCATCTGTTGTTTAAGCTTGTACATTTCTTCTTTCATTCCCGTCACGTCCACAACTTCCTCCTCCTGGACGGGGTCCATGACTTTTGCTTCAATTTCTTGAGATACGGCCTTTGTCATTGTCTTAGATCTTGTGTTGTAGGGATGAGTAGCCAGGATGCCAATTGCCAGCTAGAATCTGGATCTCATAAATAGCAACACCCGTTAGTGGTTAGCACATAAAGAGATAAGATGCAACGATTTGGAATAATCACATTTTGCCTTCGATCGTCATGCATCATCCCGGCCTTCATTTTTTTTAACCGATCTCATCATTCTCTTTTTTTTCTTTTCTCTTTTTCTTTTTTTACTTTTTTTTCTTTTTCTTTTTTTTCTTTTTTTCTTTCTTTCTTCTCTCTCTCTTTTCTTCTTTCTTTATTTATTGATTCGTGTTCCTATTTATTTGCCTATCGTAAATAAAGAATTGACATAAAGCAAAAGGATTGACAATAACTCTTGATTTCTCATTGATAGTTCAAAACATCAGTTTACAAGATGGTGCTGTGCTACTAATGCAAAGATATGAATACAGAATGCATGCCCTATGAGTACATTAATGCTCCTAGTGCCTGCGAGACATCGTTCGTTCTTGCCGCGGGCCTATATGCTAATCCCTTTTGGAGCCTATCTAGGTCAGACATGACTTACTGCACAAAGAATTTCACTGCTGACACAAATGTTGCCCGGGATATTTCTTCACATAGCTGGCTCTTCCGGGTGATGTACTGAGCAATATGAACAATCTTCTCTCGAATGACCCCTTTCTCTCGAAGCTATCGGCTGATCTGTTCGGTACGAGCATCTAAAGTGCGTTGGTTCTCTTTTTGTATTTGTTGTAGCTCAAACTCTAGCCGAGCCATAGTCGTGTAACAATGTTCTCTTTCTTCTTCGAGATATTTGATGACCTTGTTACTTTTGACAGTGGATGTGACAATTTTCTTCCTCAGTCGAGCTACCTCAAACTCATGCTTATCCTGTAGCTGCTGAACCAACTTGGCTCTTTCCTCGACATCTTTGGCCAGTTGCTTCCGAGCCCTGACTAACTCCTTTTCTGCTTTGTCTAAGTCGAAGCTGTAGTCATTCACTTTGCGCCGAAGTGTTTCAATCAATTTCTCGTCTCGGGCCAAGCGAACAGAGGTCTCAGATGCAATTTTCATCTTAGCAACCTGAGCTTTCAGAATTTCATTTTCTTTCTTCATCTGCTTTTTCTCTCCTTCGTCGGATGCTGCTTGCAAACTTCTCTCAAACTGGAGATTTCTCAATTGTTCTTCCAGCAAACTGATCTTGGGCTTATATTCAATTTCTTTGGCCTCCCAATTCTTGCTTTCTTTAGATTGCTCCACCAAATCTTGCAAATGAGGTCTTTTCGAAGGCCTGTTGTGCTCAATACCCCGTCGATACCATGCGGAATACCCCGACGACACTTCACCTTGAGCTCTGTTCTGCACACAAGTATCTACCTTCAAGTTCTGACATTCATTCCAAATCTGACGGACCTTTGCTTCCGGGAATTGCCCATCCGGACTAATCTCTATCACTTGCAAACTCAGGTCCCCATCCTTTGGTATCACTTGACATCTACCAAGCTGTCGCAGGGCTCTGTATGGGGCATAAGGCTGGATGCTTTTCAAACCCATGATCAAAAAGAGCGACCCTTCTGTCGGCATATAAATTACCTCGTCGAGGGGCAACCAATCATATGCCCAATCGATCTGGCTATCGGTCAATGATCGTAGATGCGAAATCCAATCCTTTACTCCCTGCGGCAACTTAACTTCTTTTGTTCTCGTGTAAAATTCTTCGAGGCACGTTCTTTCGGTCGGCCCATAGCTTGAGAACGAAGCATGATGGCATAGATGTTCTATCAACCATATTTGCAAAATTAAGATACATACCTCAAAGAAGTTGGCCCCTACTTTGCATGTAGTCAAGGCACGGTAGATGTCGGCTAAAATCATTGGAGCCAGCGTACAATTATTTTGTATAACCAAAGTGCTTGCTACTCCGGCAACCTTTATATTGATGTGCCCATCTTTTCTCGGAAATATGATAATCCCGAGAAACGCCACTAAGAAAGCAAACTGTCGATGCTCCTCCCATTTTTCTTGGTTGGACTTGCTACAAAGCTTGTTTTTGGAGTCGTTAAAACCCCCGACATGTCCATATCTGCTATAAATGATGTTCAGGGAGCAAAGTCCGTTGGCTAAATCTTCGTTATGGACGTTTCTAGCAATTTTCAAAGAGTCCAAGAAGCGGTGCACCGTTACTGCTCTTGGGGCCACCGAGTATTTTTCTTTCAAGGGGACCTCGTTTTCCCTATGTAGAAAGCAATTTCCTCCAGAGTGGGAGTGAGTTCAAAGTTCGAAAAATGTAGTACATTGTGTGCAGGATCCCAATATGTGACCAATGCTCTGATTATGTCGCCTCGGGGAATTATGTCCAATAAACCCGTGAGATCCTTTAAGTAGCCTTTGACCCAATTTTGACCTTCTACTCCCATGTCGTTCCACCATAGTCTTAGCTCCAAAGGGATTTTATTCATTAAGGCGAAAGGTTCATTCTGTATTGTGCTCATCCTGCACATTTATTTAAGGCGATTTTATTCAGAAAAAGAGAAAAATGTTTTTCAATGCAAATTTTCATTTTTGAAAGAGACATGACTCTCGAAGTGGCCATTTTTGCCAAAACAGCCTTCTGGCGTCCTTTCGAAACATTCGACCGTTTCCAAAAATAGCGATCACTCCGATTATTTGAAACGAAAATATTTTTGGTCTTTTTCTAAAAGGTGGTTGGACCCGTTTAAGGGTTGCCTACGTATCCCGCCTAATGGCGAGAATCAAACCTGCGTAGTTCTGTCAGATTAATTGACCAATTATTTCAACAACAAAGCCATTTTTTTTCAAATTTTCAAATTTTCTGATTGCACTTTTTCACTAGTTCTTATTTTTTTCTCTCTTTTCTTTCTTTTGAACACTTTTCTATACTCGGGAATTTTCTGGTCCGCATAACGATCAAGGACAATAAAAAATACAACACAAAATATGCTCGGTCTTTTAATTACCGGGTCACCTGTCCTAGACAGACCCAACCCCTGTGTTGAGTCCCCTAAGTCAGATATGATGCAAATAATCATCCTAAACCTATGTTCAACATCTTAAAGTTTCATAGAGTGCTAGACCGTGTACCCGAGCGGACAACTCGAATCGAGGAGGGGGCTACGTACCGGTGACTCATGGAGTCAATCGGCTTTGTAACTTATCCGGCCTCTGTTTCTTAGTTCAGGTGTAACTTAACAGAAAGGGGAGTCTCAACCAGTAAGCACATCCCCAGGGGTGAAGAAAAGAAGGGTTTTCGGCACAATTTTATATACAATCCTAGTATCAAAGCGATAAAATATATAGCATATTGTTCAAATCATATAACAAAGTCAAATAATATCGAAAACGGCAATTCTAAGGAGCTCGAGTTCTTAAACCCTGAAATCGAAGTTTTGGGTTGGGATCCCCAGCAGAGTCGACAGAGTTGTCACACCTCCCTTTTCACTACCCCACACATACACCTGAAAAGAGGCTTTTGTACCGATCCGTTTGGAAAGATACGTAGGGTATACCTCAGTGTTCAAATACCCGAGACGGATATAACAACAAAGAGGAAGGAGTTTTTCCACATAAAGGACAATCGGTTCGGGATTTTTATTAAATTATCAGAGTCGCCACTTGGGAAGATAATGGTGTCCCAAGTCACTAGTTAATCCCGAATCCAAAGAAGTTGACTCTATTATTACAGTCCGCGAAATAAAGACCTGGATAAGGAACTCTGTTAACCCGGGAGAAGGTGTTACGCATTCCCGAATTCTGTGGTTTTAGCACGGTCGCTCAATCATCACTCTCGAATCTTATTTGACTTGTTATAGATTTTAACAATAGGTATATGTTCTTACTTTTGATATTTTAAAGAATTGCGACATCGCGAAAATGCACCTCGAGTCACACCGCAACTAGTACGCCTGTGACCTTTAGTACATTTAGGCTTTGCCGGGATTTTGGATTTGAGTCGCACCAAGTGCACACTCGTATTTAATGAAGGTATATTAAATTGTGTCTAATAGAGTCTATCAGCTATTAATTCTTTTGGGAGAGGCTATGAAGTTTACTAGTAGCTTTCCCGATTCTATCGATTCATTATTTCATTACTAAAGGGGGGCACCACTATTGGGTGTCATGTGAGGCTCATCCCAATTTAATTTTAAGGCTCAATCTTAAAGTTTAACTATATTTTCTATACAGGTTCTTTCCTTAGTTAATTCTTACTAACATTTCTGAAAACGAGTCCAGACCCATGTCATTTTTTGTTTGTTATTGGGCCTGGATTTCTGGAATGATTTAGTGCAACATAAAACACGTCGAGGTCTTAATGACCCAGATCCAGCCTGGGCTTTCAATCGATGGCCCAGCAGACATACGAACACAGTCCAGGCTCACGCTATTTATCAAGCCCAAACCCATTTGAGATAACTAAAGCAGGAATGTAAACTTCACAATAACCAGCATACAAAACTAAGAATGAAATCAGAATGCTTTTATTTATCAGGAAAAGGGAAACCAATGTACAAGATGATCAACGTTAATTCCAGATTATAACTAACTCCTATATATAAGCATCAACTACTCTTATTCTTTTGTTTTCTGCTAAATGACTTAGACCAGCATTGAAACTACTTAACTAATAAATCAAGAGAAAGAAGCTATTCAACTATGTGAAGTTTTATTTAAACAGTCTAAAATACTTGCTAATGGTAACCAAATCACCTAAGACTAATTGATTAACGATATGTATACAAGGTTATGTTACTGGATTCTCTAAGATTTATACTCATTTATTATCACATACCCAATTGCAAATGACTTATCAGTTCTGTTAACTGTTCTTCCTTTTTAGCTTATTTGTATCTATATACAATTCAACAGATGTAATTAACTACTAATATTGATGCGAGCCACACTTATTTGATATTACGAATGTAGTCTTAATTGAGTTACTGCTTCATTTTTACTTGTTTCTCTTTTAACTTACACTAATCTAGCTATCGATTTCCAGATCCGATTATCTACATGAGTTGTTTGAACTTGCTATTATCAATTCATGTTAGGGTTATCCGACCTTGTTTTAACTTTTATACCTATTTAACTAAGTGATTTACTACTATGACTATGCTACCACTACATTACTAGCTATTACACTGTTTTTCGTTTCATTTTTCTACTCATACACACTATACTACATCTGAACTAACAGATCTAAACTATATTAAGCTACTAATCTGAAGAATAAATCAAAATACAAGCAGCAATTAACTTCAACTTTCAAACTTCATTCCAATTAATCATTTCAACGGTACAGCTTCATTTGAATCAAAGAAATGTACCTGGATCAGCAAGATAAAATCCGATGAGTTCTAAGGGGTTAAGAGATAAGCAACAGCAAGAGACTCAAACAGCAATGCAACAGTGAAGATGAATCCCAAACGAGCAGAACAACCACAACAACAATGTAGATAATATATCCAAGCAGAACTTTAAGCAGGAAATCCACATAGACAAGCAGCTAAACCAGGTGTTCTTACTCGAAAAATGCAGGAAAACTACTTGCTATTTACAATATTTTTACTCTGATTTATCTATTGAAAAACCAACCTTATATATCTATATTTTCTCTGAACTTTTTCTTTCCAAAAGCCAGCCCTTACTTGGCTCTTTTTAGGGGTATTTATAGGTGTAGGAATGGCAGATTTCTTGGGGAGAAAGAATGGAAGTAAATTCCACTTCTCCCCCTTTAAAAATCACTAAATCTACAGTTAGACCCCATTTTCTGTTAAAGGATCCCTTCCAGCATGTGCTGGAAGGTTCTTTTTTATTCCATTTCTAGGCTTTTACCAAAGTATCCCTATTGGTTAAAGATTTTTACTGATTTCCCTTTTTAAAGAGACCATTATACCTTTTAATCTCTGCAAAATTACAGAAATCGGGGGTACAAATGACTCCTATGTCCCTATGTATTCTATGTAATTCACTATTTTACCAATTTGGATTTTTTTTATGCCCTTAAGGAAATTGCTGATTTACCCGACCTACCTAGGTCAGGATTTCAGCATTTTGGACTTATTTAACTAATGGCCAGTCCTTGCATTGGTATTTAAGGACTGGCCAGTTCTATCTTTAAAGAACTATTTCCAACTTAACCCATTTTGTTTCATTTTCAGTTAATTAAGACCTTTTATTTCATTTTTAAACTAATTGCAGGACTAGCCTGCTTTATTGTTGTTCTTAACCTATTTAAAATATAGCCAGTCTCAAGTTGAGACTTGGCTTGGGCAATTGAAGCCCATTTGCTGAACACAGGCTGGGCCAAAGCCTTTGCAGACTTAGCCACCTATGATTCAGGGCTCCAATGAGCCTTGGTAAGTGTGAACTTGCAGACTTAACCAATTGTTTCACAACTAGCCACTTTAGGGTGGGCCAGTGTGCTGGACCTTGTAGAGTTGGTCAATTTGCAAAATTGGCCACTCTTTGGTCACTTATTTATCTTATACCCTATTATTATTTAATTTTCAGTTTTAACCTATTTCAAAACTAGCCATTTTATGAAACTTAGCACTAACAGCTATAACCAATTCACCTAAGGTTAATGCATATTAATCACTGCTCATCCTAACAATAAACTATTGCAAACTCAGTCATTTCAACATACAATTGCACATATAGCCACATGAGACCAAACGTTGTGCATCAATCAATTAAAACTCAGGAAAGGAAATTTGATAGTGTTGAATCTTAATCAATCAATTCACATAACCCAATTTCATGTAGCAAAGTGTCAATTAATATCAATCAGACTTAATTACAACCAATTCATGTCAGATGATACATTGAAAAACCCCAAAACCTTTAAAGTCCATGGGCATAGACATACATAGAAGCTAAATCTCACAAAACAATCAACAAGAAATGAAACATGGCTCATTTTTAGACATAAGGTCAATAGAATAACATAAGCATGCTAATCATAGTCTATTTTCAAGTACTAACCCTAGCTTTGATATATATATATATATATATATATATATATATATATATATATATATATATATATATATATATATATATATATATATAAAATATAGACTAAGGTGAAGATAAAGAGAGAAGAGACATGAGGAAACAGTGCAGAGGGATTCTACATCCATCATGCCAAGTAACAGAAAGAGAAGCAGAATCAGATTAACATGCTTATTTTAGCAAATGAAGGAACATAAGAGGTGGTATAAACCAATCATTAAAGAAAAGTCCTGGTTTTAATCATGAAATGAAGAAGAACTGGGAGACTTAGAGAAATAGACAAAGACAAAGAAAAATAACCCTAATATATGAGACAAACTGCTAATCGTATCACTAAAACTAAGCATGCAAAGAGCTAGATGAGAAAAACATTCAAGCTATTGAGAGCTAACAAAAGATAACCTAATACAAAGATGACACAGAATAAGAGTCAAAAAACTTAACTAGAACTAAAGTTAAACATGCAAAGGAGATATCAAAGACCAACAAGATGAAGAACCCTAATACTAACAGATGACGGAAAAGAAGAAGGATATCAAGGTCAAATCTTCAAAACCGAGAATCAAAACAAGATCCAAATAACGAGATAACTCTAGTATAAGGGATGAAGAAAAATGACTAGACGACTAAACATGTAAGGAATCATAAAAGAGGAACAGTCATGCTGTTGAAAGCTAACAGATCAAGAATCACAGTACCAAGAAGATGAAGAAGAAAGGATGAAAGATAGATCTAAAGAAACTAAACATGATCGAAACAAACAAAACAGAAGAAAGATATGATAAATGAACAAGTTAAGAAAAACCCTAATACTACAGAAGATGAAGAAGCACAAGGGACAAAGAAATAAACAAAACACATCAAAAACAACAAATACAAAGCAGAAGAAAGCATGAACATGAATCAAGTAAAAGAAAGCAAGTAAGCAAATAGAGAGGGAGGGGACTTAGCTTGCAGGGCCGGTCCCCTGAGCTTCCCTCTTCACTCTTCTCACTCTCTTTTCAGGCTTCTTTCAGACTCTTTTCTTTATTTCTTTTTCTTTATTTTTCTTTCTAGTTTTTTTTGTTTTTTGGATGACAAGATGAAATCTTTTTGAGGTTTTTCGGTTTGGAGGGGGTATTTGGAAGGGTAAAGGTAAGATCTTGAAGAGGGCTTTGAGTTTGAGTCGCCGGAGTTAGGGTTCCGGCAACTTCTTTTTGGATATTAGACGGGATCAAGGCAGATTCGATGGAAACCATGGTTGTGGGGGGTTAGATCGGACCATGGTGGTTCTTTAGTGTTGGTTTGGAGTGGTTTCTCATAAGTCGTGGTCACCGGAGGTAGATTCTGATGACCGGCAGATCAAGAACAAGGGAGGGTTTCCAAGTTTCTTAGGGTTTTTTGGGTGGTCTGAGGTGAAGAAGATAAGAGGAGAAGAGGAGAGGTAAATGGGGTGGCCGGAGACCACCGTGGAGGGTGGTGGCCTCCATGGCTGGCAGGGTTTCAGAGTGAGGAGATGAAGAAGATGAAGGGTAAGGGGAAGGGATTTTGGGCGGCTAGGGTTAGGATTCTTTGCAAATGGCCGGTCTCAAATAGACCAATGCCTTTTATAGTCGAGGGAGCTAAGGTGATCTGGGCCGTTGATTTGATGAAGATCAACGGTCACCAATTGCGTTACATAAACGACACCGTTCTATTACAAACGAGACCCAGGCTTTTGACCATTAGATAAATTTAAACGAACGCCTGAGATCTGATCTCGCATTTTAGTTAATTAATTAATTTTGTTAATTATCTCAACCGTTGGATCTGGCTTGATGAACGGCTGAGATCACTGGCATCTACTGAGCTGCACCAGCTCTTTGGGCCATTGCACTTGGGCCATTGATTTCAATTTCTTTTGGCCCAAAGTATTTATACCTATATATTTTTTGTATTTTTTTGGTATTTTAATTATTCTTTGTGTATTTTCTTATTGCAATTTATTTCCTATTTTTATGTTCTTTTCCAATTACTCAAATTCTTTTAATTTCCTAATTTTCCCAATTTTTCTGATATTTTTTGCTATTTTTTACTATATTCTGCTAACTAAACTATTTTTTGTTAATTTTCTTTTTTTTAACTACTTAATAAAAAATACAAGTATTTAACCTATTATTTTTTGTTTTCTAATTTCTAATTATTCAAACACACAAAGTGTAGCTAATTTCAAACAAGACACGCAATTACACTCAAAAATATTATTTTATTTTTAATTTTGGAATTTGTTTACCAAGTGCAAAAATCATGTGCTCACAGTACCGAAACAGACATATATATTTTTCACTCATTCAGACTTGGTTGTGGTATTCTATATTAGTCTGTGAGCTAGTGACACCGGATTTTGGGTAGTGATGTGTTTCAAACTTCGGCATTTTCAAATTATTTTGTTAAACCTAAAAGTATTCCGCACTTATTTAATTATTGATAGAATATTATTGATGATGTTGATAGGGAATGTGTAATGTTTGGCTATCCCAGCTCCATTAGTAGGCGCCATCACGACGCCCGATGGTGGGATAAATTCGGGTCATGATAGCCCTTAATTGTGACTATTTTTTGGGGAGTCGAACTAGTAAATGATGTTGAGGAGCGGGTTGCGCGCTGCAACATTGATAAATGATAAATGACATGGGTTGAGTTGCAAGCCGCAATAGTGATATATGTGGGTCAAGTTGCACGCCACAACAATTGAAAATTATGGACCGGGTTGCATGCAGTACCAGTATTGAAACAAATGTGGTTATATTGAGTATTGGTCCCTTGTTTATGGTGAATCTAACTGCTTTAGCTTATTACTTTAGATTGTTGTTAATATTGTACCTCCCCATAGCATGTTTACCCTCTCATGTTCATAATTGCCTTGCATTCGATTTCCGCTGTATATTCATAATTACATAGGTTTATATGGTGTCCAGTCAAGCCTCGTCACTACTTCACCGGGGTTAAGCTAGATACTTATGAGCACATGGGGTCGGTTGTGCTGATGCTACACTTTTGTGTATTTTTGCACATGTCCTGGTTTTGAGGAGCAGCAGCAGCAGTAGTACGGGGGGTGGGCTTTCAGTAGCCTTACGGGTGTCCGCAGGCCCGGCGTCTCTTCTTTATGTTCTCTTTTAGACTACTACCTCATTGTTTTCGAGATAGACAACTTATATATTTCTTTCACACCATTTTATTTAGTACATCTTTTGTAGTAAGTGAGTACTGTGACACCAAATCTTGGGTAGAGGCTATTAATGAATGTTCCGCATTTGGATTTGTATTTGTAAATCAGACTTCCGCTATTGTTCTTATTAAATTTTATGTTCCATATTGCTGCTATGAACTGTAATATAATTGTTTAGTAATGGAAAAGGTAATTAAATTGGCTTTCCTAGCCATCACGAGTAGGCACCATCACGATCCTGATAGTGGGAAATCCGGGTCGTGACAAGTTGGTATCAGAGCACTAGGTTACATAGGTCTCACAACTCACGGGCAAACTTATCAGAGTTTGAGGGGTAGGTATGGAGTCTATACTTATTCCCCAGAGTCTATTGAGTTAGGAAAAATCTCTCATTTGTTCTTTCCTGTCGTGCGATGTGGTTTCTCAATGTTGATTGAATTTCTACTATATTCTTTCGCAGATGGCGAGAACACATGCTTCCTCATTCACCGATCAGCAGTTCAAGCCCCAGGCCGCTCCCTCTAGGGGCAGAGGATGTGTCCATGTTAGGTGCCAAGGTAGGGGCAGGGCCCAGCCACTAGTAGCAACACCAGTGGCAGACCCTCAGGTTGGAGTAGACGAGGAGGTTCTGGCACTAGCCCAGACAGTTCCGTTGGGCTCACCTCAGGTCCTAGAGGGGTTTATCGCTACCCCAGTTCTCCAGGATGCTTTGGTCTGGTTGGTTGGCCTCATGGAGAGTACCAACCGAGCAGGATTGCTTCCTGCAGCACTAGCCACTTCCCAAGCTAGAGGAAGGGCCTAAACTCCTGTTGTACGTACTCCGGAGCAAGTAGCTCCCCACACTCAGATTCCACCAGTTTAGACAGTTGTGGTAGTTTAGCCGGGGGTAGTTGAACAGGTCGGTGATGGAGCGGCTATGTCCACAAATGCCTTATGGAGGTTGGACAAATTCACCAAGCTCTTCACTACTACATTCAGCGGAACTTCTTTTGGCGACCACCAGGATTTCTTATATAGCTACCACGAGGTTCTTCGGAATATGTAAATTGTGGAGTCCAATAGAGTTGATTTTGCGGCTTTTCGTGTTTCAGACTATAAGTTCCAAGTTTGGAAGTTTATGAAGTTTAGAAGAAAAAAATCACGAGTTTTGAGGCTTGATTCTATATAAATGATATTATTTTGGCGATTTGATTGTTCGAGTAAATATGTAGGACATTTTTGAGGTTGTGTGCATATTTGGTTTGGAGCCCCGAGGGTTCCGATGAGTTTAGGATAGGCATCGGAGTGCATTTCCTCATTTTTGAGAAGCTAGTATTTCTCAGTTCTAGTATCTTCGCATTTGCGAAGAAGCACTCGTAAATGCGAAGTCGCAAGTGCGAATTTCCATCGCACCTGCTAAGAAGGCGAAAGCTAGTCCAGATCGCAAATGCGATCAAATACTTCGCAAAAGCGAGGAGTGGGAAAAATGGGCCTTAGTCGCAAATGCGATGCCCTGGCTCGCAAATGCGAGAGGGCCCAGATCGCAATTGCGATCAGTACTTCGCAAATGCGACGTCCGCACTTAGGCCCAATGTTCCCGAATGCGAACTGAAGTCTCGCAATTCCCAAGCCTGTTTTGTACCCATATCCGAGGCCCAGTAAATTTTATACTTGGTCAAATTTTCATCACTTATTACCATTATTTCAAAACCCAAACATCATAGGCAATTTTTCAAAAGGAAAACTTCATCCCAAATCACTTGTAAGATGATTTTTACTCAATTATTTCAATCTTTTAAACATGTTTTCCACATAAAATCAAGGATTTTCATGGGTGAAATTGGGATTTTTGGGTAGAACCTAGGTTTTCTATAAATTGGGGAGTTGGACCTCGATTTGAGGTTTGATTTCTAAACAAATTACATATTTGAGTTCGTGAGGGAATGGGTAATCGGGTTTTGGTCCGAACCTCGCGTTTTGAGCACGTGGGCCTAGGGGCATTTGGGAATTATTGCGAAAAACTTGGGAAATTGATTTTTATGCATTCAAATTGATTCATACAGTGTTTGTTAAAGTAAATGAATAATTTCTGAATAGATTCGAGCGGATTTGAGGAGGAACCGCGAGGTAAAACGATAATTGAGGATTAAGTGGATTTCAAGGCTTTGAGGTAAGTGTTTGGTTTAACCCTAGCTTGAGGGAATAAGAGTTGAATCTTGTTGCTAATTGCTATGTAATCGAGTACGATGTATAGGCATGGTGATGAGTATCTATATATTGGTGTCTATTATGACCGTGAGCCCTTATACTGTGATTATTATGACTTGGTTGTGAACTCTGTGATTATTGGAGGATTTCTATGTGTTGTGAATAACATGTAAAAGGTGATATGATTATTTGATTCCTAGGATCATTGGCTCGAATTGTGATATGAATATTGAAAGTATATGAAATGACTTGATTCTTTGGAGAGTTGGCTCAAAATAGTAGAGTGAATTATAAGAAAAGAAAAGTAAGAAAGAGAAAGCGTTATTGATTATTCCCTTGTCGGGACGTTTGGGGTAACTTGTTTGATTCTTTCCCTTTCCGGGACTTTGTCAAATATTTGTTTATATTTATGCCCTTAATTGTGATTGTTGTTTGGGGAGTCAAACTGTTAAATGATATTGAGGAGTGGGCTGCGCGCCGCAACAATGACATTGAGGTGGGAGTTGCACGCCGCAATATTGATAAATGATAAATGATAAATGATAAATGACAGGGTCGAGTTGCACGCCGCAACAGTAATATTTCTGGATCGGGTTGCACGCTGCAACAATGGAAAATTATGGACCGGGTTGCACGCCGCAATAGTTATTGATACAAATATGGTTATATTGGGTATTGGTCCCTTGTTTACGATAAATCTAACTGATTTAGATTATTACTCTGGACTGTTGTTAATATTGTACCGCCCCATAGCATGTTTCCCCTCCCATGTTCTTAATTACCTTGTATTCGATTTCCGTTGTATATTCATAACTGCACAGATTTATGTGGAGTCCAGTCTAGCCTCGTCACTACTTCGCTGGGGTTAGGCTAGACACTTACCAGCACATAGGGTCGGTTGTGCTAATGCTACTCTACTGTGCATTTTTGCACAGGTCCAGGTTTTGAGGAGTAGTAGCAGCAGTAGTACGGGAGCAGGCTTTAATTTTCACGAGACCGAGGTAGCCTTGGTAGTGTCCTCAGGCCCGGCATATCTTCTTTATGTTCTCTTTTAGAGTGTTGCCTCATTGTTTTCGAGACAGACAACTTATATATTTCTTTCAGACCATTGTATTTAGTACATCTTTAGTAGTTCGTGAGTATTGTGACACCAAATCTTGGATAGAGGCTATTAATGAATGTTCCACGTTTGGATTCGTATTTATAAATTAGACTTCCGCTATTGTTCTTATTAAATTTCATGTTCCATGTTGATTCTATGAACTGTTAAGATAATTGTTTAGTAACGGAAAAAATAATTAAGTTGGCTTGCCTAGCTACCACGAGTAGGCGCCATCACGATCCCGATGATAGGAAATCCAGGTCGTGACACTTTGAGACTTACTACAACACAATATCTTATTGATAATCAATTTTACCGATCGGGCAGAACAACTAAAAAGATAAAGAAGTATCTTTAATCTCTTCATGCTAGTTCCAAGCTTGAAGTACCATTTGTACAAATAAGAATCCCCTTCGTTACATGATTTCTTCTTCATATAGATAGATATAGGATCTATGGGGCAATTACATAGAAGTACATTTTGTGCTACAGCCCTTCCTATCTGATAGAAAAGGATCCCACGATCCTGAACCGATTTTCCAAAATAATGATAATTGGCTCTTCTAGAGCTCTTAATTAATTTTGTACTATCACATATTCATAAACATCCATATGGTCATATATGTCTTTCAAGGAGAAAGTTATATCATTATGGTCATGGTCAAAATTATACGTAAGATATGTTTCTTGCATTATTGTTGTCCTTTATAAATTATATTGCCAAAATATTTTGGCGTACAATAGGTATGTGACCAATGACCATTCATGCCATAATAATGATATTACTTTCTTGTATCATCTTAAACCTCCTTCTAGGGGTGAGTGTGGTATATTCGCTACCACTAGCATGCTCATATTCTTTGAAGAATAAATATGTATTCATAAATCTAATTTTATCACATTCAAATCTTTAATGAACCATAATCATCTATATGTAATTTACAAAATCTCATGTCAAATAGATGAAAAATAATACTTTCACACAGTGAAGGATTATCTTGAGAATACTTATTGTTCTCATTACCATAATGATGTGATATAATTTCGTCTATTGTCATGTCCACATCCATTGATCATTCATAGTAATAAATTTGTTTTCTTTCCGACGAATTACATACTGCTATCATATTCTCGTAAGGGAATAAGAATGGAGAAAATTCAATGGGACGAATTTTCATTCTTTGCCCCCAATCACACATGAATTTGATCATGGCAAGGCATAGAAGTTTTACCACTCCATGTGGTTATAATTTCTTATAAAATCTACTAGAGTTATAATCAAACTTTGTTATCTTTTCTTGTATATGGAATCAAATTATAGAATAACAAAGAAAAATATGGTAAAATACATACCTTGAATTCAGAATTTAATCATGAAAGAAGTTCATGAAATAATTCACAATCATTATGCTCAATCTCAAAGCTGATACCCAATTGGTTAGAGTCGCGTGGTGATAACGGGTTATAAATAAAAGAAGATGAATAGTATTGCATAGAAAGTAGAAAGAGAGAGAATTCTTATTGATTTTTGGATCAATTACAATGGAATAGAACCCTCTATTTTTAGGGAGAGAGTGAGTTATCCACCAAGTAATAAACCCTAAAATCTATCTAAATATAGACATTCACCATAAATAAAATTCTATTTATAATACCTCCAATAAATTCAAGCAATTAAATAGTAGCCAATTCCATAAACAACAACTAAGTCACTAAATCATGTCTAACCTATATATGGATAAAATATTCGCAAATAAAGTTAAAGAATAAGAAAATATTAGTCGAACGTTACAATCCAAACTAGCGTATTGAATTGGTAGAATGAAGATGAAATCTCGTGTCTTGAAGCCTCCAATACTCTCCAAACGCTCCCTGTGTTAAAAGTTCCCTTAAAATCGTACTTTTGGTGTATTTATACCTTGTAGGTAGGGTATACATGAACCGGGTAGGTTCGGTTTTTTATCAAAACAAACCAAATTAACTAATATTAATTTGGATTGGTTTGATTTTATCGGGATTTTAATTTTTTTTTAATTACAAGAATATTATTTAGATAATCTTACTTTATTAAAGTTATAAATAAATTTTGATAAGTCAATATATGTTTAGTAAGAATTGAAAAATTTGGCAAATATATGACCACTAAAATATTCTTATGCGATAATTCTTTTAGTATCACATGATAGTTATTTCTTAATCGTCAACAATGATTTTTCGATGATATACATATTCAAGGGTAACCGAATTTGATAACCGAACATCAAAATCAATATGAAAACTAAATAATGATATGTTCAATTTAATTTTAATATAATTGAAATACAATTTGAAAATCGCAAAAGACATAAGAATTTATAACAGTCTCTTGCAGTATGAACATGCATGAACAAAGAGATCAGATTGGCGCATTTCAATAAGATGTGACGAGAAAGTGATGATACAATCAATTATTTAAAGTAAATAAAAATAGATTAAATATACATCTGATGTGATGATCTCAATATTTCTAGATATTTTTAAAGGAAATTCTATATAAAAATTAAATATTTTAATGTCAGTTTGGTTCGGATTTTTTTACTCAATACAAAATTAAATGGGTTTGGTTTGACTTTTCAGTTTGGTGAGATTTTTCGGTTCGATTTGTACACCCCTACTTATAGGAACGTATCCGGACAAAAATACTCTCTTTGAGCCGAAGTAAGAAAAGTTGGACGAAAAAACACACTTCCGCAGCGCACCGGGTGGTGCACCAATAACCATATATTAGACAAATAAATATCAGATTAATAAACTGTCATAATAAAATAGTACTACTTCAAATTGAAAGCAATCTTAGACTTCATCAGTCATCAACTATGTACATGCTTATTGTGGGTTTCAGTGCAACTAATTGAACAAGTAGCTTTTCATAATCGAAGTACTCTATTGAGTACTCAAAAATTCCAGTTCTTGACAAAATTCCCCAAATCTTGTAAAGGTTGGTAATTTGCATGTTAATATTAGTCAAATAGTTAATAGATTCATGCATATATCCATGTATTATGTGATTGAATATTTGAATATCGATAGAATTCCATGCTTCCCCCATATATCACGTGTTAAAATTACATAGGCACACCTGGGGTTGGGTAGAGGGGGAGGTTAAAATTAAAGACCAAATGTCACAAGTAAACTGAATGGAAGATGCGTCGAAACTCTTGAATTTTGGTTCCTTTTCTCCTAGCAACAGAGCCATAGAAGCTCCAAATTTGCACACGGCCGTGAACTTTCCTAGTAGCCAACGATGGGTCAAAATCCATACCAAATAAAACATGTGCGAATAAACCCAATGGCCACTAAAGCCCAGAAGTAGCCAAACCTTTAGATCGCTGGACGGTCTACGCAGAGTGAGAACCACTCATTGGATTCTCGACTTAATTCAAGTGTTAATAAATGATTTCTAAATTTAATGTCTATATATATTTAAAAAAATTCTTAAAACAAATACTCCCTCCGGTCCAAAATAAGTAATTTTTTGGCATTTTTTTGTGGTCCAAAATAAGTGATTTTTTCGGATTTCAAGAATGACTTAATGATGTTTTTCCTACATTGTCCTTGGAGTAAATAGTATTGGAATATGTATTAGGAGTGTTTATATGAGATAGTAATGTTAAAATGGTCAATTATATTGCTAATTAATGCTAAAAAGTGACTTTCTTAATATGTGTAAAAACATCCAAAAAATCACTTATTTTGGACCGGAGGGAGTACATTGTTAAACAAAAAGGGGTCGACCGTGTCCCGCTTAATTATTTGAAAGTTACTTATAATTTATTCCTCTATTGTATTTGACACAAATAAAATTTATAAAATGAATTAATTTATCAACTATAATTGTTTAAGAAACATTTCATGAATATTTTAAGTGAAATTTTGATTTAGGATATTAGGAAATCGATATTTTAAGTTGACTCATATGAACTTGTATGAGGTCAAATTCGACCCTGAACGTCTTTACGTCAAAGGTTACGCCTTTTGAATGTATAGCTGCTGCAATAAAGGTACGGTTCAACTAATTCTAGTCTACACACTGAATTACCTTCTCTTCTAACGGGACTTAAACTTGCTTTAAAATATAATTTTACTCCTTTAGTTATTGAGACAGATGCAAGTATGATTATAGATTTGTTTAATACCCCTACACCAAAATATATTAATATTATTACTGATTGCAGGTTCTTACTCAAGAAACTGCATGATCCAAAAATTGAGATAATCTTCAGAGAACAAAACAGTGTGGCAGACTGTTTAGCTAAATATGGAGCAACCCAAGTGGAGGCAAATACTATAACTTTTTCAAGAACTCCAAGTTTTGTCATGCCTTCTTATCAGCAAGATCAGACAGGGGTGTTGTGTAGAAGGTTATTTAAATCAACGGATATGTTAAGTAGTAGTATTAGTAGTAGTAGCACTACTTTAGTTCAAATGTGCAATGTAGTAGCTCCTAATCAGATGCAGTTTATGCATTCAACATCAACCTTTATGTAAATTTTATTATCTATAATATGCTTATCTTTCTTACCAAAAAAAATGCTACTTGTAGCTGGGCGTCCTCACTAAGAGGACATCGGCTACGTTCAAATGACTTTATTATTATTTTAAGGGAGGCCCCTCTTTATATAAAGGGGACCTCCCAATTGTAAAAAAATATCAGTGTTATTATCTAATAATACAACTCTCTCATTCTCTCCTATTTTCTTTCTACTTCTTAACTTTGACGAGCAACTGTTCTTAAGTTCTTCATTTTACGATATCTGATCTATCATAACTATATTGATCTTACATATCTAGGCTTATTATATTTGATTACGATTTACCCTTTCATCTTTTTAATTATTTTAAAGCTTGGAAAGTAACATTTAACTTTTGAGCTAAACAATTTGGCGCCGTCTGTGGGGATTTCGAGAATCAAAATCATAGTATCCACCTAGAGATCAGCCAACCACCTTTCTCAACATCACACGAAAAGCAAAGATGGCTGAAAATGATACCAGATCCAAAGTTATAATAGGGGTCACAACCAACCTTCTTGGTCCTCTCAACGAAGCCTGGGACAATTCCATCATCAACACAACCCCCATCACCGCACCAGGTGCAGAAATCTCACCTTCCCCCATCCGAGGATCCAACAATCATGCACGACAAAGGAGCTTCCACATTCGCTATCAAAGAAGCACCCTCAGTGGTAGTAACTGACAAGCACCCTAAGTGGCTTGGTTGAGAAATCACCACAAGGCAATGTCAGGTCAGTGCCAATGATAAGTATCACCGCTGCTATGGGCGAACATGAGGAGATAAAAGTAAACAATCAACCCATCGAGGCGTAGACCAGTGATGGCACGCTAACTGCCATCCTAAGAAAGATAGAGGAAATGGAAAACAAAAATAAAGCACTCCACGACCAGATGAAGGAACACCAGGAGAGGGTCGACAAAATCCCCGGAGCCCCTAAGTTTATACGAAAATACGACATGCGAAGGTTTGTAGAGTATCCATACTCTGAAGAAGCTGCCCCCTACTATATCCCAAAAACCTTCAAGATGCCTCCCTACTTGAGGGTGTACGACGTAACCATTCATCCCGAGGATCATCTAATCCACTACATCAGTGCTGTGAAGGGCAGCGAACAATCGAAAGAACAGGTATCATCGGTACTGCAGAAAACGTTTGGCGAGACGTTAACCGGAGGGGGCTTGATGTGGTATTCCATGTTGCCTGCTAAGGTAATATCAACATTCGAAGAAATGTCAGATAAGTTCGTCACCACCCACGTGGGTGCAAAGAAAGCAAAAGCAAGGGTCAACGACATCTTCTCCGTCAGACAAACCACAGGTGAAGGGCTTAGGGACTTCCTAGCCAGGTTTAATAGGGTGAGGATGAGTCTACCGAACGTGTCAGAAGGTATGGAAGTCGCCGCCTTCCAGAATGGGCTAAGCACGGACGGCTCGAGGGCAACTAAGAAGCTGCTGAGCCACCTCATGAAATATCCCCCTACAACATGGGAGGAAATCCACAATGCCTATTGTGTCGAGGTACGAGCGGACGAGCATGATCTCAATAGATCGACTGAATGGCTGACAACAATACAATCAGAAACAAGGACAGATCGGCGTAATGAGGGACGTCGAGAACACCTCCCTATGCTTCAATAGATATCGATATCAATCATACAGCAGATCCTCCCATCCAGCGCCCAGACATATGAACGCGTTACAGCGACATGTCACCCCACTCCAAAACGAAGGAGGTACGCCCCTTACTATCAGTACATAACTTTTGCGTGTCTCCTTCAGAAATAGTGTACGCACTGGAAACGCTAGGCACCAAGGTGCAATGGCCACTAAAGATGAAGTCAGATCCTGCCACAAGGAAATCGAACGTCCTGTGCAAGTTTCATCAGGAATGGGGACACAAGATCGAAGGCTGCATAGGTATGCGACAAGAAGTAGTCAGGATGTTGAACTAGGGATACCTGAAGGAGCCACTTAGTGACAAAGGAAAAATCAACTTTACACACGGACGAGAACAATCCCGTAGGCCACCAAAGCCGCCTTCCCGGCGGCGGCAATGACCCAACTATCAACCACGTTAAGTTCGCCAATACTCACAGGCTGAAGTAGACCATCTCCCACGAACTGTATGATGACTTCGAAGGTAGTATCACCTTCGATAAATCTAATGCCGACGGTTTGTCTTTCCTTTAGTATGATGCTTTGGTCATTACTTTACGCATTATTGATATGGATGTCAAGAGAGACATGATCGATGATGGAAGCGGCGCCGGTATTATCCTCCCAAGGGCCCTTGAACAAATGGGACTCGAGGATAGGGTAATACTGCACTACATAACACTGATCGTTTTTAACAATGTAGTGGAACGGACATCCGAGAAATAACACTGTCCGTCTTTGCAGGAGGAGTCACGCTGGAAACAACTTTCCACGTGACGAACCAAGAGATGGCATACAACGTCATCATAGGGCGCCATGGATATATCCCATGCGAGCAGTCCCTTCAAGCCTTTACCAGGTGGTTAAAATCCCTACCCCATGGGGAATATTCAGCATCAGGGGAGAGCCACACACCGCACAAGAGTGCTACAAAATAACCTAAAATTGCGCCCACACCCAACAACTAAGAGGGGCAAGAGCAGAGGCATAGAAATTAGCCGTGTAGGGGACTAAAATTGACCAAACAGCAAACACCATCAAAGATCCTGACATCGTGGAAGCATGCACAGCGACAGTGGAAGATCTCGACCCAGTCCAATTAGACGATACCAACCTAGCAAGGAAAGCCTACATCAGCCAAGACCTTACCCACCCAAGTAAGTATCATGAATTCCTAACTAACATACAGATCTGTTTGCTTTTTCCCATTCAGATATGTTAATGATTTTGCGAGATATCCCCACCCACAAGCTGAACGTCGATCCACTACATCCCTTGGTACACCAAATGAGAAGAAAATTTAATGCCGAAATCAATGAAGCGGTCAGCAAGGAAGAAGACAAACTACTCACCAAAGGCTCCATCAGGGAATCAAAGTACCCTCAGTGGGTTGCCAACGTCGTCATTGTTAAAAAGAAAAACAGGAAGTGGACGATGTGCGTAGATTTCACTGACCTAAATAAAGCATGCCCAAAGGATTCATTCCCACTTTCCCACATCGAACAATTGATCGATGCCCCCGCAGGACATGAACTGTTAAGTTTCTTAGATGCCTATTCCAGCTACAATTAAATCATGATGGCCAAGGAAGATCATGAGAAGATGACCTTCATCACCCACCAAGGGACCTACTGCTACAAAGTGATGCCCTTCAAGCTAAAAAATGCGGAGGCTACATACCAGAGATTAGTCACCAAGATGTTCAAAGAGCAGCTCGGTAAGACCATGGAAGTCTATATTGATGATATGCTGGTAAAATCGATGAGAAGATAGGATCATATTGACCACGTGAAAGAAGCCTACGAAATATTGAGGAGGTATGGGATGAAGCTGAACCTCGAGAAATGCTCTTTCGACGTGCCCTCAGGAAAATTCTTAGGATTCCTCGTATCCCAACGAGGTATCGAAGTCAACCCAGAACAAATCAAGGAAATAGACGCAATACCCGAGGTACTGAATAATAAAAAATGGTGCAAAATATAATGGGACGAAGAGTTGCCCTATCCCGATTCATCTCACGATCCTCCGACATATGCCACAAATTTTTCAATGTACTGAGAAAGGACAATAGATTACAATGGGATGAAGAATGCATTAAAGCCTTGAGAAAACTGAAGGCGTATTTGTCCTTGCCTACACTACCGGCCAAAGCAGACCCGGGCGAGCCCCTACTAGTATACATGGCCATGTCAGAAATCCTTGTCAGCGCAGTATAGGTCTACGAGACTAAAGGTACGCAATCCCCTTTTTATTATATTAGCAAAACCCTGGTAGATGCCAAAACGCGGCATACATACCTTGAAACGTTAGCCCTGGCACTAGTCATAGCTTCCCGGAAACTCATACCTTATTTCCAATGTCATCCCATAAAAGTAGTGACTACCTTCCCCTTGAGAAACGTCCTACATAAGCCTAAATTATCAGACAAGCTCGCCAGATGGGCCATAAAACTCAGCGAACATGATATCTTGTACCTCTCGAGAACCGCCATCAGTCCTCCTGAACTTTATGGCCGACTTCAGTGTAAAGATACTACCAGAGGCGGAACAAGAGGCACATCGTGCCCCCCAACACCGACCTATGGGCCCTCTATAGTGATGGTGCCACTAATACCTCGGGATCGGGTCTGGGACTTATCCTCAAAGTCCCCAGAATGAAATAATTTGTCGTTCCATACGATGCCCCGAGATGACTAACAAGGAGGCAGAATACGAAGCCGTTATCAAATTTATAAAATTAGCCATCAAGTATGGAGTTCGCCGACTCGTTCTCCATTGTGAATCTCAGCTCGTGGTGAACCAAGTCACTAGGACTTACCAAATCAAGGAGAAGATATTACAAAAGTACCAGGAGGAGATCCACAAATTAATGGCCGAGCTCGATGAGTGCCGCTTTGAGCAGGTTCCCAGTGCACAGAATGACGAGGCGGATGGTCTGGCAAAACTAGCTGCAGCAACCAAAAACTTCGACAAAGAGAGCGTTGTCACCGTCCTTTATTCGTCCATTTATTATACAGAGGTAGTCTCATTAAATTTAACTTGGGACTAGCGCAACCAGTTCATGTCCAACATGCAGGAAGGGAAACTCCCGCCTAATAAAAAAGAAGCCAAGAATCTCTACATACAGGCCGCCCGATACTGCCTGATAAACCACGAGCTCTACAAAAGGACCTTTGGCGGCCCCCTGTCCAAATGCCTAGGTCCTAACCAAACAACACTATTACTCGAAGAAGTGCACGAGGGCCATTACGGCACCCACACATGTAACTGCGCCCTCGTGCATTGTCTAATACGGGCCGGCTACTATTGGCCAACTATGAAGAATGATGCGGCAAAATATGTCAACCGATGTATGCCAGAAGTTCGCCCTCATGATACACCAACCAGGAGAACCTCTCAACTCAGTCACTTCTCTGTTGCCTTTTATCAAATGGGGAATGGACATAGTCGGCCCACTACTGGCAGGATGAGGAAAGGTACGATTTCTTTTAGTTTTAACTGGCTATTTCTCCAAGTGGGGTGGAAGCAGATGTGCATGCCCAAATACGCGAACATGAATTCATCACTTTCATATGGAAGAACATCATCTATCGCTTTAGCATCCCTAAAGAAATCACCTGCGACAACGGGAGGCAGTTCATCGATCAGAAAAAATGAATTCTTTGGCAAATGGCATATTAGGCGAATACCCTCAACGACATACCACCTCTCCACCAACAGCCAAGCAGAATCATCCTATAAAACTATACTAAACATACTGAAGAAGAAGCTCGAAGACGCCAAAGGGCTATGGCTTGAGCTACTACTTAAAGTATTATGGGCACACCAAACCAAACCTAAATCCTCCACGGGAGAAACGCCATACTCACTAGTCTAAAAAATGGATGTTGTCATACTGGTCGAAGTAGGCGAACCAAGCCTTAGCTACTCGCATACAAGCAGAGCTAAAAATGAGATGAATAGACTTCAAGACCTCAATGAGGCCGAGGAAAGTAGAGAAATGGCTCACATAAGGATGGTGCCCTAGAAACAACAAATCGAAAGGTACTACAATAAGAGGGCTAAGATACGATCACTCAAAGTGGGTGATTACGTCCTCATAGCTAAAACCTTGGCAACAAAAGACCCAAGTGAAGGAAAACTAGGCACCACTGGGACGGACCATAAAATATCACTACATCGGCAGATAAAGGGTCATTCCAACTAGAGACAATGGAAGAAAAATGCTCCAAAACAATTGAAACATCGCCCACCTCAAGTATTTCCATTTCTGAAAGGCGCCTCCCGAGTCGTACTTTTTTTCCCTTACCCGAGTTTTGTCCCAATTGGGTTTTCTCGGGAAGGTTTTTAACAAGGCAGTAGAGGAGACGCTCGGAGATACTCATGAGGAAAGTTTGCACACCAGCTACTCCCCACGTCCTCCCAACTGGCATGCCAAAGGGACTGGACTAACACGATCTCCAAATGTATGAAAGGCTACGGCCATGTCCAATCCATGAAAGATTACGACCATCTCCAATGTACAAAAGGCTATGGCAATCTCCAAATGTATGAAAGGATATGGCCATCTCCAATGTATGAAAAGCTATGATCATCTCCAAATGTATGAAAGGCTTTGTCCATCTCCAATGTATGAAAGGCTATGGTCATCTCCAATGTATGAAAGGCAATGGCCATCTCCAACATGTGAAAGGCTATGGCCATCTCCAATGTTTGAAAGGCTATGGCCATCTCCAAATGTATGAAAGGCTACAGCCATCTCCAACGTATGAAAGGCTACGGCCATATCCAATGTATGAAAGGCTACGACCATCTCTTACGTATAAATGGCTAAGGACACTGTCGTAATAAGTTGATCCAGTTTGACTATGACAATTTAACCTGACACAGTCGAGGTAATATACATGGTCACGGCCATCTCTTACATATAAATGACTAAGGCCACTGTCGTAATAAGACGACCCAGCTCGACTACGACAAATTAACTCGACACAGTCGAGGTCACATACATGGTCACGACCATCTCTTACATATAAATGGCTAAGGCCACTATCGTAATATGTCGACCCAGCTCGACTACGACAAATTTACTTGATGCAGTCGAGGTCACGTACATGGTCATGGCCATCTCTTACATATAAATAGCTAAGGCCACTGTCATATAAGTCGACCCAGCTCGACTATGATAAATTAACTCGACACAGTCGAGGTCATATACATGGTCACGACCATCTCTTACGTATAAATGGCTAAGGACAATTTTGTAATAAGTCAACCTAGTTCAACTACGACAAATTAACTCGATATAGTCGAGGTCACGTACATGGTCACGGCCATCTCTAATGTAGAAATGGCTAAAGCCACTACCGTAATAAGTCAGCCCACTCGACTATGACAAATTAACTCGACATAGTCAAAGTCACGTCATGGCTATAGCCACCTTCAATGAAGAAATGACTAAGGCCACAATCATCACTAAGTCGACCTAGCTCTACTACGACAAACAAAACAACTCGACAACGGCCGTAGTCATGTATATAACTACGGCAAGCATATAAAAATAAAATGTACGACAAAAAATAGCAAAAGAGTAACTTCTATTATCGTCAAAGAAAGTATACATGTACAAAGGGATCTATTCACAGCCTCTCAAAACTGCAAAAGCAAAATAAATACAAGTCCTAGCACCCGCTACCATCTTGTCCGTCGTCGCCCACTGGTTCATCATCCTTTCCGCTGCCGCCCACAATTTGATAAGCCGCACAGATCCGGGACCTGGAAGCCAGAAGGTTAACATCCTCAGAGTTATAGCCCATCCGGTCTGAGGAATCGGAACTATACCCACAGGCTTCTCAGGCGAACCGAACCAAACGACGCTTGTCCTCAATGTCTGCCTCAGTGGCTCGACCTACAACAAGCAAATCCTCAAACTTGGCTAGCTTGGCTTCGACATATACCCATATGTCCCGTGCCTCACTAGGCATGCCATCATCAAATCTAGACGCAGCAGCCTGCTTAAGAGCATCAATATCAGCCGTCTTGGAATTAAGCTCATCAGTTAAGGCGTTGACCTCGGCACACAAATTGGAGGCCTTTGCCGCTACCCCACGATCGATCTCCAACTCATCCTTCTTTGACTGGAGAAGAGTCTCCAATTCAATATTTCGATCCAAGACGGCCATCAACTGATCATCCATCTCCTCTAGCTGATCTACTCGTTTCTGCAGTTGAGCCTCCGACTTCTCCAAGCCCGCACGAAAAACTTGAAACTGCGGGTCCTGGGTGAATAGGTCCGCCAGCGTCTGATGCTTGGCGCGACACTCCTTGTAATTCTTTACCACCTTTTTTAGGTTGGTATCCTTCCCCCGCGCTCACTGACCCCTCTCTACCTCCAAAACGAGGGTCTGAAGAAACGATAAAAAAGGACAAATTAACATGCACCAAGGTTCACTTTATAATACGTAAAGAAGAATAGAGTATACCTGCAAAGCCGTACCGGCAACTCTTCGGGATAAATCCTTGTCGCTAACGTCTTTTAGAATCTCACGCTCGGAGACCACACATAGCATGGACATATCTACCGCGGCCTACTCACTTTTTTGCAACAGGTTCTATCCATTTGGGATCAAAATCTGGCGGTTAGGCTCACCCGTCCTCATCTCCACACTGGCCCGATCCCTCCTTGGTGCCTCCGCTACCGTGGGGGATGTCTCTGGATTTGCCCTCTCCTCATCATATGCCTCCTCAGCAGCAGTCGACGTGCCACACTCGGAAACACGTACGGGGGAGTAGCGAGAAACACCCTCCCCTGGGAAGCCGACCTCCCCGAGCGGATGGCATCGGCCATCAGAACTTGCCTGGACACTGGACGAGACTCACTTTCCCTCTCGTCCTCCATGGCAATTCCCTTGCCGAGCATCAATCGGCGCCTCTTCTACTCCGGTGGCTCCTCTCCTTCAGAAGTCTCCTCCACGGGTCGAGGGGACGGTGATGAAGGAGTCGATTCGCTTGTAGACTTAACCACAGGCACAGCCTCAGGTTGAGCAACCTCTGGGGCGCCCTCACTAGGAGAATCTCAGGGCATGTACTCATCCCTAGAATCAGTCCCCACTATCGATGAGGCTACGACGTTCTGCTTCCTCCTCCTAGGGGTACTCCAACCTGCCAATATAAGATAGGTCAAGAAATGAAACCTATAAAACCTCTAGACCGTGGTCGAGACGTTACCTGGTGGGCCGTATCGATTGCGGAATGCGGACCAAGTGCGGCATTCCTCCGTCAATGGAATCATCATCTGCACCAACGACCTAATGTCTTCAACGGTTCAGGGTGGAGAAGCCCTCGCTGCAAAAAGGAAAGGAAAGCAAAAAGAAGTTATGATGGCCATACAGTCAAAGGTTACAAACAATACTAAATTCGAGTAAAGACACTCACGCTCGGGATTCCACCTCTCTGGGAATCCTTCAGGGTTCGACACCAGGTGTTCCGTCCTGATGTAGAAAAACTTGCGCCAGAAGCGGCGATTGTCTTGTCGTCGGCCCTGACGACCAGGCCACTCATGCCACGGCCCTTTAGTTGCAGCATAGAGCCCTTCATATAGCCAGGCTAAATAAGTCCAACAAGTCGTGGACCGAAATGCTAAGTCCGGCCCTGGTCGCATAAGTGGTCATAATGCGACACACCTTCCAAGTGTAGGGAGTAAGCTGAGTCGGACATACGTCGTAGAAGCGGCCGAGCTCCTCCACAAGGGGGTAAAAAAAATACCGTACCCGACCAGGAACGGGTATTCATAAAAGGTGCAAAATCTCAGTCGGTGTACATTGATATAGTTTGTCCCGGCCAGTTCCATCACCACATGGTTTAGAATTCGGGACTCTCCCGTAGGTTGTCCAAATGCTATTGTAGATACTCGGTATGGTCTCAAGAGGGAGTCAGGCTCTTGGTCGGAAAATCCCTTCGAGCATGAATCTCCTTAGAAAGAATATTGTCCACACTGAGAGGGACGAGAGGTCTTTATGCATTTTTCCCACCACCCAAATATGGTGGAACCCTGGATGGGGTATTATCTTGTCCTTTTCTGCTATTTTGCCCGCGTTTTGCCATTGTAATTTTCTATATGAATCAAGTTCTAACGATTAGAAGAGTGGTTTCAATAGAAACGAAAGGGTTTAAAGCACGAAACAACGGTTTTTTGCAGAGAAGGTGAAAAAGGGGAGTAGAAAATTTCGGAACTTCGAAAGATAACAAAGTTTGAACCTTCCTCCTATTTATAGGGTTAAAATACACAGAAATCAAAGAGGCATAATTCGAAATGGGCGCGTGAAACCAAAAACGTCAAATTGCCTCCTGAAACATCTCGAGAGCAGGTATAATCATGACGTTTGTCGGCGATTACGTCAGTTCAGAAAGTAGACCACGTGTCAATAAATCGGCAACGCCAGGTATTTCCTCTCCCCCTGCCCCCCCCCCCTAACGTCATCGCCCTCATAATAAGGTCAAATTCTCTAAAGGACGAGACCGGCATTTCTGCCCATTGAAGACGTCTACCGTATACGCCTCCAACGAGTGGAAGGACTAACTGTATGGGGTCAAATTCGACCCTATACATCTTTACGTCAAAGGGTATGCCCTTTGAACGTATAGCTTATGCAATAAGGGTACAGTTCGGACGTGAGGGTGCAGATAACGCTACTTGTAGTTGGGCGTCCTCACTAAGAGGACGTCGGCTACGTTCAAATGACTTTATTATTATTTTAAAGGAGGCCCCACTTTATATAAAGTCGACCTCCCCATTGTAAAAAGGCATCAGTATTATTATTTAATAATACAACTCTCTCATTCTCTCATATTTTCTCTCTACTTCTTAACTTTGACGAGCAACTGTTCTTAATTTCTTCATTTTACGATATCTAATCTATCATAACTCTATTGATCTTACATCTCTAAGCTTATTATATTTAATTACGATTTATCACTTCTATCTTTTTGATTGTTTTAAAACTTGCAAAGTAACATATAACTTTTGAGTCAAATAGAACAGTACCTCATCTTAATCATAGCATTATCATTGATAACTGAAAGAGTCGGCCAATTCCATAGTCTGATAAAAACTGAGAACAGGTAAATATTAATAGAAAAGTTAGGATTCATGCATATATCCTGATTCTTTGTATTTGATCCAGTGTTGACTAAGCTGCATACCTCCCTCACATATCACTTGAACACTTGTTGGAGGGGTAGGGACGACACGACCCATATTAAAAATCTAAACCACAAAGTAAACAGATAGAAAGTTTCATGGAAACCCCTGGTTCCCTTTCTCTAGAAAGTAATAACAAATCTATGGAAACTTCAAAATTGAGCACAGCCGCTAACTTCCCAGAATAGCCGACCGTAGAGACCTCGTACACAATCAAAACGCTATCTCAAAACAATATATAACAAACACGTGCAACAAATTAACCCATTGTATTAGCCAAACCCTCTCTGTCTTAGACAGCATGTTTGACGCATGCAGTACTAGGATTAGGGGATTGTTAATCCCTTAGTTAAAGGAGCTTGATCTCCGCCAGAATGATCACTATTCAGGGCCAAACAAATTTTAGTTCTATCTTTTTTCTTTTTACTGTGTCATCTTCCATTTTATTCTTCTACTATAACTTATTTTAACCTACAAATTACAAAGCGAAACCTTCTTCCTTCGCTTTCTCCATTTAGTTACTTCAGTAATGCTCCCCTCCACTAATCATGGTACCTTAGTCTATTTAGCGACTGTGTATGGCACCATCAAATACTTAAACTTAAAGAAAATTTCAACATAGGTACATAATAATTTTACAAATCAAGACCCCCGATCCAAACACCCCTTGTTCAAAGTAAGACGAACGGAAAGAAGTTACTAATATTTGGATTTAAAAGGTAATGACATTGTTCTGTGGGGAGGAACAAGAAAGAAACAAAATACTTTAATCATATAAAATTTAAAGGAATGTCCTAACTTCATCATATGTATATACGATGAATCGGTCTTCTCTGTACAAAAAGAATAGAAACAACTGGCCTAGCCTAATCACTGAAGTGAAAGAAATAAAAGAATCGAAGCAGCTAGCATGAAATCTGAATCTATCTCAGGTTCATCTATCACCTTAATAAATGATTGACATCACCGAACACTGACCCAGTCATCAGCTGTAGACCATTCAGATTCAGGTCTGCGTTCACCAACTAACATTCGCAACCTCTCTGCCGCCATTGTGGACCATGACCTGCCGTTTAAATTCCGCAATTCTTGAATTGCTGGCGAGGGCAGAGATGTAATTGAACATGATGCTGAGGATTCAGCAGATACAAAATCTGGGAAATCAAATGGACACCTAGGAGACGTCGAAGGAGAGACACTCTCGCATGTTTGGTCCTTCAATGAAAAAGTGTCATCATCATAATTTTGACCAGCTACAAAAGGATGGTTTAGAAGCATCTCAGCCGTCCATCTCTTTCTCGGGTCCTTCACAAAGCACTTGTCTAGAAAATCTTTTCCTTCTTCGGACAATTTCTCAGGAATTTCAGGCAATTGATTACCAACTCCAATTGTCATCAATAATGTGGTCATATCTGAACATCTCCACGCTGGATTACCTGTTGCCATTTCCACCAGAACACATCCAAGTGCCCAGATATCGGCGGGGCTATCCTGTTCGCCACCAGTTACCATTTCCGGCGACATGTACAATGGAGTACCCCTTAATTCACATCGCAATTTATCATCTTTTCTGGATTTCCTTCTCTTTGCCAATCCAAAATCAGCAATTTTGACTTGACCATCTTCACCTAAAAGAATGTTCTGAAGCTTAATATCACAGTGAACATACCCAATCTTGTGGATATACTGTAGCCCTCTGAGTAAGGCCTTGGTGTATTTTCTGATTTCAAATTCCGGCAATCTATGATCCCCTGAATTCTTGAGCTTAGCCGATAAGTCACCACCAGAGGCATACTCCATCAAGACATTGTACAACTTTTCGCCATTTTCGTAGGAATAGCTATCCCCAAGGCAGTTGATTATTTGTGGACAACCTTTAAGCTCATCCAAGATTACCTTTTCGTTCACCAGAGTAGCTGAACAGGAAGCGGAAGAAGACTTAACCACCATCAGAGAGCTTTGACATCTGGGTATTGCAAAGTTGACTTTGCCGAAGCTTCCATGACCTACTGATTCACCTCGAATCCAATTCATGGCTGTATTTATTGGATGTTCTTTTAGCTGAAATTTGATAATTTTGGGGTTTATGTTAGAGAAAAGAAGAAAAGAGCACAACTCACAATGAGCTCTGTTTCACGCAGCTGACTTCTATATATAGAGTGTGGGGTTTTTTTTTTCTTTTCAATTTTCGTATTTGATGGCTTTACTTAATGAAATTAATTAATTAATGTTCACACAAGTAGTGAGGTAGACATGTGCGTAATTTTTTGCTATACTATTAAAATAAAAAGAGCACGTGATTGTGCAAAAGATATTTCTACCTAATATCGATGTTTAACACGTACGGTATATCACTTAGAAACGTGCATTCCATCATGCCTTGATTTTTTAATAAATAAATTATATAGTGATAGGAAACTACATCTTTCAGATCAAACTCTCAAAGAAATTTGAGTTTATTTTACAACAGTATATTGGTATTTTCCCATCAAATGTTTTGGTAAAATGTACATCAATTTCACAAGTTACCTTATGCAAAAAATTGAAGAAACGTGTTTGTTGAGGTGAATTGAACATTTTGAACATCCCAATCAACAAAATGTAACAGAAGAAAAGAGGTCTAAATCAGATGAGGAACAAAGTCGTTAGCTTGTGAATTCTTTCAATATTTTAGCACACGCACTGCGGCTTATAGGTAAGTCCAAAACTCACAGTATCTTTTTAACTCTTCGTTTTTGGTTTCTCACAATAATTAGCAACCACAAGTTGCAAATGTTGTCTTGTTACACTTTTTACTACTAATAGTAAATATATTTGGTTCCATTTCAATGCAAATTGCATGCGTTGCACTCTATGGATTAAATGGGTTCTTGTACTCTTTTTACTGTTTCATCAGAATTCAGTGCTTTGCGAATTGTAATAAAAGATGATAAGTTTTATAACCTTTGGCCACTTCGGATAAGAAGATTATCTCCTACTAAAAGGTGGAAAGAAATAGTCAGCACTTTTCTTTTGACGGCGGAGGCTATTGGATTAATTTGCTAGTTGGACATATATACTTTATTTATTGAAGACAGACTTGGAATTCTATTGTTTGCGATAGGAGTGGGGTTATTGAATGGACGAAATGTCTAGTCAATAGCTAATCAACTTACCCCCTCGATATACAACCGACATTCATATTTTATTGGAAGCATATATATGGCTACCGACAGCTTTATATATAACTGTTGCATTGAATTATCTGCTAATCTCTTCTTCACACTGGATAACTAACTATACATTGATCCGAAAAAGTGGGAGAAAGGTAACGATTGCATGGTTTGTAAAAGATATGCACGATGGTTTTTAACGATGTATGGGGTCGAATCGGTTATAACTTGAGTCGAGTATTTATCTTTATACGGCCGTAAGATGTCGAATGATATCTTCCTTCACGTCCATACGATAAAAGGGAGCACGCCTCCGACTATAGGGACGTATCGACAAACTCCCCCGTGCAGACACCCCGACACCTCCCCCCAATGTCGTCACTGTAGTAGCAGTAGTTCTGAAATAATGTAATGTGTTGGCGAGGGGACCTTCTTTCTATATAAGGAGAGGTCTCCCTCATTTGTAAGGCAAGTGTTATTATTCAATAATAATACAATCTCTCTCTATCTATCATTCTCTCTCTATTTCATCTCTCTATTGCTAACTAGCTTTAACACTTCACTAAGATCTCCTACAATTTTATAAGAACAACCTACATAGGAATCATAGATCTATCTTTGAATATATTACCATTTGTGAGCACGTGATTTTTGGCCTACATGAGAATTACTCCTAAAAATTCAAAAAAAAAAAAATAGCTTTGTGTTGTGCGTAATTTTTGTGATTTTTGTGTTATTTTTTTTATTATTTTTGCATTTTTTGTTTTTGTGTGTGCATGTCTGTTGTTTAAATTAATATAAAATACAAAAATATTTGCATTTGCATATAAATTCATGTTTTGTAATTTAGAGTAATTAGGTTTGTTTTACGAAAATGAAAAATAACAAAAAATAATGTATCTTTTGCATTGTTTGCCATTAATTGTTCAATTGTGTGATTTTATCTTATTTAATTATGTGTGTTTAATTGTTATTGGAGGTTAATTAATATTTTTTGATAATTTAATTTTTGTTTTATAATTTAGTTTAGGATTTTTAAAATTTAGTTTGAAATGAATTAGGAAAATAAAAGAAGGAAAAGAAAGGAAAATGGATTGAAAATCGGAAATAGATTAAAAAAAAAGCCTCAAACTAAATTAACCCAGCCCAAATTTTACCCCTTTTACCCGGCCCAGTCCAATACCCGGTTTAAACCCACCTCATTAAACCAAAACGACCCCGTTTTTGTCAAGAGGCGGATCTTGGCCGTTGGATTCTTATGATCCAACGGTTGAGATTAAATGTTCATTTTAATCTCCCAAAAACCCCTGAACCCCATACCCGTCTCATTTCATCTCTCCCACACCAGAGAAGACGCCGCCGTCCCACAGCCGCCCTCCGCCTGCCGGAAATCGCCTCACGACGGTTCCGGTAGGCCAAACACTCCCATTTTTACACCACAACACCCCCATAACCTCCTCATTTCAGTCCTGAGCTTAGTTTCCTTCGAATCACACCTCAATGTTTCGAATATTGAATCAAAGAACGGCCGTCAAACTTCGCCGCTCCCGTTTACCCCCAAACGCATCCCAAACATTCCCCTAGCCTCGCTCACACCCAAACCACCTTTGGTTTTGTTCGAATCTAACCGGAAAACTCAAAATCCCAAATCGGTCGTATGAACCCTAGAAATTAGATTTGGTTTTCTTTGATTGAATTCAATGGAATTTGAGGTCTAACAGACCTTAATCTAGGTGTTCTCAACCGAGAACACCCCGATTAAGTTCCGTTTGGCCCCAAAAGCTCAAGCCCGTTGTTTTCTTTGCCAATTTTCTCCTCTCGAGGTATCTCCTTTCTTCTTTCTTTTCTTATTTACTTGTTTAGTATAGTCGTTTCATAATTTTCATCTGTCGTTAATTCTTCGGATGTTTATTCTTTCTTCTTCTTCCCGCGAAGACCTTTTATGTGGTCAATTGTTTGCTTCTGTTCGATTGTATGATGGTGTTTGTGATTGAGTGTGCGTATTCGATTCGATTATCGAAGTCGAACAATGTTTCTACATTGTCTTGTTTCTGCCGAAATACTGTGAATCGAAAGCTTTTTAGTTGACTGTGTGTTATCGATTCTAGGTGTTATAATCGACTAATCGAATGACGTCGATTTACTTTCGTAGGTCTGTTTGTTAGAGCAGTAAGGACAGTGATCCTCTTGATATGATTAATTCCCTATTGAATCCTTAAATCGTTTGTGTTTGAATTGTAAACAGATTGGTTTGTAGTTGTTGGATTATAATTGTTAACTATCTGTAATTCCACTGCTGGTTCATTAGTTTTTTGTTGTAGCTGTAACTGTTAAAGAAACTAATAGGATATAATTGTTTAGTTAAAGATAGAAATCTGAGGATGCTATGCACATGTTCTAGTAGTGGAACCTGCTGGACAGCAGGTGTGCCACACAGTTGCTGCACTAAAGGATTTAAAAACAGAAAAGTCCCATACTTGGACAAAACAAAGTGGAAAACACAAAGGAAAAAACATGGCCATTTTAATTTAAAAATAGAAGGAAGAAAAGTCCGAAGGCTGATTTTGAGCCTGTATATATAGGGCAGTAAACACAGAGAGAAACAGAACAGATTGAGAACCTTGAAAAACACGCACATTCACACTCTAAAAGAAACAGATTATTGAGAGCAAAAACAGATACTAATTTGAACCAGTTTTCTCCTCTTTTAGAAGATCAGTACAATAGTGTGGGAGTTTGATAATCCTATCGCTTACACCATTGTTACATTGGTATATTCTTGTAACCACATTGGCCGAGAACAATTGAAAATTGACAAAGGAAGTTGATATAAAGATGTTTGAAGCAGAATAGTTTACTTTTCCTTCATTTTTGTTTAGTTTTTTTATTCTATGATTTAGTAGTGTGGTTTTACTGTATCCTATTATATAATTAGAATCGATTTGAATTAATTTTGTAGATAGTTTCGTAAACTAGAACTTGAAGGAACTCATATGTTAGGCCTTTAGCTTTATTTGATTTCCTTAAATGATGAAGTATTTAGGATTGTTAAGTGATTTATGTCTTTGATATTTTAAGTCATAGTCGTTTGTAGTTCAAGTCATAGTTGCTTATAAAATAGACGTTAGAATTTCAACAAGAGATTTTAAGATTACCATTAGGCATTCTATTGCGTTAGCCAAGTAAAAGAATAAATAAATAAATAAATAAATAAATTGAGACGCACCATATTGTGGATAATCTTATGCCAAGTAATGAACCATGATGAAATACTCACACCCGGCATAGTTGATTAATTTTTACTAGTTTATACTTTATTTTAGGCAATCTTTGCTCCTAAGTCAACAAACTGCAAAAAATAAGATGTCATTTTGTATAGGGTTTAATTGGAAATAACCTTAAGGGGATATACTTTCAAATAAATCGTCTTTTAGTCTAACAATTGTTTTAATTGGCATAGTTTGAAGTAAATAATCCGGACACACTTTTGATTTACTTATTTGTCAAAAATTCCGCATCTATTTTGTAATTAGTTTTTCCTTTGGTGCGGTCTCAAATTAACAGAGCATTTTAAAGTTTAATCAGAGCATATAATCTATAAGCATGTTAAAATCAGATAATTTTTAGCCATTTATAATAATTGAAGCGACCGTGCTAGAACCACGGGATCCGGGGGTGCCTAACACCTTCCCTCGGGTCAACAGAATTCCTTACTTAGAATTTCTGGTTCGCAGACTTCATTGGAAAGTCGAAATTTCCTCGATTCGGGATTTAAATATACTGGTGACTTGGAACACCTTAATTTATTCCAAGTGGCGACTCTAAAATAAATAGAATAATCACGTTTCGAATATTGTCACTTAAATTGGAAAAACTCCCTTTACGCTTCTACCCTCGGGTAGCAGGCGCGCCAAAAGGAGGTGTGACAGCTCTGGCGACTCTGCTGGGGATAACAAACCCAGAACCACTGGTTCAGGGTTTAAGAATTCGAGCTTTGAATAATTGTTGTATTTGGCTTATTTGTTACGTGATTTTGTTACATGTTTATATTTAATATGCTAAATGTTGCTTTTACCGCTTTGATATTTTGTGAATTGTATATAAATTGTGCCGATACCCATTTTTTTTTCTCTTCTGAGTCTTTTGAAATATAATATCGGGCATTTGCTGGAAATAGCCCATTTTTCTCAAGATTGTTGTGGTGTTTGGCACCCGGTGAAGGATTTTGTAGCCACACATGTTTAGGCGGAGAGTTTTGTCAATTAAGCCGGAAAGCCATACTACCGGTGCACTGACACTCTTCGGCTCGAGTTGTCCGCTCGAGTTAAAGCCAGTCTAGACACTTTTCCCAACAGGATGATGACTTAGAATAACAAAACCTTATGCCGGATCCCCTATAGGAACGTTTATTTGCATCATGTGCATATTTGACTTAGGAGGCTCAACACAGGGGTTGGGCCTGTCTAGGACAGGTGTACCTGAAACAAAGACCAACTTGATTGCATCTTTTGTCTGTGCATTTATTTCAATCTTACATGCCGACCGGTTTGTTATTAGAAATGGGGAGAATAAGAAGTGGAATTTGTCGGGCTATAGAATCATTTTGATTTGATGAAAATAGTGTGTTTTTCTTAGAAAATATTTTTTGAAAAAAAAAAGAGAAAAAAAAGAGGAAAAAAAAACGAAAAAGAATTTTTTTTTTAATTTCTAAATAGTTAGTTTCTTAATTTTACAAAAATTAGATTCTTTTAAAATTGAAAAATGCAAAACAAAAAAAAATTGCTGTTAAAAATAATTTATTTTGAAAGTAAGTGTCTTTGAACATAATTTGTTTTGAAAAATTGCTGTTAAAAATAGTTTGTTAAAAAAATTTAGTCCTTTTATTTTCGAACTATGCGGGTCTGATTCTCACCGGATGTGAGATACGTAGGAAAACCTCATCGGTTCCTACCCCAATTTTTTTTAAAAAAAATCAAAAAATAAAAAAAAATAAAAAAATACTCTCGTTTAGTTCCTTCATTAAAATCTTTCTTTAGAAAATTAAAAAAAAGAGTAAAAATAGTTCAAAAAAAAAATTAAAAAAAAAATGGTTTCGTTCTTTCTACTGCTTTTCATGGAATAAAAGAAAAATCAATAAAAATCAAAATTTAAAAATATGGATTTTACTCCAAAGAAAATAAATTTTTATTTTAAGAAGTCTTTCTATCAAAAAGCAAAACAAAAAGAAAAAAAAAATAACAAAAAAATAAGCAAAAATATGAATATATTTTCCTTTTTTCTCTTAAAGCATTTCTTTCAAGAATTAGTTGATTTACTCAATTCCCGATTTTCCGAACTACGCTCGGTCTGATTCATGCGGGGACATGATACGTAGGCAATCCACATAAGATTCGACCATCACCAAAAAAAAAAAAAAACAAAAATAAAAAAAAAATTAAAAAAAAGGGGAAGGGGGGAAGTTAAAAGAAAAAGAAGATTGATAAAGGATGAAAGCGAAGGAAAATACAAAGCGGAATGACGCATCGCAAACGAATACATGTAGCAACATCATCATCTGTATAAGTGCATCACACCCAACGTGAGATTACTTATCTGTTATGTTGTTTCAGACTAACCGTTTGTTTGCCAAACTTCGGGTTTTAGTAAAGAGTGGTTGATTTTGTGGTAATCTGGCATCACATTCGTACTTCACAAGGTCCAAAGGAAAAGTTCGGCAGCCTGAAAGTACTCATCCCTATTTCACTAGGTCAAAACGAGGTGCCAACATGTCTTCAGAAATGCCCTTAGCAACCATTCCCGTTTCAGAAGAAAGCTCTTTGACAACCATCCCGGCTACTGAGTCGGCAACTTTGGAGGAGAATAGAATTTTGCGTTGCCGCATGCTCGAGATGTTGGACGATTGGAACAACGGGAAAGAGCCCCCGAGTCTGATCCCTGGGTTCCCTGAAATTCTTCTCAGATCAAGCGGAATTTCCAATACCCCCATCAATTACCCGCCTACTCTGTTTGGGTATTCTAATGCTACAACCCTCTTTGAATTACCCTCCACCTCCCATCCTCGGGTGACACCATATGATACATCCGCAAGAACGTCGGTTGAGTTGCCAGTTCCAGTCACAACGCATCCTACCGCACATGCTCCTTTCTTCGACTCCGCATCCTTTACATTCCCAGCACCACCGCTTACACGGGACCATACCCAGGTTACAGCCAATATATATCCTCAGCCACCTTGATATGAGTTTCTACCAAGCCAAAATCCAAAGGCTCACGAGCAGGATGAGATGGCAAAAAGAATGAGGAGTTTGGAACAAAGCCTGAAGAACATGCAAGGTCTAAGTGGACAGAAAAGTGTATCTTACGCCGATCTATGCATGTTCCCGCACGTCCACTTGCCACCAGGTTTTAAGACGCCGAAGTTCGAAAAGTGTGACGGGCATGGCGACCCCATTGCTCATCTGAAGAAATACTGCAATCAATTGCGAGGTGCCGGCGGCAAGGAAGAATTGTTGATGGCGTACTTCGGAGAAAGTTTGGTCGGAATAGCATCAGAATGGTATATGGATCAAGACATATCTCGATGGCACATCTGGGATGATCTGGCCAGAGATTTTGTGAAACAGTTCCAATACAACATCGATATTGCGCCAGACAGGAATTCCTTATTGAACTTAAAGAAGAAGCCCTCAGAAAGCTTCGGAGAATATGCCATCAAATGGCGAGAGCAAGCATCCAGGGTGAAACCCCCTATGGACGAAATTGAAATGGTCACGACTTTTCTCCAAGCTCAAGAGCCAGGCTACTTTCAAAATATGATGTCGGCGATGGGAAAACCTTTCGCCAAAGCAATCAAGATCGGAGAAATGGTAGAAAACGGCTTGAAAACATGGCAAATTTTGAGTCAAGCGGCCATCCGGGCAACTTCCCAAGCCATCCAAGGCGGGTCTGGAGGGATGCACCGAAGCAAAAAGAAGGAGGAAACTGCCATGGCGGCAGCAGAAGACAGGAGATATCGAACCTCAAGGCAGGTGTTCTCCGACAGGGCCCCCCAGCATTACTATCCATATCACAGCATGGCCTATGATCCTCCGCCTCCACCCTACGCAGTCATGAACATTCAACCTTTGGCACGGCCGCAACCACCAGCCAACAGGAATCCACCTCCATTCCAGAGAAGCCAACCTCCTTACCCAAACCAGTATAATCCACGACCAAATAACACACGCCACCGTGAGCAACCCAAAATGATCTTTACACTGATTGGGGAGCCGTATTCCACTCTTTTCCCAAAACTCAGGCAAGAAAACCTACTGCAGCCCATTCCGCAGAACAGGCAGAATCCAGACTCTCCTGCCTACCAACGAGGAATATACCGTGCATATCATTCAGGTGTTGAGGGACATAGCACTAACAATTGTTGGACGTTGAAGAAGGCAGTGCAAGAATTGATCAATCAAGGGAGGATTGTCTTCGCAGATGAAGAGATCCCAAATGTGACAAACAACCCATTACCAGCCCACAACAACGGGTCAGTGATTGGGATAATTTGTGATGACAAGGAATTTGACCCAGCTTTGAAAGCAATAATCGCCTTCGCCAACATAGAGAAGCGACGTGAGGCTACCCCGAAACAAGAGAAAATGGGGAAAAGGGTTGAAGTTCTTGATACTAGATCTGAAAAGACGATTGAATTGAAAGCATCATCTCAGAAGAGCGGAGTCCTTTACTTCTCACGAGGTCGAGTGGAAAAACCATTATCAATAGGTGCCCCCAAGAAGTTCCACTTAAAGAGGGAAACAACAATGTATATACCAAAGGGAACTTATGTGGCCCGAAAACCAGATGAACCCGTGGTTATTGCACGCGTGCAACAAAAACCAATGACAGATCCGTCTGCAGTACCCTGGAGCTACCAACGAACACTTGTTACGCGCAAAGGGAAAGAGGTTGCAGGAAATTCATCTGAGAGCGTCCTGGGGCAGAAGTACTTAAACACGCAGGAGGTAAATAACGCCACACAAAGGCGTTTCCCGTCAAAGAAACCTGTAAGTGCTGAAGAGGCAGAGGTCTTTTTTCAAAAGATGCAAATGCCTGACTATAAGGTGATAGACCAGCTGCGCAAATGCCCAGAGCCGGTGTCGATGTTGTCCCTTCTAATGAAGTCCACTGAACATCAGAAGGTTTTGTTGAAAGCCTTGAATGAGGCATACGTGCCTATTGATACTTCATCCGAACAACTTGAAAGAATGACAGAGAGATTCTTCGCGATCAATCAGATTTCTTTCAGTAAAGCTGATTTGCCTTTGGAAGTTGCCGCCTACAACAAAGCTGTTGATGGAGGTTCAGGGGTAGACATATGCCCGCTTTCCACTTTAGGCCGCATAGGAATCGAAGCTGAAAGGATTCGGCCTAACAACATATGTGTGCGAGCCTTTGACGGTGTGAAAAGAGATACTGTCGGAGAGATCGATGTGATTATGACCATCGGCCCGGTGGACTTCGAAGTGACATTTCAAGTTTTGGATATGGACACTTCCTATAACTTTCTTCTCGGGAGACCATGGATTCATGCGGCTGGAGCTGTGCCCTCTACCCTCCATCAGATGTTAAAATTCGAACACAAGGGACAAGAGATCGTGGTCCACGGGGAGGACGAGCAATCAATTTATCGAGATCCATCCATCCCTTGCTTAGAAGCGGAAGCAGGAAGCGAAAACATTGTCTATCAAGCTTTCGAGATTGTGTTGGCAGATCAACACGAAGAAGGGAACCCTCTCCCCCAACCCTTTTTGTTTAATGCCTCCATCATGGTGGCAAAAGAAATGATCAAACATGGCTTCCATCCAGGAAAAGGTTTGGGAAAGTCCCTACAAGGAGTGCCAAAGCTGATAACATTACCCGTAGCTGAAAAGTTCTTCGGAGTAGGCTTTCGCCCAACCCCTGAAGATGAAAGATGGGCCAACAAGAGAAAGGAGAAAGGATGGGTTCTGCGGCAACCATTGCCACATCTGTACCAAACTTTTGTCCGACCAAGGTACGGTGAAGAAGAAGAAGACGAGGTCTTTACATCAGAGGAAATTGAAGAAATATGTGGGGCCATGAGGCAAATGCTCTATGATGTTAATATGGTTCAATCGAGAGAAGGAACAAGCACCGCTGAGGTGCTGTATGTGGGCCCTGAAGCTAAATTGCAAAATTGGAAAGCCACACCCTTCCCAGTCAGGCGGGAGTTCTGGTAGATTTGTCCTGTCATTTTTCCTTCATCACGAGTTACTTCAGGACGTAGCTTGGATGTTTTTCTTTGTTTTCTTGTATTTTTTGGTTTTCTCAATGTAATTTTGGTTTGTCTTCAGAAAATTCCAAGAAAATGAAATAAATATTTCATCATTTTGCACTCTTTCTAATTTTGTTATTTATTCTTCCTTTTCAGTCCTAATAATGCGGCTTTAAATAACGTGACATGCTTGCGGAACTCATGCTCAAATCCGAACACGCCACCTAATCTGGAAATAATGAACCAAGAACCGGAATACAATGAAGACGAGGCTTTTAGGGAAATAAATATGGAACATTTTGAGAATAAACCTAAGCCAAACTTGAATGACACCGAACCGGTTAATTTGGGAACTGATGAAGAGGTCCGAGAGATCAAGATAAGCATCCACACAGATGAAAAAACACGAGATGCAATAATCCAACTCTTGTTTGAATTTAAAGACGTGTTTGCTTGGTCTTACGACGACATGCCAGGATTAGGAGCTGATCTAGTGGTGCACAAATTACCAATCTACCCTGACTGTCGCCCAGTGCAACAGAAGCAAAGAAAGTTCAAGACTGACATCAGTGATAAAATCAAAGAAGAAATCACTAAGCAGTTGAAAACATGGGTAATTCGAGTGGTACAATACACCACGTGGTTGGCTAATGTTGTGCCCGTGCCAAAGAAGGACGGAAAAACTCGAGTATGCATTGACTACCGAGATCTGAATAAAGCAAGTCCTAAAGATAACTTTCCTTTACCAAACATCCACACCCTTGTTGATAACTGTGCCAAACATGAGATACAATCGTTTGTGGATTGTTATGCGGGATATCATCAAGTGTTGATGGATGAAGAGGACGCCGAGAAGACTACTTTTACCACACCTTGGGGAACTTATTGTTACCGAGTCATGCCATTCGGCTTGAAAAACGCAGGAGCAACATACATGAGAGCTATGACTGCCATTTTCCACGATATGATGCATAAGGAAATAGAGGTGTACGTGGACGATGTGATCATCAAATCCAGAACTCAGGGCGATCATGTGCGAGACTTGAGGAAATTCTTTGAGAGGTTGTGGAAGTACGATTTGAAGTTGAATCCATCCAAATGCGCTTTTGGAGTCCCGTCAGGTAAACTTTTGGGTTTCATAGTTAGTAGGAGAGGTATTGAATTAGATCCCACAAAGATAAAATCCATCCGGGATTTACCTCCTCCCAGAACAAAGAAAGATGTAATAAGTCTTCTAGGCCGACTAAACTACATCAGTAGGTTCATCGCTCAGTTGACTTCCACATGTGAACACATATTCAAGTTGTTGAAGAAAGACGCTGCAATCAAATGGACAACCGAATGTCAAGAAGCTTTTGACAAAATCAAAGAATATTTGTCAAACCCTCAAGTCTTAGTCCCGCCAGAGCCAGGGAGACCTCTTTTCTTGTATTTAAAAGTCTTGGAAAACTCTTTTGGTTGTGTCCTCGGACAACGTGATGCGACAGAGAAGAAAGAGCAGGCGATTTACTACCTGAGCAAGAAATTCACTAGTTATGAGGTCAAGTACACTTTGCTGGAAAGAACATGTTGTGCTTTAACTTGGGTCGCTCAGAAATTGAGACACTACCTCCAAGCCCATACGACGCACCTCATTACTCGGTTACATCCTTTGAAGTATATATTCCAGAAACCGATGCCTACCGGAAGATTGGCAAAATGGCAGATCCTGCTCACTGAGTCTGACATAGTCTATGTCACTCGCACGGCAATGAAGGCTCCAAGCATTAGCAAACCATTTGGATGAGAACCCGATCAACGAAGAGTATCAACCATTGAATACCTACTTTCCTGATGAAGAGGTAAATATGACAGAAGTTGTTGCAGAGGACAGTCATGCTTGGAAAATGTTTTTCGATGGGGCGGTAAACGCTAAAGGTGTAGGGATTGGGGCAATCTTGATCTCTCCTGCTGGTCAGCATTACCCAGCCACGGCTAGGCTCCATTTCTTTTGCACGAACAATACGGCTGAGTATGAAGCTTGTATCATGGGTATGAACATGGCAATTGATCAGGGCGTCGAAGATTTGTTAATCATGGGAGATTCAGATCTGATTATCAAACAATCTCAAGGTGAATGGGAAACTCGGGACGTTAAACTCCTCCCTTACCGACAGCACGTGAATATTCTTGGCAAGCGATTTGCATCGATATAGTTCAGGTATATCCCACGATGTCACAACGAACTAGCTGACGCACTTGCCACTTTAGCTTCAATGCTACCTTATCCGGCAACGCACATGTCAATCCCTTGGAAATCCAAATCAGGGAAAGCCACGGTTATTGCAATGCAATCGAAGGGGGACCAAGCGTCAAACCATGGTACTACGATATCAGAAGATTTTTGAGAACACAAGAATACCCCGAACATGCTACTGGAGATCAAAAGAGGACCATTAGGCGACATCCAGGTGGTTTCTTTTTGAGCGGCGAGGTCATGTATAAAAGAACCCCAGATCTTAACCTCTTAAGGTGTGTTGATGACGAAGAAGCAGGAAGAATCATGCACGAAGTACACGCAGGAGTATGCGGGCCTCATATGAATGGGTATGTCTTAGCCAAGAAAATCCTTCGAGCAGGTTATTATTGGATGACCATGGAGAAAGATTGTTTCGGTTTTGTCCGAAAATGCCATCAATGTCGGGTACATAGAGATCTGATTCATGCACCTCCAACTGAGCTGCATCCTATGTCAGCGCCGTGGCCATTTGTCGCTTGGGGAATGGATGTCATCGGCCCGATTGAGCCGAAAGCTTCGAATGGGCACCGATTCATACCGGTGGCTATCGATTACTTCACAAAATGGGTCGAAGCCGTCACTCTCAAATTATTCACTAAGAAAGCTGTGGTGGATTTCGTACACTCAAATCTTATCTGTCGTTTTGGTATACCTGCAACTATCATCATAGACAATGCTGCGAATTTGAATAGTCGTTTGATGGAAGAAATATGCGAGCAATTCAAAATAACGCATAGGAACTCCACCCCTTATCGGCCCAAAGCCAATGGTGCCATGGAAGCAGCGAACAAAAACATTAAGAAGATTTTGAGAAAGACAATCCAAAGTTCTAGACAATGGCAAGAACAATTACCGTTCGCCTTACTGGGATATCGTACTACGGTACGCACATCGGTAGGAGCAACTCCATACCTGCTAGTCTATGGAACCGCGGCTGTGATACCGGCAGAGGTAGAAATTCCTTCACTTCGTACGATTGTTGAAGCAGAGATTGAAGATAGCGAGTGGGTTAAGACTCGTTTGGAGCAATTAACTTTGATCGATGAAAAGCGAATGGTTGCAGTCTGTCACGGACAACTGTACCAACAAAGAATGGCTCGTGCTTACAACAAGAAAGTACGACCGAGAAATTTCGAAGTAGGTCAGTTGGTTTTAAGACGCATTCTTCCACATCACCAAGAAGCGAAAGGAAAATTCGCTCCTAATTAGAAGGGACCATACATCATCAGGAAGATACTGCCGATAGGAGCATTATACTTGGGAGACATGGAAGGAAAAGATCCTGAAACAGCTGTGAATGCAGATGCTGTGAAAAGGTATTATGTCTGAATTTGCTTCAATGATGTCCTTACAAGTCGAAATGATTGAAGGCTTTTATTCCCGCGACTCAAACACTACCAACCCTTTGGTAAACCCTTTGAGTCGGTTACCTTTCTTTGGCTACCCTATTTGGAATCCAAATCAAAAAAAAAAAACAAAACAAAACAAAGTTCCTGAACTACGTTCTGACTTGATTCCAAAAGGATACGTAGGCAATCGCTCCCTGAGGTTCAGTCACACCAAACCAAAAATCCCGGTTTCCGCAAAAAAAATGAAACTGGGGCAGATGATATTGTTGGTTCGGTTTAAGATCCGTCAAGATGATTCCAAAGTTGTAATTTTGTCCACAATTTTTGTTACCCAAACCGATTACAAGTCCTTCAAGATCGATTGGAAGCTGTGAAAACATCATTGTTGCGGTCCGAAGTTCCTGGTATGAAAAGAAATAAAATAAGAGAGTCTTATTGGTGAAAACCTTCGGGCACCATAAGACGATGGAAGTAGAGAAATACAAAATGAGAGAGCCTGTTAGTAAAAACTCGCAAAGAGTGCTATCTGGCGATGGTAAGAAGAGAAATGAGAGAGGTCGATTGGCGAAAACCAGCAAAAGGGCGCTATCAACCGAAAAGGTTGTTTCACCACAAGAGGTCCTAGCACGGCTCCTTAGCTCAGAAACATAGACCCGTTTTGGTTCATAAGAAAATGGGAGTTTGTGACGATCAAGCATCTAGTCCAAGAAGCATGTCATGTTGGTTAAAGTCAGCATATACCTCAGATAAGTCCTTCTTTTCCCCCGAAAGGGACTCCTCTATCTTCGATACGTTTTTCCATTCTTTGTTCATTCTTTTTCTTTGAATCCCTTTCGGTTTAATTCTAATTCTGAAACTATTACAAAGGAAGGCGACATGACCGGTTTTACAGGACCCCGCCTGGTAAAGAAGAAAAGAAAAACAGCCTCAGTGGTGTATTGATACAATCCACGATTGGATCGTAATGATCGATTGTTTCCAAAGAAACGGAGTTTAGAAAGGAAATGGAAATCAAAGGCCAAGGTCTTAGAAGAGATGGAATAAGGCCGAAGGATAGAACCCGCACGGAAAATCCTCGTGGAATTCCGGGAATGAACCCGGTCAGTTTGAAAGGAAGTCACCCCAAAGACAATTGGTAGCAAACTTCTCAATGGAAATGGGGAAATGATCAAGCAATAAAGATAATCAAGGCCACAAAGTCAACCACTTTTTTTCAACTGATAAAATGTTCTTTCTTGAGAGCAGGGCTGTTTAATTATGCAAGAAGAAGGTACAACTCAAAGAAGTGAAGTACGCAAGCATTGAAATGGCTTTGGGACAAGGAAAAACACATAAAAAGGGAAGTTTCTTTTTAGAGCTTTATCTTATGCATTTGTTAATGGTTAAAAAGAAAGCCTAAAAGAAAGCCCAAAAGGAAGAATAAAAGAAAAGAAAATGAAAACTCCAAAAAAAAGAATCAAATCATATCAGTCCAATATCTGTTTGGACCCTGGTCAGAAAAACCGAGGGTCTTTCCGGCCAGAAAGCCGTGAAACTTTTATCCCCGGTCAAAAAACCGAGGATCTCCCAGTCAGAAAACTGCGGAGCCATTTACTTTAACCCCGGCCAAAAAACCGAGGGTCTGATGGCCAAAAAACTGTTAGATATTGTTTGAATTCCGGCCAGAAAGCCGTGAAACTTTTATCCCGGTCAGAAAACCGAGGATCTCCCCAGTCAGAAAACTGCGGAGCCATTTACTTTTACCCCGGCCAAAAAACCGAGGATCCGACGGCCAAAAAACCGTTAGATATTGTTTGAATTCCGGCCAGAAAGCCGTGAAACTTTTATCCCCGGTCAAAAAACCGAGGATCTCCCAGTCAGAAAATCGCGGAGCCATTTACTTTAACCCCGGCCAAAAAACCGAGGGTCTGACGGCCAAAAAACCGTTAGACATTGTTTGAATTCCGACCAGAAAGCCGTGAAACTTTTATCCCCGGTCAGAAAACCGAGGATCTCCCAGTCAGAAAACTGCGGAGCCATTTACTTTAACCCCGGCCAAAAAACCGAGGGTCTGACGGCCAAAAAACCGTTAGATATTGTTTGAATTCCGGCCGGAAAGCCGTGAAGCTTTTATCCCCGGTCAGAAAACCGAGGATCTCCCCAGTCAAAAAACTGCGGAGAACCGAGGATCTGATGGCCAAAAACCGTTAGATATGACGGCCAAAAAACCGTTAGATATTGTTTGAATTCCGGCCAGAAAGCCGTGAAACTTTTATCCCCGGTCAGAAAACCGAGGATCTCCCAGTCAAAAAAACTGCGGAGCCATTTACTTTAACCCCGGCCAAAAAACCGAGGATCTGACGGCCAAAACACCATTAGATATTGTTTGAATTCCGGCCAGAAAGCCGTGAAACTTTTATCCCCGGTCAGAAAACCGAGGATCTCCCAGTCAGAAAACTGCGGAGCCATTTATTTTAACCCCGGCCAAAAACCGAGGATTTGACGACCAAAAAACCGTTAGATATTGTTTGAATTCCGGCCGTAAAGCCGTGAAACTTTTATCCCCGGTCGAAAACCGAGGATCTCCCCAGTCAAGAAAACTGTGAAGCCATTTACTTTTACCCCGGCCAAAAAACCGAGGATCTGACGGCCAAAAAACCGTTAGATATTGTTTGAATTCCGGCCAGAAAGCCGTGAAACCTTTATCCCCGGTCAGAAAACCGAGGATCTCCCAGTCAGAAAACTGCGGAGCCATTTACTTTTACCCCGGCCAAAAAACCGAGGATCTGACGGCCAAAAAACCGTTAGATATTGTTTGAATTCCGGCTAGAAAGCCGTGAAACTTTTATCCCCGGTCAGAAAACCGAGGATCTCCCAGTCAGAAAACTGCGGAGCCATTTACTTTTACCCCGGCCAAAAAACCGAGGGTCTGACGACCAAAAAACTGTTAGACATTATTTGAATTCCGGCTAGAAAGCCGTGAAACTTTTATCCCCGGTCAGAAAACTGAGGATCTCCCAGTCAGAAAACTGCGTAGCCATTTACTTTTACCCCGGCCAAAAAACTGAGGGTCTTGCGGCCAAAAACCGCTCGACAAGCCGTGAAATGCTTCTTCAAATTCCCGGCCAGAAAGCCGTGGAACGTTTATTTTTGAGACTGTGATTTTCTTACCCAATACCAAAGAGTCTTTTTAATCGCTTTCTGTGTCTCAACTAACTCACGAAATGTTTCTAGCAAAACTGGGGCAGAAAAATTTCGTTCGTTTATTTGTTTTGTTGTCTAAATAGGTTTGACCTCGGGACGCAAGGATCGAGATAACCTACAAATGGAACATCAATCTAGAGTGAAGAAAAGAAGAACAGAACCAAAAGTAAAGAGTTCAAACGTTGGAGTAAACAAAGGCGCGGATTGCTCAGAAGATGATTAAAGTAACAAGCTCCGCCGACTCCGTTTCACTAAATGTTACAGAAATAAACAAGCACGTACAGCTTATTGAGCATCAAGATTCAGATCGAGGTCTACAGCAAATCAGCTAAGATTCAAGATCAAATTTCAAGAGAATCATAGATAGGAATCTTGTAACTCATAGTTTGATAGCATAGCTAGTTCAGCTTTAAATTTTTTTTTTTGGGTGTAATAAGGATGTCAGTGAGCAGTAAGCAGCAACAGCGGCAACGATAGCAACAGTAACAGCAAAGTGTCAGTACACGGTAGTCCCAGCTACCAAAACTTCGCGAACTACATTGACCTGATTCCTGTTTAGCCCAGGATATGTAGGAGGCCTCCCGAAGCAAAGGCTCGGTCAAGATTTTTTTTTTAAAATGCTTTACACGGAGTGCTCAAAACAGGCAAAAATCGCTCGTATTTGCTCATTATCTTTGCACAAAAACTCTTCGATTTTACGCGCAAAGAGGGGCAGCTGTGAGCACGTGATTTTTGCCCTACATGAGAATTACTCCTAAAAATTCAAAAAAATAAAATAGCTTTGTGTTGTGCGTAATTTTTGTGATTTTTGTGTTATTTTTTTTTATTATTTTTGCATTTTTTGTTTTTGTGTGTGCATGTCTATTGTTTAAATTAATATAAAATACAAAAATGTTTGCATTTGCATATAAATTCATGTTTTGTAATTTAGAGTAATTAGGTTTGTTTTACGAAAATGAAAAATAACAAAAAATAGTGTATCTTTTGCATTTTTTGCCATTAATTGTTCAATTGTGTGATTTTATCTTATTTAATTATGTGTGTTTAATTGTTATTGGAGGTTAATTAATATTTTTTGATAATTTAATTTTTGTTTTATAATTTAGTTTAGGATTTTTAAAATTTAGTTTGAAATGAATTAGGAAAATAAAAGAAGGAAAAGAAAGGAAAATGGATTGAAAATCGGAAATAGATTAAAAAAAAGCCTCAAACTAAATTAACCCAGCCCAAATTTTACCCCTTTTACCCGGCCCATTCCAATACCCGGTTTAAACCCACCTCATTAAACCAAAACGACCCCGTTTTTGTCAAGAGGCGGATCTTGGCCGTTGGATTCTTATGATCCAACGGTTGAGATTAAATGTTCATTTTAATCTCCCAAAAACCCCTGAACCCCATACCCATCTCATTTCATCTCTCCCACACCAAAGAAGACGCCGCCATCCCACAACCGCCCTTCGCCTGCCGGAAATCGCCTCACGGCAGTTCCGGTAGGCCAAACACTCCCATTTTTACACCATAACACCCCCATAACCTCCTCATTCCAGTCCTGAGCTTAGTTTCCTTTGAATCACACCTCAATGTTTCGAATATTGAATCAAAGAATGGCCGTCAAACTTTGCCGCTCCCGTTTACCACCAAACTCATCCCAAACATTCCCCTAGCCTCGCTCACACCCAAACCACCTTTGGTTTTGTTCGAATCTAACCGGAAAACTCAAAACCCCAAATAGGCCGTATGAACCCTAGAAATTAGATTTGGTTTTCTTTGATTGAATTCAATGGAATTTGAGGTCTAACGGATCTTAATCTAGGTGTTCTCAACCGAGAACACCCCGATTAAGTTCAGTTTGGCCCTAAAAGCTCAAGCCCGTTGTTTTCTTTGCCAATTTTCTCCTCTCGAGGTATCTCCTTTCTACTTTCTTTTCTTATTTACTTGTTTAGTATAGTCATTTCATAATTTTCATCTGTCGTTAATTCTTCGGATGTTTATTCTTTCTTCTTCTTCCCGTGAAGACCTTTTATGTGGTCAATTGTTTGCTTCTGTTCGATTGTATGATGGTGTTTGTGATTGAGTGTGCATATTCGATTCGATTATCGAAGTCGAACAATGTTTCTACATTGTCTTGTTTCTGCCGAAATACTGTGAATCGAAAGCTTATTAGTTGACTGTGTGTTATCGATTCTAGGTGTTATAATCGACTAATCGAATGACGTCGATTTACTTTCGTAGGTCTGTTTGTTAGAGCAGTAAGGACAGTGATCCTCTTGATATGATTAATTCCCTATAGAATCCTTAAATCGTTTGTGTTTGAATTGTAAACAGATTTGTTTGTAGCTGTTGGATTATAATTGTTAACTATCTGTAATTCCACTGCTGGTTCATTAGTTGTTTGTTGTATCTGTAACTGTTAAAGAAACTAATAGGATATAGTTGTTTAGTTAAAGATAGAAATCTGAGGATGCTATGCACATGTTCTAGTAGTGGAACCTGCTGGACAGCAGGTGTGCCACACAGTTGCTGCACTAAAGGATTTAAAAATAGAAAAGTCCCATACTTGGACAAAACAAAGTGGAAAACACAAAGGAAATAACATGGCCATTTTAATTTAAAAACAGAAGGAAGAAAAGTCTGAAGGCTGATTTTGAGCCTGTATATATAGGGCAGTAAACACAAAGAGAAACAGAACATATTGAGAACCTTGAAAAACAGGCACATTCACACTCTAAAAGAAACGGATTATTGAGAGCAAAAATAGATTCTAATTTGAACCAGTTTTCTCCTCTTTTAGAAGATCAGTACAATAGTGTGGGAGTTTGATAATCCTATCGCTTACACCACTGTTACATTGGTATATTCTTGTAATCACATTGGCCGTGAACAATTGAAAATTGACAAAGAAAGTTGATATAAAGATGTTTGAAGCAGAATAGTTTACTTTTTCTTCCTTTTTGTTTAGTTTTTTTATTCTATGATTTAGTAGTGTGGTTTTACTGTATCCTATTATATAATTAGAATCGATTTGAATTAATTTCTTAGATAGTTTCGTAAACTAGAACTTGAAGGAACTCATATGTTAGGCCTTTAGCTTTATTTGATTTCCTTAAATTATGAAGTATTTAGGATTGTTAAGTGATTTATGTCTTTGATATTTTAAGTCATAGTCGTTTGTAGTTTAAGTCATAGTTGCTTATAAAATAGACGTTAGAATTTCAACAAGAGATTTTAAGATTACCATTAGGCATTCTATTGCGTTAGCCAAGTAAAAGAATAAATAAATAAATAAATAAATTGAGACGCACCATATTGTGGATAATCTTATGCCAAGTAATGAGCCATGATGAAATACTCACACCCGGCATAGTTGATTAATATTTACTAGTTTATACTTTATTTTAGGCAATATTTGCTCCTAAGTCAACAAACTGCAAAAAATAAGATGTCATTTTGTATAGGGTTTAATTGGAAATAACCTTAAGGGGATATAATTTCAAATAAATCGTCTTTTAGTCTAACAATTGTTTTAATTGGCATAGTTTGAAGTAAATAATCCGGACACACTTTTGATTTACTTATTTGTCAAAAATTCCGCATCTATTTTGTAATTAGTTTTTCCTTTGGTGCGGTCTCAAATTAACAAAGCATTTTAAAGTTTAATCAGAGCATATAATCTATAAGCATGTTAAAATCAGATAATATTTAGCCATTTATAATAATTGAAGCGACCGTGCTAGAACCATGGGATCCGGGGGTACCTAACACCTTCCCTCGGGTCAACAGAATTCGTTACTTAGAATTTCTGGTTCGCAGATTTCATTGGAAAGTCGAAATTTCCTCGATTCGAGATTTAAATAAACTGGTGACTTGGAACACCTTAATTTATTCCAAGTGGCGACTCTGAAATAAATAGAATAATCCCGTTTCGAATATTGTCACTTAAATTGGAAAAACTCCCTTTACGCTTCTACCACCGGGTAGCGGGCGCGCCAAAAGGAGGTGTGACACCATTGATTCCGATTTACCCTTTCATATAATCTTTGATTGTCCTTAGCTCAAAACAAAATAACCGATAACTTTTGAGTCAAACAATTTGGCGCCGTCTGTGGGGATTTCGAGAATCAAACCCGTAGTATACATCCAAAAGATCCGATCTTCAGAAAAGACCCAAAAATGGCCGAAAACAACACCCGATCCAAAGCTATAATGGAAGTTACTACCAACCTCTTGAATTCCATGAACGAGGCCGGTGGTAGCGCTGCCGTCAACACCACCCCTGATATCACACCCGAGGCGGAAGTCACACCTTCCCCCTTTGGGAACCATACAACCTTGCAGGAAAAAGACACCTCCACTTCAACAGAAACACCCCTAGCTGTCAGGAAATTACTAGAGGAATGGCTAACCAACACCTAGAGCAGCTTAGTGGGAAAATCACCGCGGGGTTATGAAAACGCAGCACCAACAACAAGCAACACCACCGCAACAGACGAGCAGGAAGAAACACGAACCAACAGTCAACCCGTCGAAACGCAGATGCACGACGACACGTTGGCCTCCATTCTGAGAAAGATGGAAGAAATGGAAAGCGAAAATGAGGCCTTCCGTGACCAAATGAAGGAACACCAGGATAGAGTTGAAAAGATCCCCGGAGCACCTAAACTGCTACCCAAACGAGACGTAGGAAGGTTTTTAAACCAACCCTACTCCGAGGAAGCTGCCCCCTATACCATCCCGAAGACTTTCAAGATGCCCCACTACCTGAGGGTAAACAACGGAACCACCGATCCCGAGGATCATCTCATCCACTATGTCACCGCTCTGAAAGGTAACGATTTATCTAAGGAACAGGTACCATCAGTGTTGCTGAAGAAGTTCGGCAAAACATTGACCGGAGGAGCCCTGACCTGGTATTCCCAACTACCCGCCAAAGAAATCTCAACCTTCGAAGAGATGGCGGATAAGTTCGTCACAACACACACTGGCGCTAAGAAGGCAGAAGCAAGGGTAAACGACATATTCGCCGTCAGAAAAACCACGAGCGAAGGCCTCAGGGATTTCCTCGCCAGGTTCAACAGGGTAAGAATGAGCCTATTGAATGTGTTGGAGGGCATGGCGGTAGCAGCTTTCCGGAACGGACTCAGTAGAGACGGCTCCAGAGCTACCAAGAAAATGCTAAGCCGGCTCATGAAATATCCCCTACAACTTGGGACAAGATCCATAATGCCTACTGCGCCGAGGTACGGGTAGAAGAGGAGGACCTCAACAGACCAACCCACGGCTGACAGCCATACATCCAGACACAAAGAGAGATCGACGACACGAGGGACGCCGGGAACGTCCCCCTCGCCCCAGTAAAGAGCGACACCAGCCTTACATGAGGTCTCCCCTTCTGCCTCCTCGCCATGCAGACGCACTACAATGCCATCTTTCCCCACTCAGAAATGAACGGATGCCCACTTTACTTTCTTCACATAACTTCTGTGTTTCTCCTTCATAAATCATGTACGCACTAGAGAAGCTTGGCACCAAGGCGCAATGGCCTCAGAAAATGAAATCTGACCCTACCACAAGAAAATTAAATGTTCTATGTGAATTCACCAAGAACGAGGGCACAGGACCGATGACTGCATTAGCCTACAACAAGAAGTTGTCAGGATACTAAACTAAGGGTACTTGAAGGAGCTGCTCAGCGACAAGGGGAAGACTAATTTTTCACGCGGACGAGAACATTCCCATGGACCTCTGAAACCACCCTCTCCAACGCGTGCGGTGAACATGATCGTCAGAGAAGGGAATGACGTCGCCATCAATCATGTCAAATTCGCCAACACACACAGACTGAAGAGGACCATCTCCCATGAACGGCACGATGACCTCGAAGGAAGTATCACCTTCGATAAGTCTGACGCCAACGGTTTGTGTTTCCCTCATTATGATGCTTTAGTTATTACTTTACGTATCGTTGATACGGATGTCAGGAGAGTTATGATCGATGACGGAAGCGGTGCCTGCATCATTCATCCGAGAGTCCTCTCACAGATGGGACTCAAGGACAGAATCACTCCCAGGTGCATAACTCTAACCGGTTTTAACAATGCAGTGGAGCGCACATCAGGAGAAGTGACTCTACCCGTCCTCGCGGAGGAGTCACCCTGGAAACCACATTCCATGTGATAAACCAAGAGACAACCTACAACATCATCATCGGACGCCCATGGATACATGCCATGCGAGCGGTCCCCTCGAGTTTGTATCAAGTGGTCAAGTTCCCTACCCCATGGGGTATATTCAACATCAAGGGAGAACCGCGCACAGCGCAATAATGCTATAAAATAACACAAGACTGCTCCTACACATGGCAATTGAGCGGGGCAAGTGCAGAAGCATAGCAATCAGCCGTGTCGGGGACCAAAGTGGACCCGACAACCGACGCCATCAGAGACCCAGACGTTGTGGAAGCTTGTAAAGCTACGGTCAAGGATCTCGACCCAGTTCAGCTGGATTGTAACAACCCCGAAAGGAAGGCATACATCGGCCATGAGCTCGGCGACCCGGGTAAGTATCATAAATTTCTAACTAACCATGCAAACATATTTTCTTTTTCCCATGCAGACATGCCGAGGATCTCGCTAGATATTGCCATCCACAGGCTCAACGTGGACCCACTACATCCGCCGGTAAGGCAAATTAGGATAAAGTTCAACGCCGTAATCAACGAGGCAGTCCGCGAAGAAGTAGACAAGCTGCTAACCAACGGCTCTGTCAGGTAGTCGAAATACCCACAATGGGTCGCCAATGTAGTGATGGTCAAAAAGAAGAACGGGAAATGGAGGATGTGCGTGGACTTCACCGATCTGAACAAGGCATGTCCTAAGGATTCCTTCCCCCTCCCTCACATCGATCAATTAATCAACGCCACCGCCGAACACGAACTACTAAGTTTGTTGGACGCATACTCCAGCTATAACCAAATCCTGATGGCCGAGGAAGATCAAGAGAAAACCACGTTCATCATACACCAGGGTACCTACTGTTACAGGGTGATGCTCTTCGGGCTCAAGAATGCAGCGACCACTTACCAAAGGCTGGTTACTAAGATGTTCAAGGAGGAACTTGGGAAAACCATGGAAGTTTACATAGATGACATGCTAGTGAAGTTGGCAAGGAAGGAGGACCACATTGACCACCAACGAGAGGCCTTCGAGATACTGAATAAATATGGGATGAAGCTGAATCCCAAGAAATGCACCTTCTGCGTTGCGTCAGAAAAGTTTTTAGGGTTTCTTGTATCCCAAAGAGGGATCGAAGTCAACCTCGATCAGATCAAGACAATCGCCTCAATACCCAAAACACTCAACAGTAAGAACAGGTCCAGAAATTGATAGGTCGAATAGCCGCCCTCTCTCGCTTCATCTCCCGATCCTCCGACAGGTGCCACAAATTCTTCAGCGTGTTGAGAAAGGACAACGGATCCCACTGGAATTATGAATGCGTCAAAGCCCTGCAAGAACTAAAGGCATATCTATCATAGCCACCATTGCTGTCAAAAGCAAAACTAGGTGAGCCTCTACTGACATATCTAGCCATATCAGAAGTTGCGGTTAGCATGGTATTGGTTCGTGAAGAAAAAGGTATGCAATCGCCTATCTATTACATTAGCAAAACCTTAGTGGACGCTGAAACTCGGTACCCGCACCTCGAGAAATTGGCACTGGCAGTGGTCACGCTTCCAGAAAGCTGAGACCCTACTTCCAGTGCCATCCCATCAGAGTAGTGACCACTTTCCCTCTGAGGACCATCCTGCACAAGCCCGAACTATCGGGCCGTCTCGCCAGATGGGCCATAGAGCTCAGCGAGCACGACATCACTTATATTCACAGGACCGCCATCAAGTCACAAGTACTCACCAACTTCATGGCCGACTTCAGTGTTAAAATCTCACCAGAGGCGGAGAAGGAAGCCCTACAAGCCGCTTCAAACACCGAATGCTAGATTCTCCACACCGATGGGGCCGCAAACGCCTTGGGATCGGGACTGGGACTCATCGTCGAAGATCCCACAGGCGAAGTCATTCACCAGTCCAAACGATGTCCCGAGATGACTAACAACGGGGCAAAATATGAAGGTGTTATTGCAGGTATAAAATTAGCCATCAGGTACAGAGCTCGCCGACTGGTCCTACACTGCGACTCACAACTTGTGGTAAATCAAGTCACCGGGACTTATCAGGTCAAGGAACAAAGACTACAATAATACCGAACAGAGATCTGCAAAGTAATGGCACAGCTCGACGAATGCCGCTTCGAACATGTTCGTAGGGTGCATAACACCGAAGCAGATGGACTGGCTAAACTGGTCGCCGCCACCACCAACCTGAATAAAGAAAGCACTGTCACCCTTCTTCACTCAGAGATCGACCACACCGAGGTACTCTCCCTACATCTGACTTGGGACTGGCGCAATCAATTTGTATCATATTTGCAGGATGGAAACCTACCACACGACAAAAAAGAAGCAAGAAAGCTTCGCACATAGGAAGCGAGGTACTGCATGATAAATAACGACCTCTACAAAAGGGCTTTCGGAGGACCCCTAGCTAAGTGCTTGGGCCCCAACCAGACGACGCCAATATTAGAGGAAGTCTACAAAGGTCATTGCGGCGCTCATACTGGCAACCGAGCACTCGTGTGATGTCTAATACGGGCGGGGTCCTACTGGCCCACCATGAAAAAAGACGCGGCAGAATACGTTCGCCAATGCAAAAAATGCCAAAAGTTCGCCCCTTTGATACATCTGTCACACCTCCTTTTTGCCGCACAAACGTAATGTCACTGTTTAATACTATACCCCGGGAAGGGATATAATAATAATCAGGGAAGGAGTTTTTCCACTTAAAGGACAGTCGGAACGGGATCAACGTATTTAATTTTTCAGAGTCGCCACATGAGAAAATAATGGTGCCCCAAGTCACCAATTTTAATCCCGAACCGAGGAAATTTATGACTCTGTAATACAGTCTGCGAAACTAGAAACCTGGATAAGGAATTCTGTTAACCCGGGAGAAGGTGTTAGGCACTCCCGGATTCCGTGGTTTTAGCACGGTCGCTCAACTGCGATTTTTGTTTTTATCTGATTTCTTTATATATTTTAATTATGTGCTTTTAATGTTCCGCTTTTTAATTTTAGAAGAATTGCGACGTCACGAAAACACATTTTGAGTCACACCGCAACCAGTACGCTTGTGACTTTAATGTATTTCAGTTTCGCCGAGAGTAAGATTTGGGTCACATAAATGCGCACCCGAGTTTAGGAATGTAATTTTATTAAAGACGCGCCTAAAGAAGCTACGCGTTTTTAACTTTGCGAGGGCCATGAAAATTTGCTAAATGGCACATCCCGAATTCTAAGTAAAAGGTATTATACTCGATTAAAGCAGACTACAAATATTTATGAATTACTCATTTCCTAAATTTAAGAATCAATATATGACCATGGGACATGAATACGTAAATATTGGTAATTAAGAAATATTTCAGCTAATTTCCATTATCTTAGAGAAAATAATTATTAAAGAATAAAATGTATACTATTCTTTTTAGGCCAGATTGATTAACTCGCTTTAAAATACTAACACAATCCATATCATATTAATTATACCCCTGACATTCCACCCAAGCTTATTGAAAGAAAGGAAAAGAACAAAAGGATCTATGGTCTATATATTATTAATCAATTCAAAATTTAATAACGACTAAAACAACTAGAACAAATACTAAAACACTCCAAGACTTATTTTTAGATCCAATATTGTAGCCAATGGGAGAGCCTAAACCTCAATTAATTCTTATTATTCTTTTAGTTTCTTAAATCAATTCAAAACCAACCCGTATATCTAGCGATCTAGTACCATATTAATATTTACATAAGTTGTAAGGCTTCATCATTAATTAAAAACCTTTAAATTAATTCAAACAACAAATAATCTTATCTTCTACTAACATCACTAAGTGTATTAAGCTAAGCAAAGAAATTCAAACATATTCATAACATTAAATAGACAACAACTTAACTACAGTGAGAGACAAGCAGGTAGTGTTATCAAACAAAAACAAAGAAGAAGAAAGAAGGACTGTTGTGTTACATGAATCGAGAGTTTAAAACAGAAACTTACATCTGTTCAAGGCAAGACAATGATCATGCTCATAAACCTTTGCCGGCGACCTCGAACGGGATAGCGAACAAATCCTCGGAGATAAACAATCGATGGAGGACAATTAGACCAGAACTCGACTCGACACCGGAATGACGAAGCAGCGACTAGTTTGAGTCGTTTGACGGTCAGCGACGGGCTGTTTGTCGTGAGGGTGAGGGACGCAGGTGACTGACGGACTGGAGGCAGCAACTGCGTTGGCTGGTCGGGAAAAGGTCGTGGGCTGTTGTTGGCTCGACGTCGCTGGAACGTGGTCGTGCGACTGGATTTTATCGACGACAAAGGCAGCAGGGACGACGAGCTAAAGGGGTCGTTTGGACGTGAGGGTGACGGGCAGCCACGACGTGAAGGAGTAGTGTGGTTTTTGGTTTCAGTTTTTTTTTTCAAATGGAGGAGATGAATCTAACCCCTATGTCCGTTGGAGAAGATGCCGCTATATATCATGTATTGTCTCCCTCCCTGTATGTGTATTGTCTTCCTTTTCTTCCTATTGGTCTATATCCTCTTTAAAAAATGAGGAAGCTGCCGCCCAAAATGTGACCCCCTCTTGATGTTTTCTCTCTTTTCCTTTGTGTTTTTCGTCCGTGTACTCCACATCCGTAAATCTTGCCCTATAATGTGCAAAAGGTGTCTCCCATTACTCTAGGGTTTAGAGTAGTGGGGTTGGGTATTGGTATTAGGCTTCGGTTGTTATAGGCTAGGTCCAAAAATTAAGTATAAATCGGGTAGTTTGAACTCGAATATTATTCTATGCTCGGAACCAAGAATAGGAACACGATTTTATTTGATTAAACCTATGTAAGCAAAATAACTATTAAAAATAGGACCGACAATTAAAATTAAACTATTTTTATATTTTTCAAAATTAAATTAACTAAAAAAAATATTAATGAAACTATATTTTTTCTAATTTTCATTTTTTATATAAAAATAAAATATAGAGTATTATTTTTTTGTATTTTTTTCAATTTAAAAATGACTTCAAAATATTAATAAAACTATATTTTTGTTATTTTTCATTTTAAGGTAAAAGTAAAAATAAAGCGAAAGAGTCAAAATTAGCTAAGATAACTATATTAGGCCTAAACTAAATATTTTACGCTAAAAATATAAAAAATCTCGGGTAGGGGCAAAATCACGCATCTACAGCTGCCTTTGACTGAAAACACAAAGAGTTTTCAGACAAAGAACGACTAGACAAGTGTTTTGACCCGACCCTTATTTAGAGAGACTAAACTAAAAAGAAGAGGATGTGGCCGAGCCCTTGTATCTGAGCTGCCTACATATCCTTGGCTATAAAGGAATCAGGCCACGTGTAGTTCATAAGTGAGTAAGAATATGGAGTAACCGAGGTGGAGAGCCAGTCGAGGTGCCGTTCCGTCGAGGTTCCGTTCCATCGAAGTTCCGGTCCGTGGTCCTGCTATTACATCAAAAATCAAAACATGAGAAAGACTAACTAAGCCTATCAGCTACTAGTTACAAGATTCCTTTCTATAAGTCTTCTGAAGCTTGATCTTGAGTATTGGTTGGTGCTTCATGCGGACTCTAAATTTGAACCTTGATACTTGCTAGTAGCAGGTGCTGCTGTTGCGGTTACTGCTTGCTGACCTCCTTATTACACCGAGGGGGAATGTGAAATGAAGAAGTTATTCTAAGCTATGATTCTACAATTACAATTGTTCCTATCCTAGCTTTTGTTTGCTTCTCCTTGTCTCTTTTTTCTTTGATTTTTTTTTGAGATGTTCACTCTCCTTTTTTGTTGATTTTCTTTTCCTGCTTCCCTCTTTTTTTTGATTTTCAATGATACTTCTTTTCCTCGAGCTGAAGCCTGCTCAAAACAAAATAAAAATAACAAACTTTTCTTCTACCCCAGTGTGGGCTTTTAGCTAACACAAACCAAAAATTGCAGGAAGTAAATATGCAGAAATGTATTCCCTTGTTAGATAGCTGGGTGCTTGCCAGCTTGTTACAAAAATAAACAACCAAAGAAAGATTTATCTGCCCCAGTATGGTGACTGGGCACATCATGTTTTTGAATATCAAAATTTCATTCATTTTTTTTTCTTTTTAAATGCAGATATGTATGAAATGAAATGCGGAAAAATATTCCCTTGTTAGATAGGTGGGCGCCTGGACAGAAATTAAAAATGCAGGAGATGCAATGCAGAAAAATATTCCCTTGTTAGATAGGTAGGCGCCTGACATAAATTAAACGTGTTTGAGATGCAATGCAGAAAAATATTCCCTTGTTAGATAGGTGGGCGCCTGACATAAATTAAACGTGCAATGAAATGGGATGCAGAAAAGTATTCCCTTGTTAGATAGGTGGGTGCCCGACAGAAATTAAACGTGCATGATATGAAATGAAGAAAAGTATTCCCTTGTTAGATAGGTGGGCGCCTGACAGAAATTAAACGTGCTTGAGATGCAATGCAAAAAAATATTCCATTGTTAGATAGGTGGGCGCCTGACATAAATTAAACGTGCATGAGATGCAATGCAGTAAATATTCCCTTGTTAGATAGGTGGGCGCCTAACATAAATTAAACGTGCATGAAATGCAATGCAAAAAAGTATTCCCTTGTTAGATAGGTGGGCGCCTGACAGAAATTAAACGTGCTTGAGATGCAATGCAGAAAAATATTCCCTTGTTAGATAGGTGGGCGCCTGACATAAATTAAACGTGCATGAAATGCAATGCAGAAAAAGTATTCCCTTGTTAGATAGGTGGGTGACTGACAGAAATTAAACGTGCTTGAGATGCAATGCAGAAAAATATTCCCTTGTTAGATAGGTGGGCGCATGACATAAATTAAACGTGCTTGAGATGCAATGCAAAAAAAATATTCCCTTGTTAGATAGGTGGGCGCCTGACATAAATTAAACGAGCATGAAATGCAATGCAAAAAAGTATTCCCTTGTTAGATAGGTGGGCGCCTGACAGAAATTAAACGTGCATGAAATGCAATGCAGAAAAGTATTCCCTTGTTAGATAGGTGGGCGCCTGACAGAAATTAAACGTGCTTGAGATGCAATGCAGAAAAATATTCCCTTGTTAGATAGGTGGGCGCCTGACAGAAATTAAATGTGCTTGAGATGCAATGCAAAAAAATATTCCCTTGTTAGATAGGTGGGCGCCTGACATAAATTAAACGTGCATGAAATGCAATGCAAAAATGTATTCCCTTGTTAGATAGGTGGGCGCCTGACAGAAATTAAACGTGCATGAAATGCAATGCAGAAAAAGTATTCCCTTGTTAGATAGGTGGGCGCCTGACATAAATTAAATGTGCTTGAGATGCAATGCAGAAAAATATTCCCTTGTTAGATAGGTGGGCGCCTGACAGAAATTAAACGTGCATGAAATGCAATGCAGAAAAGTATTCCCTCAGCCTGATGACTGGGGAGTGGATTTTAAGGGATGCTACCTTCCTCTTTTTGGTATTTTCTTTTACCAATTGTCTCTCGCCTGTGAATTTCTCCACTTATTGGCATACTTTCTCTTTTTTGGTATTTTTTATTTTCCACATTGATCACATTCACTTTAAAGCGAATAGTGATAATTTGTTCCTGCATGAATCGTGAAACAAAATTTATTTAATATAAACTGCTGGCAACTGGCATCTGCCGTTCCTGCCTCTTATTGCTTTCCTCTTTTTTGCTTTTTCTCCCGCTGTGTGGCTTTTCAGCTGCCTATCTCTTGCAAACTCTTTTTTATATTTTCTTACTTTTCCTTTTTTTTTTCTTTTCCTTTGGCCATGTTTGCCAAACTTCTTTATTTCCTTCCCAACTCTTCTTCCTTTCTGATCCAGTGTTGTTTCAACTTCCGTCATCAGGAGCTGGTAGTTAGCTCTCAAAAGGTAAACAATGAAATGCAGAAAAAATGAAAGAAGGTAAGGGTGTTTTTGGAGAGATGATAGAACTTATCTGGGTATTTTTTGGCTGATTCCGCTGACCATGCCATGTATTTAAACTCCGACCCAGTTCGTTCCAATCATTATTCTGACTCCGAATTATCTTCAACCCAAGCCGATACTATTTTTGTTGCCTTTTTCTTTTTTTTTTCTGATAGTCCTTACGATCGCCCTACGGTGCCTCGAAAGGTTTTCACCAATAGGAATCTCTCATTTATTCTCTCATCCTCACAATCGCCTCACAGTGCCGGTTAAGGTTTTCACCGATGAGACTCTCTCATTTTTTCATTTTTCATTTTTCCTTTTGTCTTTTGTTTTCTGATACCACGGGTATTGTCCAATGTCTCGCTCCTCCTTCATTACATCTGTTATTATCTCGAAATTGATCAGAAGGTCTTTCTTTGGACCGTAAAGTGGCTTTTGGATGGGTTAAGAAAGAAAGGTATAAAAGCTCAAAATTTCACGAGGGTTCAAAAATATTTACAACTCTCGGAATTTATTCAACATAACTTCTGCCCCAGTTTCAATATGTGGGGAATTTTGGATTTTTCTTTATTGTGACTGAACCTCAGTGAGGCTGCCTACGTACCCTTTCGGGATCAAGTCAAAACGTAGTTCGGAAACGTCATTAGTTAATGAATTTCTTTTTTTTTCTTTTTTTTTCATTCATTCATCACTTTCCATTTTGTCAATTTTAATCTTCATTTTCCTTATTGCGCTATAAGCGATTCCGAGAGAGGGGTATGAAAGGATATATTCATTAAGGCTCAAAGGGGGTGTCAATGGATAAAGTGTTTGGATAGAGAATAAAACGCCTTCGTCATTTCAAGTCCAAAATCACAACAAAATACAAAACATACAATTGAAAAGGAGTCATACATAGTATCTTTTGACCGCATCTGAATTGATAGCAGTCTCTACGCACTTTCCTTCAACATCCGTTAAATATAATGCCCCATTGGACAACACCCGCGATACCACAAATGGTCCCTGCCAATTTGGCGCAAATTTGCCCTTTGTCTCGGCCCAATGCGGTAGGATACGCCTCAATACCAGTTGTCCGACTTCAAATTTCCGAGGCCATACCTTCTTATTGTATGCTCTGGCCATTCTTCGTTGATACAACTGCCCATGGCAAACCGCGGCCAATCTCTTTTCATCAATCAGACTCAGTTGTTCCAACCGGGCTTTTACCCATTCTTTGTCATCTATTTCAGCCTCAGCTATGACTCGTAATGACGGTATTTCTATTTTCGCGGGTATGACAGCCTCTGTCCCATACACCAGTGAGTAAGGTGTAGTTCCAATAGAAGTACGCACTGTCGTGCGGTAACCCATGAGAGCAAAAGGTAACTTTTCATGCCATTGCCTGGATCCCTCCACCATTTTCTTGAGGATCTTCTTGATATTCTTATTTGCCGCCTCTACTTCCCCATTCGCTTTTGGCCTATAAGGTGTGGAGTTGCGATGTGTGATCTTAAACCTCTCGCAAACTTCCGCCATGAGATGACTATTTAGATTGGCTCCATTATCTGTGATGATCACCTTGGGATTCCGAACCGGCATATAATATTCTCATGCACAAAGTCCACCACCGCCTTCTTTGTCACTGCCTTGAATGTCTTCGCCTCCACCCACTTGGTGAAATAATCGATTGCAACCAAAATGAATCTATGCCCATTGGAAGCTGCTGGATCTATCGGACCGATAACATCCATGCCCCAGGCGACAAAAAGCCAAGGTGCAGACATTGTATGCAATTCATAAGGCGGGGAGTGGATCAGATCTCCATGTACTTGGCATTGGTGACATTTCCTCACATACCTGATACAATCACGCTCCATAGTGAGCCAGTAATACCCAGCTCTCAAAATTTTCTTCGCTAGGACATATCCGCTCATGTGGGGTCCGCAGGCTCCAGCATGTACTTCAATCATAATCTCATCAGCTTGTTGCGCATCCACACACCTCAATAACCCTAGATCTGGTGTTCTCTTGTATATAACTCCTCCACTGAGAAAAAATCCATTAGCCAAGCGCCTGATAGTTCTTTTCTGATCTCCAGTGGCCTGCTCCGGGTATTTGTCGGCTTTTAGGTATTCCCTGATGTCATGATACCACGGTTCTCCATCCAATTCTTCTTCCACAGCAAAGCAGTAAGCATTTTGATCACGGACTTGGATCTGGAGTGGATCTATATAGGTCTTATCCGGATGATGCAGCATGGAGGACAGTGTGGCCAAAGCATCTGCAACCTCATTGTGCATTCTTGGGATGTGCTTGAATTCTATGAACTGGAATCTTTCGGACAACTCGTGCAAACAATACGGTAAGGTATCAATTTCAAATCTCGTGTCTCCCATTCTCCCTGGATTTGGTGTACCAAAAGATCTGAGTCACCCATGACCAAAATCTCTTGAATACCCATATCAATTGCCATCCTTAATCCCAAGATACACGCCTCATATTCGTCCATGTTGTTGGTACAGAAAAATTGAAGCTGAGCTGTGACGGGGTAGTGTTGACCCGTACATGAAATGAGTACCGCTCCAATACCAATGCCCTTGCTGTTGACGGCTCCGTCGAAGTACATTCTCCATCCTGGCTTCTCATCTTGTTCCATTTCCTCTACATTCGTTGCCTCCTCATCCGGAAAGTATGTCTTCAAAGGCTCATATTCATCATCCACTGGATTCTCTGCTAAGTGGTCTGCAATTGCTTGCGCCTTCATTGTCGTGCGAGTCACATAGATAATGTCAAATTCTGTGAGCAGAATCTACCATTTAGCAAGTCTCCCTGTAGGCATAGGCTTCTGAAATATGTACTTCGGAGGATCCAGTCGTGATATCAAGTATGTGGTATATGCTGACAAATAATGCTTCAATTTCTGAGCCACCCAGATCAACGCACAACAAGTTCTTTCTAGCTGAGTATATTTCACCTCGTAAGATGTAAACTTCTTACTGACGTAATATATAGCTTGCTCTTTCTTGCCCGTTTCGTCGTGTTGGCCCAACACACAACCAAAGGAGTTGTCAAGCATTGTTAAATACAAAATCAGAGGTCGCCCTGGTTCTGGAGGAACAAACACCGGAGGATTGGCCAAATATTCCTTGATCTTGTCAAAGGCTTCTTGACATTCGTCGGTCTATTTCACTGCTGCATCTTTCTTTAACAACTTGAAGATTGGCTCACATGTTGATGTCAACTGAGCAATGAACCGGCTAATGTAATTCAACCTTCCCAATAAGCTCATTACCTCCTTCTTGTTCTTCGGCGGAGGTAGACTTTGGATGGCCTTGATCTTTGATGGATCTAGTTCGATACCTCGCCAACTCACTATAAATCCCAACAACTTCCCTGAAGGTACTCCGAAGGCGCACTTCGCAGGATTGAGCTTTAAATTGTACCTCCGGAGTCTCTGGAAAAACTTTCTCAAATCCCTCACGTGGTCAGGTTGCTTTTTGGACTTTATGATGACATCGTCCACATATACTTCAATTTCTTGATGCATCATGTCATGAAACATTGTGGTCATTGCCCTCATATAAGTTGCCCCGGCATTCTTCAATCCAAACGGCATTACTCTACAATACGTTCCCCAAGGTGTAATGAAAGCAGTTTTCTCCACGTCTTCCTGGTGATAACCGGCATAACAATCTACAAATGAACCGATCTCATGCTTGGCGCAATTGTCGATCAATATGTGAATGTTTGGCAATGGGAAGTCATCCTTTGGACTGGCTTTGTTGAGGTCCCTGTAGTCCACACACACTCTGGTTTTTCCATCTTTCTTTGGGACCGGCATGACGTTCGCCAACCAGGTGGGGTATTTGGTGACTCGTATGACCTTCGCCTCAAACTGCTTATTCACCTCTTCTTTTATCTTTACACTAATGTCCGTTTTGAATTTCCGCAACTTTTGCTTTATGGGCCGGCATTCGGGGTAGATAGGCAACTTGTGTACCACCAAATCAGTGCTAAGTCCGGGCATATCATCATAGGACCAGGCAAAAATGTCCTTAAACTCATGCAACAACCTTATCAATTCTTCCCTGAGGGGTGTCTCCAAATGAACACTAATTTTTGTTTCTCAGACATTATCTTCGCTCCCCAAATTGATAGATTCTGTATCACTCAAATCGGTTTGGGCTTTTCCTCATATTGTTTCATGTGCTTACTTATTTCCTCCAGGACTTCCTCATCCTCACATTCTATCTCACTATCCTCCTCAATTTCTTGTATGGTAATGCGACTGTCAGAACTGGGTCGAGAATCCTTCACGCATGACATGGCATCAGAATCAACACATACAGAACTGTACAGAAGAAAAAATAACGAAAAATAAGGCAAAAAATGAAGAAAAAGGAGAACTGCATTTCATTGATAAAAAATGAACAAAGTTCGGGATACATATTGATTTTTCTTTTCATGAGGGGGTGGGAGAACTACAAAAAGTAACAATTATTTTTCTGGGAAAGCGATGATGAAATTTTCAGAGCTAACTACCAGGACACCTTCCTGATAGGGAAAGGAGTGGCTTCCCAATTGTTCAGCATGACGCCAGATCCCACAAACTGGACATCCATTTTACTAGTGCCTTTCCCCACCTCAACCATATTCACATCCCCAAATATCTTCTCAAACCTTAGAAGTTCTTCATCAGGTCGGGTCTCGATGTACCTTGACACAGCAGATGTCCGATATTTAGTACCAGGCTTGGTGAAGGTATCGGATAGTTTGGGTATAGGCTTAGGCAAGGTACATTTCTTTTTGGTCTTGGAGGCTCTCTGGATGTCGGCATAGGTGGGTTTGAACCCTAAGCCGAAAGTACCTTTGTTCTCTGGTAGTTGAACCGGTTGAGTGACCCCTTGCAATGCTTTGCCCAATCCCTTTCCTGGTGCAAACCCATTCTTAAGCATCTCCCGGGCCACCATTACAGTAGTAGGTGCTACCGTAGGGATCGACAGTTTCTCTCCTTCAGCAATTCTGTTCACTGTTATGGTATCTGTCACTTGGTAGACCCAAGGACCCCTATCTCCATCGGCATCATCAAATGGCATCACAACACTGCAGGTATTTTCTTCTCCATGCACCATAATTTTCTGTTGCTCCCATTCGAATTTGACCATCTGGTGTAAAGACGACGGCACTGCCTTGGCCGCGTGGATTCCAGGGTCGGCCTAGCAACAAATTATAAGACACAGCAATGTCCAGCACCTGGAATTCTATAGTAAAATCCACAGGACCAATGGTCACCTCCAGGACAATGTCTCCCAACGTGTTCTTACCTCCACCATCAAATCCTCTCACACTTATACTGTTCCTCCGAATTCTATCTGGACTGATATTCAGCTTTCCCAGAGTTGACAATGGGCAAATGTTAGCGCGTGAACCGTTATCTATCAACACTTTGGTCACCACCGACTCCTCGCTTTTTATCGTAAGGTAAAGCGCCCTATTATGCTCGGTTCCCTTAACAGGCAATTTCTTATCTAAGAACGTGATCTTATTAGACTCGAAGATCTTACTGGTAATCTTTTCAAGGTGACAGGCTGAGATCTTCTCTGGAACATGAGCCTCATTCAATATCTTCATCAGAGCTTTCCTATGTTCTTCTGAGTGTATTAACAACGAGATCAAAGAGATCTGCGAAGGGGTTTTCCTCAGCTACTCGACTATAGAATAATCCTGCAACTTTATCTTTTTGAGGAATTCCTTCGCCTCTTCTTCTGACACTGGACTTCTTCAACTGATTCTCTTTCACCGCTTTTATTCTTCTTAACTCTTCCAGGGCAAAACACCTCCCGGACCGAGTTAAACCGTGAGTTTCATTGATTTCTCCAGATACCTCTTTCCCTTTGTAGATCACTGCTACCTTGTTGTAATTCCAAGGTACAGTCTTGGTGTTCACTACCGGCATCTGCACCACCGGTCTTATGATTACTGGTTCCACATTCGCGCCTTTCACCGTTAATATCGGCTTCACGCCTGGTACTACAACCTTCAAATTCTCCACCACTACTGGCCTTTTTACTGGTTCCTCAACAGTCATTTTTTCTTACTCGGCTTCCTTTTCCGTTATGCTACTGGCCTTAATCATCATAACAGACTGAGACGGCTTCCGACTGCTCTCATCCTGCGCCAATTCTATCATATGCGTTTCATGGTGAGCTGGCAGTGGGTTTTGTGTGATGTTTGGAGCTTCCGCAGCTTGCACTTCAATTCTCCGACTATTAATAAGATCCTGGATAGCATTCTTCAGATGCCAACACTTTTCAGTATCGTGTCCTGGTGCTCCTGAACAGTACTCACACCTGACAGATTGATCAATGTTTTTCGGAGGTGGGTTTGGAAGTTTAGACTCAATCGGGCTCAACATCCCCAATTCTTTTAATCTGTGATAGAGGCTGGTATATGACTTCCCCAACGGGGTGAATGTTTTCTTTGCCTTATTCCTCCATTCTGGGTCAGGCCTGGGTCTGTTTGGATTTCTGTAGGTTCTAGAAGCAGGGTATGTGTTTTGTGTGTGGTAGACATTATGTGGGGCTTGGGCTCTCCATGCATGTGGCGGTGGTGGTGAGTAGGTTTAGGCTTGTGGGTGGTGGTAGTGCGGGACAGTTGGTGGGTAAGATGGTGGCGGTGGGTTACATGCGGTTGGTGTGTTGTATGGGGTTGGTGGGTTATATGAGGTTGGTATGTTGTATAGGGTTGGTGGGTTATATGAGGTTGGCGGGTTGTATGGAGTGGATGGGTTTGGTGGGTATGGATGGTATGGTCTTGGTGGGTGATGATGTTGGTTACGGTTCCAAGGCCTGCTTTCCACAACTGCTATCTCTTCTTTTCTCTTCTTTCCAATTGCTCCTCCATTCCCAGTCTGTATTGCTTGATTCGTGGCCTTAATTGCCGAAAAACTCATGATCTTGTTCGTTTTCAAACCTTCCTCAACAAAACTCCCCATCTTCACAACCTCATTGAAACTTTTTCCAATTGCTGACACTAAATGACCATAATAAGTAGGCTCCAAAGTCTGTAGGAAACAATCTACCATTTCTCCTTCCTTCATCGGGGGATCTACTCTTGCCGCTTGTTCTCTCCACCTGAAACCAAACTCCCTGAAGCTTTCTCCTAGCTTTTTCTCCATTTTTGTGAGCGATAGCCTATCTAGTATAATTTCTAGATTGTATTGAAAATGGTTTGCAAAGGCTTGCGCGAGATCATCCCAGACGAACCACCTGGTGTGATCCTGATGAGTATACCACTCCAAAGCAGAACCGCTTAGACTCTGGCTAAAATATGCCATCAACAGCTCATCCCTGCCTCCTGCACCTCTCATTTTACTGCAATATCCCCTGAGGTGGGCCACCGGGTCTCCATGTCCACTATACATATCAAACTTCGGCAACTTAAATCCAACGGGAAGTTGCACTTCAGGAAACAGACACAAATCCTTGTATGCCACGCTTACTTGCCCTCCCAATCCTTGCATATTGCGAAAGGTGTTTTCCAAACTTTTCACCTTCCTAGCCATCTCTTCTTGCCCTGCATTCTTAGCAGTTTTCTCTTCGCTCGTCTCCATCAGCGGAGTGTGAGATTCGTGCTGTCGAAAAGTTGGTTCGGGTGGGTAGTAATAGGGATCTTGTATGTGGAACATTGGTTCACTAGATAATTTGTGCAGGGCAGCAGGTGGAGGTGCCAAATACACTGGAGCAACTTGGGGTGGATGAGGTGGTACTTGTTTTGCTGGAGGTGGTGGTACTTGGGAAGTGGAAGCATAATAGTTGTGATAATCAGGGTATATGGTGGATGAATTCATCGTGGGTGGTTCAGGATTGGGGTTAGCTGGAGGGATGTATGTGGGATTGACAGGGTAAGTTGGCAAGGGTTGACCCCTTGACCAAGCCTGATACATTTCGGACATCTGCTGTTTTAATTTGTACATTTCCTCCTTCATCCACGTTACGTCCACAATTTCTTCCTCTTGGGCGGGATCCATGACAGTTGCCTCAATCTCTTGCGACACAGCTTTCGTCATTTTCTTATATCTCGTATTGTAAGGGTGAGTAGCCAGAATGCTAGTTGCCACTAAAATATGGAACTCACAAACATCAACACCCATTAGTTGTTAGCGCATGAGGAGATAAGATGCAACGACTTTAAAAATAAACACATTTTCCTCGAGTCGTCATGCATCATCCCGGCCTTATTTGAACCAATCATCTCTTCTTCTTTTGTTCACTTTTCTCTCTCTTTCTCTTTTTTTTTTCATTTCATAATTGCGTTCCTATTTATTTGCCTATCGTAATTAAAAGAAATAACATAAAGCAAAAGGATTGACAACAACACTTGATTTTAATTGATAGTTCAAAAACATTGGTTTACAAGATGACGTTATAATGCTAATGCCAAGAAAAATAAAATGCATGCCCTATGAATACATTAATGCTCCTAGTGCCCGCGAGACATCGTTCGGCCTTACCGCGGGCCTATATGCTAATCCCCTTTGGAGCCTATCCAGGTCAGACATGACTTGTTGCACGAAGAACTTCACCGCTGATACAAAGGTTCCTCGGGACATATCTTCACACAGCTGACTCTTCAGGGTGATATATTGGGCAATGCGAACAATCTTCTCTCGAATAATTCCTTTTTCCTGAAGCAAACGGCTTATCTGTTCAGTGCGACCATCCAAGGTATGTTGGTTATCTTTCTGTATTTGTTGCAGCTCCAACTCTAGTCGAGCCATAGTTGTGTAACAATGCTCTCTCTCTTCTTCAAGATCCTTGATAATCTTGTCACTTTTAACCGTGGCTGAAACCATTTTCCTTCTGAGCCGAGCTACCTCAAATTCGTGCTTATCTTGTAATTGTCGAACCAACTTGGCCCTTTCCTCAGCATCTCTGGTTATTTGCTTCTGAGCCCTGACTAATTCCTTTTCCGCCTTGTCCAAGTCAAAGCTGTAGTCATTTACTTTGCGCCGGAGAATCTCAATTAATTTCTCATCCCGAGCTAAGCGAACCGGGGTCTCGGATGCAATTTTCATTTGAGCAATCCGAGCCTTCAACATTTTGTTTTCTTTCTTCAGCTGTTTCTTCTCTCCTTCATCAGATGCTGCCTGTAAACCACTTTCAAACTGGAGATTTCTCAATTATTCCTCTAACGAGCTGATTTTGGCCTTGTATTCTTTTTCTTTGGCCGCCCAATTCTGATTTTCCTTAGACTGCTCTACCAAATCTTGCAGGTGAGGTCTTTTCGAAAGTCGTTCATGCTCAACACCCCATCGGTACCATGTGGAGTATCCAGACGATACTTCTCCCCGAGCTCTATTTTGCACACAAGTATCCACTTTCAGGTTTTGGCACTCATTCTAAATTTGCCGGATGTTTGCTTCCGGGAATTGCCCATCCGGACCAATTTCTATTGCTTGCGAACTGAGGTCCCCGTCTCTCGGAATAACTTGGCATCTACCCAGCTGTCGCAGGGCCCTGTACGGAGCGTAAGGTTGGATTCTTTTTAAACCCATGATCAAAAATGGTGACCCTTCTGTTGGCATATATATTACCTCGTCAAGAGGTAGCCAATCGTATGTCCAATCAATCTGGCCATCAGTTAATGATCGAAGATGCGAAACCCAATCCTTTACTCCCTCTGGCAGTTTGACTTCTTTTGTTCTCGTACATAATTCTTCCAAACATGTTCGTCCAGTCGGACCATAACTTGAGAACGAAGGATGATGGCATAGATGTTCAATCAACCAAATCTACAAAATTAAATTGCACCCTTCAAAGAAGTTGGCTCCAGCTTTGCATGTAGTCAGAGCGCGGTAGATGTCAGCTACAATCATTGGAGCTAGAGTACAATTGTCTTGTACTATTAATGTGCTCGCTACCCCGGCTACCTTTATACTGATGTGCCCATCTTTTCTCGGAAATATGACAATTCCGAGAAATACTAAGAAAGAGAATCTTCGATGCTCCTCCCATTTTGCTCGGTTGGACTTGCTGCATAACTTGTTCGTGGAGTCGTTGAAACCCCCGATGTATCCATACCTACTATAGATGAAGTTCAGGGAGCAAAACCCGTTGGCTAAATCTTCGTTATGGACATTCCTGGCAATTTTCAAAGAATCCGGAAAACGATGCACCGTTACCGTTCTTGGAGATACCGGGTATTTTCCTTTTAAGGGACCTCATTCTTCCCTATATAGAAAGCAATTTCCTCCAGAGTAGGAGTGAGTTCAAAATCCGGGAGATGTAATACATTGTGTGCCTGATCCCAATATGTAACCAATGCTCTAATCACATCACCTCGGGAAATTACATCCAATAATCCCGTAAGATCTTTCAAGTAACCCTTGACCCAGTCTTGATTTTCCGTTCCCATGTCTTGCCACCACAGTTTCAGCTCCAAAGGAATTTTATTCATTAAGGAGAAATGTTCATTCAACATTGTGCTCGTCCTGCACATTTATTAAGGCGATTTTATTTAGAAAAAAAAATCTTTTTCAATGCAAGTTTTCATTTTTTTAAAGAATCATGGCTCTCGAAGTGGCCACTTTTGCCAAAACAGCCTTCCGGCATCCTTTCGGGACATTCGGCCGTTTCCAAAAATAGCAATCACTTCGATTATTTGAAAAGAAAAAATCTTTTTGGTCTTTTTCCAAAAGTGTGGTTGGACCCGTTTAAGGGTTGCCTACGTATCCCACCTAATAGCGAGAATCAAACCTGCGTAGTTCGGTCAGATTAATTGACCAATTTATTTCAACAACAAAACCATTTTTTCAATTTTTTTTGATTTTTCGGATACCCATTTTCACTAACTCTTATTTCTCTCTTTTTTATTTCTTTTGAACGAATTTTTCTACCCTCGGGATTTTCGCCGGTCCGCATAATGATCAAGGACAATTAAAAATGCAACACATAATATGCTCGGTCTTAATTACCGGGTCACCTGTCCTAGACGGACCCAACCCCTATGTTGAGTCCCCTAAGTCAGATATGATGCAAATAAACGTCCTAGACCTAGGTTCAATATCCTGAAGTTTTCATATGGTGCTAGACCATGTACCCGAGCGGACAACTCGGATCGAGGAGGGGGCTACATACCGGTGACCCGCGGAGTCAATTGGCTTTGTAACTTGTCCGGCCTCTTTTTCTTATTTTTGGTATTGACACTAACAGAAAGGGGAGTCTCAACCAGTAAGCACATCCCCGGAGATAAGAAGAGAAGGGTTTTCGGCATAGTTTTTATATATACAATTCACGCAATATCAAAGCGGTAAACATGTAGCACATTAATCAAAATATATAAGGAAATCAGATATAAGCAAAAACAGCAATTTTCGCTAAGCTCGAATTCTTAAACCCTGAACCGAAGTTCTGGGTTGTAGTCCCCAGCAGAGTCACCAGAGCTGTCACACCTCTTTTTTGCCGCACAAACGTAATGTGCCACTGTTTAATACTACACCCGGGAAGGGATATAATAATAATCAGGGAAGGCATTTTTCCACTTAAAGGACAGTCGGAACGGGATCAACTTATTTAATTTTTCAGAGTCGCCACTTGGGAATATAATGATGTCCCAAGTCACCAATTTTAATCCCGAACCGAGAAAATTTATGACTCTGTATTACAGTCTGCGAAACTAGAAACCTGGATAAGGAATTCTGTTAACCCAGGAGAAGGTGTTAGGCACTCCCAGATTCCGTGGTTTTAACACGGTCGCTCAACTGCGATTTTTTGTTTTTATCTGATTTCTTTATATATTTCAATTATGTGCTTTTAATGTTCTGCTTTTTAATTTTAGAAGAATTGCGACGTCACGAAAATACATTTCGAGTCACACCACAACCAGTACGCCTATGACTTTTATGTATTTCAGTTTCGCCGAGAGTAAGATTTGGGTCACATAAATGCGCACCAGAGTTTAGGAATGTAATTTTATTAAAGACGCGCCTAAAGAAGCTACGCGTTTTTAACTTTGCGAGGGCCATGAAAATTCGCTAAATGGCACATCCCGAATTCTAAGTCAAAGGTATTATACTCGATTAAAGCAGACTACAAATATTTATGAATTACTCATTTTCTAAATTTAAGAATCAATATATGACCATGGGACATGAATACGTAAATATTGGTAATTAAGAAAAATTTCAGCTAATTGCCATTATCTTAGAGAAAATAATTATTAAAGAATAAAATGTATACTATTCTTTTTAGGCCAGATTGATTAACTCAATTCTCTTTAAAATACTAATACAATCCATATCATATTAATTATACCCCTGACATTCCACCCAAGCTTATTGAAAGAAAGGAAAAGAACAAAAGGATCTATGGTCTATATATTATTAATCAATTCAAAATTTAATAACGACTAAAACATCTAGAACAAATACTAAAACACTCCAAGACTTATTTTTAGATCCAATATTGTAGCAAATGGGAGAGCCTAAACCTCAATTAATTCTCATTATTCTTTTAGTTGCTTAAATCAATTCAAAACCAACCCGTATATCTAGCGATCTAGTACCATATTAATATTTACATAAGTTGTAAGGCTTCATCATTAATTAAAAACCTTTAAATTAATTCAAACAACAAATAATCTTATCTTCTACTAACATCACTAAGTGTATTAAGCTAAGCAAAGAAATTCAAACATATTCATAACATTAAATAGACAACAACTTAACTACAGTGAGAGACAAGCAGGTAATGTTATCAAACAAAAACAAAGAAGAAGAAAGAATGGACTCTTGTGTTACATGAATCGAAAGTTTAAAACAGAAACTTACATATGTTCAAGCCAAGACAATGATCATGCTCATAAACCTTTGTCGGCGACCTCGAACGGGATAGCGAACAAAACCTCGGAGATAAACAATCGATGGAGGACAATTAGACCAGAACTCGACTCGACACCGGAATGACGAAGCAGCGGCTAGTTTGAGTCGTTTGACGGTCAGCGACGGGCTGTTTGTCGTGAGGGTAAGGGACGCAGGTGACTGACGGACTGGAGGCAGCAACTGCGTTGGCAGGTCGGGGAAAGGTCGTGGGCTGCTGTTGGCTCAACGTCGCTGGAACGTGGTCGTGCGACTGGATTTTATCGACGACAAAGGAAGCAGGGACGACGAGCTAAAGGGGTCGTTTGGACGTGAGGGTAACGGGCAGCCACGACGTGAAGGAGTAGTGTGGTTTTTGGTTTCAGTTTTTTTTTTCAAATGGAGGAGATGAATCTAACCCCTATATCCGTTGGAGAAGATGCCGCTATATATCATGTATTGTCTCCCTCCCTGTATGTGTATTGTCTTCCTTTTCTTCCTATTGGTCTATATCCTCTTTAAAAAATGAGGAAGCTGCCACCCAAAATGTGACCCCCTCTTACTGTTTTCTCTCTTTTCCTTTGTGTTTTTCGTCCGTGTACTCCACATCCGTAAATCTTGCCCCATAATGTGCAAAAGGTGTCTCCCATTACTCTAGGGTTTAGAGTAGTGGGGTTGGGTATGGGTATTAGGCTTCAGTTGTTATAGGCTTGGTCCAAAAGTTAAGTATAAATCGGGTAGTTTGAACTCGAATATTATTCTATGCTCGGAACCCAGAATAGGAACACGATTTTATTTGATTAAACCTATATAAGCAAAATAACTATTAAAAATAGGACCGACAATTAAAATTAAACTATTTTTATATTTTTCAAAATTAAATTAACTAAAAAAAATATTAATGAAACTATATTGTTTTTTAATTTTCATTTTTTATATAAAAATAAAATATAGAGTATTATTTTTTTGTATTTTTTCCAATTTAAAAATGACTTCAAAACATTAATAAAACTATATTTTTGTTATTTTTCATTTTAAGGTAAAATTAAAAGTAAAGCGAAAGATTCAAAATTAGCTAAGATAACTATATTAGGCCTAAACTAAATATTTTACGCTAAAAATATAAAAAATCTCGGGTAGGGGCAAAATCACGCATCTACAACATCAACCGGGGGAACCCCTCCATTCGGTTACTTCACCATGGCCCTTCATCAAATGGGGAATGGACATCGTCGGACCACTACCCGTCGGACGAGGAAAGGTATGTTTTTTATTAGTTTTAACTGACTATTTTTCCAAGTGGGTGGAAGCAGGTGCCTACGCCCAGATCTGCGAACAAGAGGTCATCGCCTTCATCTGGAAGAATATTATATGTCGCTTCGGCATCCCCAAAGAAATAACCTGTGACAATGGACGATAGTTCATAGGACAAAAAACAACCGACTTCTTCAACAAATGGCGCATCAAAAGAATACTTTCAACGCCATATCATCCAGCCGCCAATGGCCAAGCTGAGTCATCCAACAAAACCATCGAGTTATGGCGAGACTTGGAAAGAAAAAGTCTCCTTGAGTTATGCCAGGGAGATTCGGGTTATGCCGGGATTCGACGGGTTATGCGATCGGGGTCATCGGGTTATGCCGAGACTTGGAAAGATAAAGGTTCCTTGCTACCATGGTTTGTTTTTCTTTTTGCTACCATGGTTTGTTTTTCTTTTTGAGATTTTTATTTTCACTTATTTTCTTCTTCTTTTCTCCCCTTATTTTCGTCTCTTATTTTACTCAATTCAATTTAGCAAAAATGCATGAAAGAAATTCGGGAAACTTCCCTTTTGGCCGCTTTTCTACTACAAAGTTGTTTTGACACTTGCGCACTTTATTCCCCTTTGGGTTGCACCCATTTCTTGCATGGTTTATTTGGATAGAACATGTTTTCAACAAAGAAAATTTATTAGTTTAACACGTGTGATAGGTTTTGTGGCCTTTATCATCCTAGTTTCTTGGTCCTGGCCTCTTTTCCGTTGAGAACCTGCTATTTGTCGGCCTTGAGGGCGAACCTCTTTTTAAAACAACCGGTTTCAACTCTCCAAGCTTTGTTATGACTCACCCGTATAGGCTCTGACCTTTTCACTTTATTAAACTCTTGAGACCTTTGCCTTTGATTTTATTTCTTTTTCAAATATTTTTGCTTTGATTGTCAACCATTATGGTCAGCCGGGATTGGACTGACACACCTGCTGTGGCTGGGCCTTTTCTTCAAATTTAACCAGGCAGAGCCTTGCAAAACCAGTCCAGCCACTTTTCTTTGTAGTGATTCCAGAATAAGAATTAAACCGAAAAAAGAAATATACAATCACAAACTGATGAGTCTAAAGAGAAACGTCCCTTCCGGGAAAAATCATGACTTATCTGGGGTGTACATGCTGGCTTCAAATGAACATGACATGCTTCTTGGACTGGACGCCTGACCTACAAACTTTCCAGCTTCTCGTGAACCCCTTTGATCCGCGTTTCAAAACCATGGAACCTTGCCATGACACTTTTGATGAGATGTCTTCTTTTCGGTCAGTAGCGCTGTTTGCGGGTTTTCACCAATCGACCTCTCTTATTTCTCTTCTAACCATCGCCCGATAGTGCTCTTTGCGAGTTTTCACTAAGCGGACTCTCTCATTTTCAGTTTCTCTACTCTCCATCGCCTTATGGTGCCCGAAGGTTTTCACCAATAAGACTCTCTCATTATGTTTCTCTCAATTCAGGTTGTGCCGGATTCCATCAATGACGTTTTTCACTTCCTTGCCTTTGCCAATTGATCTGAAGGACTTGAACAAAGTATTTGGGTAAAAAAGGAATTTTAGTAGAATTACAACTTTGGAATCATTTCGACGGATCCAAACTAAACCGTCACATCATCTACCCCAGTTTCAATTTTTGGGAAATTGGGATTTTTATTTTTGTGTGACTGAACCTCACGGAGAGGTTGCCTACGTATCCTTTTCGGAATCAAGTCAGAACGTAGTTCAAGTGTTCTTTGGGTATAATGAATTTTTTTTGGTTGGTTGGTGATATAGGATTCCAACGAGGGTAACCAAAGAAAGGTAAATGGCTAAAAGTGCTTTGTAAAAAGGGCGGATATTGTTTGGGTAGTGGGAACAAAATCCTTCATCATCTAGATTGTGGAAAAACATCATCGAAGTAAACTTTAGACATAGTACCTTTTGACTACGTCTGCGTTTACCGTCGTTTCAGGATCATTTCCTCCGATATCACCTAGATATAATGCTCCTCTCGGTAACATTTTCCTGATGATGTATAGACCTTTCCAATTAGGAGCGAATTTTCCTTTTTCTTCCTGGTGATAGGAACGAATGCGCCTCAACACCAATTGCCCGACTTCAAAATTCCTGGGTCGTACTTTCTTGTTGTAAGCCCGAGCCATTCTTTGTTGGTATAACAGCCCATGACAGACTGCAACCATTCTTTTTTCATCAATTAAATTCGGTTTCTCCAAACGAGTCTTAACCCATTCGCTATCTTCAATCTCTGCTTCGACAATGATTCGGAGCAAAGGAATTCCACCTCCACGGGTATCACAGCTTCACTTCCATAAACCAACAAGTATGGGATGGCTCCCACCACTGTGCGTACTGTAGTGCGATATCCCAGTAAGGCGAAAGGAAACTGTTCATGCCACTGCCTGGAACTTTGGATTGTTTTTCTCAAAATCTTCTTGATGTTCTTGTTTGCCGCTTCAACGGTGCCGTTGGCTTTGGGCCGATAAGGAGTGGAGTTCCTATGTGTTATTTTGAATTGTTCGCATACATCTCCCATCAAATGACTATTCAGGTTTGCTGCATTATCTGTGATGATAGTTGTAGGAATACCAAAACGACAGATAAGATTTGAGTGTACAAAGTCCAATACAGCTTTCTTAGTGACTGCTTTGTGAGTGATGGCCTCGACCCATTTTGTGATAATCGATGGCGACCAATATGAATTTGTGCCCATTAGATGCCTTTGGCTCAATCGGACCAATGACGTCCATGCCCCAAGCGACAAAAGGACAAGGTGCCAACATAGGATGTAGCTCTGTCAGAGGTGCATGAATCAGATCTCTGTGCACTTGGCACTGATGGCATTTCCGGACAAAGCTGAAGCAATCCTTTTCCATAGTTATTCAATAATAACCAGCTTGTAGGATTTTTTTGGCCAAAACATACCCGTTCATATGAGGCCCGCACACTCCTGCGTATACTTCTTGCATGATCCTCCTGGCTTCTTCGACGTCCACACATCGCAACAGATTGAGATCCGGGGTTCTTTTGTACAAAACTTCATCACTCAGAAAGAAACCACTTGCGTGTCGCCGGATAGTTCTCTTCTGATCTCCCAAAGCATGTTCAGGGTACTCTTGTGTTTTCAGGAACCTCTTGATATTGTAGTACCATGGACGAATATTTGGTCCTGCCTCGATTACATTACAATAATCGTGCCTTTTCTTGATTTGGATTTCCAAAGGATTGACGTGGGCGTTGCCTGGATAAGGTAGCATTGAAGCTAGAGTGGCGAGTGTGTCAGCTAGTTCCTTGTGACATCGTGGGATGTACCTGAACTCTATCAATGCGAATCGCTTTCCAAGATCATCCACATGCTGTCGGTAAGGGAGAAGCTTGATGTCTCGGGTCTCCCATTCACCTTGGGCTTGTTTGATAATCAGATCCGTAATCTCCCATGATCACTAAATCTTTGAAATTCTGATCAATCGCCATATTCATGCCCATGATGCAGGCCTCATATTCAGCTATATTATTTGTGCAAAAGAAACAAAGCCAGGCCGTAGCTGGGTAGTGCGGACCTGTGGGAGAGATCAAAATTGCCCCAATCCCTACACCTTTAGCGTTTACTGCTCCGTCGAAGAACATTTTCCAAGAATGGGTGTCCTCAGGGACTTTTTCTATTGTGTTTACCTCCTCATCTAGAAAGTAGGTATTCAATGGTTGATACTTTTCATCAATCGGGTTTTCGGCCAAGTGATCTGCCAACGCCTGGGCCTTCATTGCCGTGCAGGTGACATAGACAATGTCGAACTCAGTAAGCAGGATTTGCCATTTTGCCAACCTTCTAGTGGGCATCAGTTTATGGAATATGAACTTCAAAGGATCCAGTCTGGTAATGAGGTGAGTCGTATGAGCTTGGAGGTAGTGTCTCAATTTCTAAGCGACCCATGTCAGAACACAACACGTTCTTTCCAGCAAAGTGTACTTGACTTCATAACTAGTGAACTTCTTGCTCAAATAGTAGATCGCCTGCTCTTTCTTCCCTGTTATATCATGCTACCCGAGGACATAGCCGAAGGAGTTTTCCCAGACTGTCAAATACAAAAATAGAGGTCTCTCTTGCTCCGGCGGGACTAAGACTGGAGGATTCGACAAATATTCTTTGATTTTGTCAAAAGCCTCTTGACACTCTGTCGTCCACTTGATTGCGACATCTTTCCTCAGAAACTTGAATATGGGCTCACACGTTGAAGTAAATTAGGCAATGAGCCTGCTGATGTAGTTTAGTCGGCCCAAAAGACTCATTACGTCTTTCTTCGTTCTTGGAGGAGGTAAGTCCCGGATGGCTTTTATCTTTGTTGGGTCCAACTCAATACCTCTCCTACTGACTATGAATCCCAGGAGTTTACCTGATGGGACTCTGAAGGCGCATTTGGCCGGATTTAACTTCAAGTCGTACTTTTGCAACCTTTCAAAGAATTTACTCAAGTCTCGGACATGATCGTCCTGAGTTCTGGACTTGACGATCACATCATCCACATACACCTCTATTTCTTGATGCATCATGTCGTGGAAGATAGCAGTCATGGCTCTCATGTATGTCGCTCCAGCGTTCTTCAAACCGAATGGCATGACTCGGTAATAGTAAGTGCCCCAAGGTGTGGTGAAAGTAGTCTTCTCAGTGTCCTCTTCATCCATCAACACTTGATGATATCTCGCATAACAATCCACAAAGGATTGTATTTCATTCTTGGCACAGTTGTCAACGAGGATGTGGATATTTGGTAAAGGGATGTTATCTTTGGGACTTGCCCTATTCAGATATCGGTAGTCCACGCACACTCGAGTTTTCCCATCCTTCTTTGGCACAGAAACAACATTAGCCAACCATGTGGTGTACTGTAACACTCGAACTACCCCCGTTTTTAACTGCTTGGTGATCTCTTCTTTGATCTTATCACTGATGTCAGTATTGAATTTCCTCTGCTTTTGTTGCACTGGGGGACAGTCAGGGTAGATTGGTAATTTATGCGCCACTAGATCGACCCATAATCATGGCATGTCATGGTAAGACCAAGAAAACACATCTTTAAACTCAAACAAGAGCTGAATTATTGCATCACGTGTTTTCTCATCCGTGTTAATGCTTATTTTGGTCTCTCGGACATCTTCGGAAGTTCCCAAATTAACCGGTTCTGTGTCATTCAAATTCAGCTTCGGTTTATTCTTAAAATTTTCGAGTTCTCAATTTATTTCCCTAAAAGCCTCTTCTTCATCATATTCAGATTCTTGGTTTATTATTTCATAGTTAGACAGCATGTTTGGATCTGTTCATGAAGTCCGCAAGCATGTCATGTTATTTAAAGCCGCATATTTAGAACTGAAAGAGAGAAAAATAAAAATAACAAAAATCGGAAAGATTAAAGAAAAGTGAACGATGAAATTTGATTTCATTTATTGGAAGTCTGAAGACAACAGGGTTTACACTTCAAAATTTAAAGACCAAAAACTAAAGAAAACATCTGAGTTACATCCTGGATAACTCGAGATATAGAAAAAAGTGGCAGGACAAACCTATCGGGACTCCCTCCTGGTTGGAAATGGCGTAGCCTTCCAATTTTGCAACTGGGCGTCTAGTCCCATGTAAAGTACCTTAGCAGTGCTAGTCCCTTCCCATGGCTCGACCATGTGAGTCTCATGGAGCATTTTCCTCATGGCCCCACAAATATCTTCATTTTCCTCTGCCGTGAACACATCATCGTCTTCTTCGACATGTTTGGGTCGGGTAAAGGTCTTGTATAGATGTGGCAATGGTTGCGGCAGAACCCAAACTTCTTTCTTGCTTTCCTCGGCCCATTTTTTGTCTTCTGAGGTAGGTTGGAATCCTATCCCGAAGAGTTTCTTAGTGGATGGTAGAGTGATGGGTTCTGTTATTCCCTGCAGTGATTTCGCGAGTCCCTTTCCTGGTTTTAAACCTCGTCGAATCATTTCTTTGGCCACCATGATTGACGCATTAGAAAGGAAGGGTTAGGGACAAGGGTCTCCTTCTTTATGTTGATCGGCAACCACCACTTCAAAGGCCTGGTAGACTATGTGCTCGTTTCCATCTCTTGCTTCGAGGCACGGGGTTGACAAATCTCGGTAGATTGATTGTTCATCTTCTCCGTGGACCACGATCTCATGGCCCTTATGCTCATACTTTACCAACTGGTGTAAGGTGGAGGGTATAGCTCCAGCTGTATGAATCCGTGGCCTTCCTAGAAGAAAATTATAAGACGTGTCCATGTCCAAAACTTGGAAAGTTACTTCGAAGTCTACCGAGCCAATAGTCAGGGTCAAATTGATCTCTCCGATCGTATCCCTTTTTACATTGTCGAAGGCTCGCACACATACATTGTTGGGCCGAATTCTTTCGACTCCAATTCCTATGCGGTGTAGAGTGGAAAGTAGGCATATGTCTACCCCCAAACCTCCGTCCACCATGACCCTTTTCATATAGTAACCTTCGCACTTGACGGTCAGGTGTATGACTTTGTTGTGTGCTTCTCCTTCTAGGGGTAGGTCGCTCTTACTGAACGAGATCTGGTTGACTGTAAAGAATCGTCCGGCCATTCTTTCTAGCTGCTCTATAGAAGTGTCAGTCGGCATATGTGCTTCATTCAAAATCCTCAGCAGGATCTTTTGATGTTCGGGTGAGCTCATGAGCAAGGACAGCATGGACACTTGATCAGGGTGCTCGCGCAACTAGTCAACCTCCTCGAAATCTGGCATTTTCATCTTTTGGAAAAAGAACTATGCTTCTTCAGTGCTCACGAGCTTCTTGAGTGGGAAGCGCTTTCGTGTAGCATTGTTCACTTCCCGTATGTCCTAGTACTTCTCAGCAGAAGTATCTCCCGGTGGTTTTCCCTTGACCTCTTTGCCTTTGTAGGTGATCAATGTCTGTTGATAATTCCAAGGCACTGTGGATGGGTCTGTTATCGGTCTCTGCGGTGCGCGTCCGATGACTAACGGTTCATTCAGACGAGGTGGTCTAGCTGCTCCTCGGACCACATAGGTCCCTTTTGGTACGTATATTGGCATTTCCCTTTTCAGCTCGAGCCCTTTTGATTTCTCTGGGCAGCCTCGGGGGACATAGAGAATCTCACTTTTTGGGAGCACTCGGGTCTCCGTTCTGGCTTCAAACTTCTTCCCAAGCTCAACCTTGGAAGTCTTAATCTGCTTTTCCTCTTTCTCTCTACTCGGGGGTGCCGTAGCCTTTCTTTCTGCATTGGCAATGGCGATTATGGTCTTCAAAGTAGGATCAAACTCTTTGTCCTCACAGATCATTCCAATCAATGGCCCATTGTTGTGAACGGGCAAGGGATTGTTTGTCACATTTGGGGCTTCCTCGTCTCTCACAACTATCTTCCCTTGTTCTATCAGGCTCTCTACTGCTGTTTATAAAGTCCAAGAATTGTTGGTATCGTGCCCTTTTACCCATGAATGATAGGCGCATTTGATACCCCGTTGGTATTGGTGATTCCGGGTTCTGTCTATTTTGGGGTATGGGTTGCAGTAAACCCATCTGGGCAAGATTTGGGAACAATTCAGAGTATGGTTCGCCAATAGGTGTAAAAGGTGGTCTCCTAGGTGGTTCTCGAGGCCGAAAGTTATTTTGGGGTGGTTGGGGATTATAGTGGTTCTTGTGGGGAGGCTGATTTCTTGGAAATAGAGCTTGGTTTCTATTGGCATGTTGCTGCGGTCGTGTAAATGGTTGAGCATTCATGACCGCATATGGTTGAGGAATATAGGACATTTCCTGAGGAGGGTAATAATGTTGCGGGGGTCTTTCCGGGAAAGGAGACCTTGTGGTATAGTATTGCCTTGAACTTGACGTCACCATGGATGGTTATTCTTTCTTTTTCCCCCTAGCTACTCCTCCGGATCCACCCTGAATGGCTTGGGAGGTAGCTCTGATAGCGGATTGGCTCATAATTCGACCTGTTTTCTACCCATTTTCGACCATTTTGCCAATCTTGATGGCTTTAGCAAATGGTTTGCCCATTGCGGACATCACCCCTAGGAGACGCACTTCCTAGTCTGTTTCATTGAAGTTTTACCTCTAGGAGATGCACTTCCAAGTCTAGGTTTTTTTAGGTTATACTGTTTAGGAGACGCACTTCCTAAATTGAGTTTCACTCCTAGGAGACGCACTTCCTAGCTTGAATCATTGATATTTCTCCCCTAGGAGATGCACTTCCTAGTTTGAGTAATTGATGTTTCACCCATAGGAGACGCACTTCCTAAACTAAGGTTTTACCCCTAGGAGACGCACTTCCTAGTTTGGCTTTTCAAGTCATATTTTTATTGTAGGAGAAGCACTTCCTAAATTGAGTTTTTACCCCTAGGAGACGCACTTCCTAGTTTGGGTTTTCAAGTCATATTTTGTTGTAGGAGACGCACTTCCTAAATAGAGGTTCTACCCCTAGGAGACGCACTTCCTAGTATAAGTTTTTCAAGTCATATTTTGTGGTAGGAGACGCACTTCCTAGTCTTAGTAATTGAGACTTTACCCATAGGAGACACACTTCCTAAATTAAGAGTTCATTCATAGGAGACGCACTTCCTATTTTGAATCATGAAAGTTCCACCCCTAGGAGACGTACTTCCTGGTCTAGGTTTTTTAGGTTATATTTTATTTTAGGAGACGTACTTCCTAAATTTTAATTCACCCCTAGGAGATGCACTTCCTAGTTTAGGTCATTCAAGGTCAACCATAGGATACGCACTTTCTAGTCTGGTTCATCGAAGTTTTACCTTTAAGAGACGCACTTTCGAAATTGGTAGTTCATTCCGAGGAGACGCACTTCCTAGTTTGAGTCATTTTAGTTTCACTGATAGGAGACGCACTTCCTAAATTGAGAGTTCATTCATAGGAGACACACTTCCTAGTTTGAGTCAGTGAAGTTTCACCCATATGAGACGCACTTCATAAATTGAGAGTTCATTCATAGGAGACGCACTTCTTAGTCTATTTCATTGATGTTTAACCTATAGGAGACGCACTTCCTAAATTAAGAGTTCATTCATAGGTGACGCACTCCCTAGTTTTAGTCACTGAAGTTTTCACCCCTAGGAGATGCACTTCATAGTTTGGTACATTCATGTTTTATTTTAGCAAATGCATTTGCTAGTCAATTGTTTGGTTTTACTCTTAGAAGATGCACATCCTAGTCTAGTCTTTGGTTTACTCTCATCATCGCATCAGTTGAATAAGTGGCTTACAATTCTGCTAACAACTCACAAATCTTCCTAGTGAAAATTGGGGTAGAAAACTTTGTTTGTTTTGTTTGTTTTGGTTGCAGGATCCCACATGAAAACAAGGGAACACAGAAAGTTTCGACAATCAGGCGCCCACCTGGAGAACAAGGGAAGACAGTTCAAGGTTCAACGGAAAAACAAGGGAACACATTGGTAATCAGAAACCCACCTAGAGAACAATGGGATACATTTCAAGTTTCAGCAATTAGGCGCCCATTTGGAGAACAAGGGAAGTACAATTCAAATTTTAGCTTTCAATTTTTTATATTTGATAACATGTTGTACCCAACCACCAAACTGGGGGCAGAAAATTTCCTTTGTTTGTCTATTTTGTTGCAGTTAGGAGCCCACCTATAGAACAAGAGAATACTTTTCATGATCAACGATCAGAAGCCACCTGGAGAACAAGGGAATACTTTTCAAGTTTCAGCAATCAGGAGCCCACCTGGAGAACATGGGATGTACAATTCAATTTTTAGCTTTTAATTTTTAATATTTGACAACATGATGTGCCCAGCCACCAAACTTGGGCAGAAATTTTCTTTGTTTGTCTATTTTGTTGCAGTCAGGAGCTCACCTGGAGAACAAGGGAATACTTTTCAAGCATTAGCAGCCCGGAGCCCGCTTGGAGAATAGAGGCAGATATTCCAAATTTCAGCGGTCAAACATCACCTGGAGAAAGGGAAAACACTTCAGAGTGAAACTCAAGCCAGCAACAAAAGAGGCTTGCGGAAAGAATGCGAGTCAACAGTCTAAGATAATCAGCGAAAGTTAGCCACAATCCAAAATAATAAAAGAAGAGGAGAAAGAAAAGAAGGAAAAAGTGAATCCAAATGCAGAAGTAGAGAAAAATGTGAATTGCTTAAGACATGATTGGAGTCACAAGCATGGTACGGTGTCCAGGTTGGGTCCGGATGCTGAGGAAAAATGAATTAGCATGTGCAACTAGCTAGCGTCAAGGTTCAGATCCAACGTCTGCATGAAGAAGCATTCAAGACTCAAGTCAAGCTTCAGAAGACTTATAGATAGGAATCTTAACTCGTAGTTGACAAGCTTAGCTAGTCTTTTTCATGTTTTGACTTTTGATGTAATAATAGGACTACGGATGAAGCTTCAGTAGAACGGCACCTCGACTGGCTCTTCACCTCGGCATACTCTACCATCACACTCACTTACGAACTACACTGACCCGATTTCTTTATATCCAAGGATACGTAGGCAACCTCTGAAGCAAGGTTCGGTCAAATCTTTCGAAAATGCTTCCCACGGAGTATTCAAACGGGGAAAATTTGCTCGTATCCACTCACTTATCTTTGCACGAAAACACTTAGGGTTTCTGAGCAAAGAGGGGCATGTGTGAGCACATGGTTTTTGCCCTACATGAAAATAACTCCTAAAAATAGACCAAAATATTTTTTGTTGATTTTGAGGTGTTTTTGTTTATTTAGTTGCATTTCAGATATTTTTAATATTTTTAAAATCATAGAAAAATCATAAAAGTATCACATTTTAATTTCATGCCACCTTAGGTTCAATTTGCATTTAGGAATTAATTACATTGAGTTAATTGTGTTATTAATAAAAAAATCACAAAAAATGATTATTTTTAAATAGTTAGATAATTAGCATAGTTTTACAATATCAATTGATTTAGGAATTTAATTTAAGTTTTTAATTAACTAAAGAAAGAAAAGAACAACAAAAATAAGAGAAAAGTGAAAATGTTGGTCTTAAATTCAAATTGCCCAAACATTTGAGAAACCCAAATTTCCCCCAACCTAACTCAAATCGGGTCGACCCGACCCGACCCAACACCCAATCTTTGTTATTTTAATACCTAAACCTAGACCCCTAAGGGGAGGAGCAAGACGCCTGATACAAAAGAAGGGAGGTAGTGCAACGTTTTAGAGAACCTACCCCCACCACCCCCCTGGATCGTCTTCTCCAACGAACCCCACCCCCTGCCCTGATCTTCCTCGCGGCCCCTGAAGCCGTCGACCACCCTTCAGCCAACGACCACCCTTCACCCATCGAGGGCCCCCCATTCTTTATGTGCTTCTACACCAGAAGAACTAGACGATCCCAACCCGCCAGCCACAGACCTCGCCTCCGTTCCCACCCAAACCCGCCGAAAAACACTCACACACAGTCCACACACACACACATACGAAAGCATATAGAGATACGCAATTGCTTTAGTTTTGTTATGATGATTTCGGTTTTCAGTTCTGACATGGATTTTCTTTTAAATTTCGAATGTTTGGTTTTTCTTATTTCAATGGAGATTGATTCAGTTTCGGAGATGGAGTTTGTCTGAGTTTATTTCTTCTTCATTGGTCCGGTGGTGACTGTTCGAGGTTGAAGTTCCCGATTCTGATCTGAAATTCACGTTCTAATTTGCTTGTGTTGGTTCTCGCTCTGATGTACTCGACTTGGATCTGTTTTCTCATTAATTGGATAATTATGTGAGGTTCACTCTCTTCTTAATTGCTTTTCATTGCATTTCTTTCAACAAGTTTCTATTTGATTTGTATATCATATTTTGGTTGCCTACTTTCAAGGATTTATTGTTCCGGGTTTTGTTTTATTCAATTTGAATGAGTAACAATTGTTAACGGATTATTCTGTCCATTTTTGGCTCATAGAATTTGGAAAGTTGGTCCGTATGTTGTTGGCTTAGGGAGGATTATTTTGATTGCTTCATTGTTGGTCTGAAATCTGTTTAAGTAGTTTATTAACTCATGTTTTTGGATTTGAAATTCTGATTTAATACCGAGCAAACCAGTGAATTGTTTATGCCGGAATTTGTCATGGATTGTTTAAATGCCAATTTGGAGCTTTTTGTCACATGAGCTTTACCAAGTTCTATAGGATCCGGTGAATTGTTCTTAGTTTAGATTTATTTGGATGCTATGCTGAGTTTCAGTTTTGTCTTGTTAACTTCACAGTTGCAATCTAGTAGTGGCAATTGTGAGTTTTAAATTGGATTTGTTTGTTGAGCCGTGCTAGATTAAGTGAAGGAATTAAATTCGTTGTAATTGAATTGATTTAGATTAGAGGATGAAAAATCAAAGTGGTTAGTGCGACTTAATTTGGAGTTGAACTAGCTAATTCTTAGAATAATATTAGCTCCTTAGAATTCGAGGTATGCCATTTAGCAAATTTCTTTGGCCCTCGCAATAATAATAACACGTTAGTCACTTTAGGCACGTTTTAATAATTTTACCTTCTTAATACGGGTGCACGTTTATGTGACCCAAATCCAAATCTCAACGGAGTCGAAATGTATTGACAGCCATGGATGCACCGGTGCGACGTGGTTCGAAATGCATTTTCATGACGTTGCAACTCTTATAAAAATAAAAATAAGAGCGGTTTACTAATAAAAGGCACATAAGTTAGAACGTGTTTTGAAATCAGACAAAATAAAATACTACAATAGTTAAGAGACCGTGCTAGAACCACGGAACTCGGGAGTGCTTGACACCTTATCCCGGGTTAACAGAATTCCTTACTCGGATTTCTGGTTCGCGGACTGTTAACAGAGCCATAATTTTCCTTGGTTTGGGATTCAACCGTTGACTTGGGATACCATTAATTTTCCAAGTGGCAACTCTTAATCTTAATAACAAATTCCGTTATGATTGTCCTTTAAGTGGAAAAACTGCTTTACACCATCTGGGGAGTAGGAAAAAGGAGGTGTTGCAAGATAAAATGACCAAATTCCCCTCACTCCAATGTCTTGGAATCAACTAAATTTCTTATTTTTAGAACCCTCGTACTCTCACGAGTCTAACCATACAAATATCTCCCAAATCGGACGTCAAACACCCACTTAGAACTCAAAATTTCGGCCAAAGAAGTTCCTTCCAATTTTCCCAATTTTTGATCCCAAAATCTGAATTTAAATGATAAAATTAACCATAGATTGATGGAATATAACTAGAAAGGATCAAAAAAACGTTACCCAATGATCTCCTCTTGAAAACCCTCTCAAAATCGCCCTCTCCCGAGCTCCAATTTGATTTTTCTAAATTTTGAAACTAAACCTTTAATTTCATATTTTAGACTAGTGATTTCCACTTTTACGGTCAAGGGACCCCATCTGCAGTCCCGCTTCTGCGGCTTTCATTAAGGGATTCATTTTTCGCATCTGCGGTCCTGCTCTTGTGGAACTAATGTTGCACCTGCGACTTTCTCTATGGGGCCAGTTTCCGCACCTGCCGTCTTGATCTCGCATTGCGGAAAATCCACCGCATCTACAGCAGCTGAAGAACCACCCTAAACCCGCATTTGTGGTTTCCTTAGCCGCATCTGCAGTTCCCAAATAGCAAATGTGAAAATACCAGAAGCAACAAAAATTCTGCCATCTCTCAACTTCAAAAATCCTTCCGTCAACCGCCTGAAAGCATCCCGAGGCCCCCGAGACCTCAACCAAAAGCACCAATAACTCCTAATACCTCATTGAAACTTGTAACAACTCTTAAACAACCTAAAACAATGTCAGAAACTCGAATTAACCAATGATTTAAGCCTAAGAACTTCAAATTCTTATAAAACACGCTTTCGATAAAAAACCCAACTAAACTTCGTCCGAATGACCTGAAATTTTTACACACACATCCCAAATGACATGACAGAGTTACTGCAACTTTTAGAATTCCATTCGGACCCTCGGATCAAAATCTTACTATCAGACCGAAAACTTCAAAAACTCAAACTTCGGCATTTCAAGCCTAAATAATCTACGGGCATAACACATTCCGAACACGTTCCTAACCCAAAATCTCCTAACGGAACTAAGAGAGACATCATATTTCCTTTTCGAGTCTGTCTTCACATTGTTCTGACTACGGGCCATTTTCTAACACTAAGCTCTTATTTAGGGACTAAGTGTCCCAAAACTCTCCGAAACTCAAAACCGAACATCCCAGCAATTCAAATTAGCATAAATAGACTTGGTGAAAGAAGTTAACAGGGGATTGGGGTGTTAACTCTTAAGACGATCGACTGGGTCATCACAAGTAAGCGTGTGAAGTTTTATTTGGGGGAATGAGGTTCGAAACAGCAAAACGACTGGTTTGTACATTACATTCTCCACCTCTTAAACAAATGTTCATCCTCGAACGGATATAGAAAAGTAAATGATGTGCCGAATAAGTGTGGATATCTTCTCCACATGTCCTCCTCGGACTCCCATGTTGCCTCCTCGACCGGTTGGCCCCTCCACTTGACCTTCATTACTGAAATCCCCTTGGATCTTAACCGGTGATCCCGTCTATCAACAATGGAAACTGACGACTCCTCATAACCAAAACTCTCATCCAGCTGAATAGTATTGAAGTCCAACACGTGGGACAAGTTCGCATAATACCTCTGGAGTATGGACACATGGAAAACTCGATGAACTTTCGATAGGCTAGGGGTAGAGCAAGCTCGTAGGCAACCTCCGTAACTTGATTCAACACCTCAAATGGGCCAATGAGTCTTGGGCTCAACTTTCCCTTCTTGCCGAACCTCATAATACCCTTCATTTGCGAGACTTTCAAATGGACCTTCTCGCCAACCATGAATGATACTTCACGTGCCTTCTTATCCATATAACTCTTCTGTCTGGATTGAGCTGTGTGAAGCCTTTCCTGAATCAACTTCACCTTATCGAAGACATATTTCACCAAGTCTGTGCCATATAACTTAGCCTCAACCGGCTCAAACCACCCAATAGAGGAACGACATCGCCGCCTATATAAAGCCTCAAATGGAGCCATCTCGATGTTGGACTGGTAGTTGTTGTTGTAAGCAACCTATGCCAAAGGAAAGAACTAATGCCACTGTGCTCCAAGGTCAATCACACATGCTCTAAGCATGTCCTACAAGTTCTGAACTATCCACTCCAACTGCCTATCGGTCTATGGATGAAATGCTATACTATGCTCCATGCGGGTCCCAATTCACCCTGAACAGCTCTCCGAAAATGAGAAGCGAACTGAGGGTCTCAATCTGATATGATGGAAACAGGCACACCATGCAATCGACTATCTCCTGAATGTAAATCTGAGCCAGTCTCTCCGAGATGTAAGTAGTCACAACCCGTATAAAGTGTGTCGACTTAGTCTACCTATCCGTGAGGACCCATAAAGCATCAAACTTCTGCAAGGTCCGGGGCAACCCAACTACAAAATCTATAGTAATGCGCTCTAACTTCCACTCAGGTATATGCATCTACTGAAGTAGGCCACCCAACCTTTGGTGCTCGTACTTGACCTGTTGGCAATTCAAACACCTAGCCACATACTCCAATATGTCTTTATTCATCCTCCACCACCAATAATGTTGCCTCAAGTCACGATACATCTTCGTAACATCCGAATGAATAAAATACCCCAAATTGTGAGCCTCCTCCAGGATTCTCTCCCCTAGGCCATCAACATTAGGAATACATAGGCGACCCTGGATTCATCGAACACCATCCTCACCAACAGAGACCTCCTTGGAACTACCCTACATCACTGTCTCTCTAAGACCCGCCAGGTGGGGATCATCGAACTATCGGGCCTTGATATTCCCCAATAACAAAGATCGAGCAACAACACATACAAGTACTCAGCTAGGCTCCGAAATATCCAGCCTCACAAGTTTGTCAGCTAAGGATTGAATTTCCGAAGCTAGTGACCTCTCCACTGCTGGAATGAATGCCAATCTACCCATACTCTCTGCCTTCATGCTTAAGGCATCCACGACCACGTTTTCCTTGCATGGATGATAAAGAATGGTGATGTCATAATCTTTTAGTAACTCAAGCCACCTAAGTTGTCTCAAATTGAGATCCTTCTGCTTGAACAAATGTTGCAAGCTGCAATGGTAAGAATAGACCTCACATGACACCCTATACAGATAATGCATCCATATCTTGAGAGCATGAACAATCACGGCCAACTCTAAATCGTGCACGGGTTAATTCTTCTCTTGAATCTTCAGCTTGCGTGAAGTATAGGAAATAACTCACCCCTCCTGTATCAATAAACACCCCAATTTAACGCGTGAAGCGTCATAATACATCGTATATATCCCTGAACCAGAAGTCAACACAAGAACTGGTGCTGTAGTCAAGGATGTCTTGAACTTCTGAAAGCTTGCCTCACAATTATCGGACCAATGGAAATGAGCACCTTTCTGGATCAATCTAGTCAGAAGTGATACAATAAATGAAAGGCCCTACACGAATCGTCTGTAATAGCCTGCTAAATCTAGGAATCTATTAATCCCGGTCACTGATGTAGGACGTAGCCAACTCTGAACCGCCTTAATCTTCTTGTGGTACACCTTAATACCCTCTCCTGACACAATATGCCCTAAGAATGCCACTGACTCTAGCCAGAACTCTGAATTGGAGAACTTAACATATAGTTTCTACTCTTGCATGGTCTGAAGCACTACCCTCAAACGTTGCTCGTGCTCTCCCAGGCTACGGAGTATATCAAGATGTCGTTGATGAAGATGATCTTAAATGAATCAATATAAGTCCTGAACTCTATGTTCATCAAGTCCATAAATACTGCTGGAGAATTAGTCAAGCTGAATGACATCACTAGAAACTCATAATGGCCATATCTCATTTAAAATGTGGTCTTCAGAACATCTAAGTCTCGAATCCTGAATTGATGGTGCCTCGACCTCAAGTCGATCTTAGAGAACACCCTAGCACCTGTAACTGGTCAAGCAAATTATCAATGTGCGGCAACGGTTACTTATTCTTGATGGTGGCCTTGTTCAACTGGCGGTAGTCAATGCACATCCGCATAGTCCCATCCTTCTTCTTCACAAATAACACTTGTGCGCCCCCAAGGTGAAACACTAGGCCTAACAAACCTATTTGCTAACAACTCCTCAAGATGCTCCTTCATCTCCTTCGGAGCCATGGGGTACGATGGGATATTAATAGGTTGGGTGCCTGGAGCAAAATCAATACAAAAATTAATATCACGATCTAGTAGCATGCCATGAGATCAAAAGGAAACACATTAGTTAACTCCCAAACTACTGGAACCGAATCAATCGTTAGATACTCTACGGTGGTGTACCTAACATAAGAAATAATCTAAACACCCCTTCTCGACCATTTGCTGAGCCTGCAGAAAAGAGATAACCCGGCTAGATGTATCAATGAAGGAACCCTTCCACTCTAACCCTGATAACCCTAGCATCGCTAAAGTAACAGTCTTGGCATGCCAATCTAGGACGGCGTGATATGGTGATAACTAATACATGCCTAGGATGTTCTTAAAATTGATCATATCAAGCAACATAAGATCTGCTCTAGTTTCAAAACCATAGAATATGACCACACAAGACCAGTAGATCTGATCCACAACCACAAAATCACCCACAGGAGTAGACACATGAACAGGAGTGCCCAAGGTCTTGGGAGCAATAACTAGAAAATGAGCACAAAGATGACACATATGAATAGGTAGACCCTGGAACCAACAATACAGAAGCATCTCTACCGTAGAAGAAAATAATACCTGTGATGACGGCATCTAAGGCCAATGCATCTGGCCTAGCCAAAGGGCATACAATCTGGTTGGAGCGCGATTGTCTGGGCTCCACCTAACTGACCTCTCCCTACCTGGCCTTCACCTCTAGGATGATACCTACCAGTCTGCCCTCCATCTCTAGGTGGCGGGGCAGCCGATGCTAAAATCATAGGCTGCTATCCCTACTATACTGCCTTGCCCCGAAGTTTGGGGTAGTATCTTCTCATATGACCAAGGACTCCACACTAGAAATAACTCCGTGATGTGGAGACCTGTTGCCCTGATGGATGACCTTGATAGCCTATATACCCACTAGAAGAAGCCTGAATAGCCGATGGACAGTATGAACTCTATGGCATAGCATTGAAATATGAATTAGCAGAACCCTAAGGACCTGAATACCCACCAGCGGAACCCTGAATAGCTGGCGGGCGGTAAGAACTCTTTATTATGACTGAAATAGGGACGTATCAGAGCACCCTGAGCAGGTGATGATGCTGAATATGGGGCCCTACTAGGTTGTCCCCTCCCAAATTGACCTCTTCCCAAGTCTGGAAACCTCTAAACTCTCCAGATAAAATAGCCCTCTTATCCTACTGCATCTACTCCCTACCCCTCAGATGGTAGCCCTCAATCCTCTGGGAAATCTCTACTACTAATTGATAAGGAGTCCCCATCTCCACCTCTCGGGCCATGTTGGCCCTCATGCCAGAATGAAACCCGGCAACAAACCTCTGCACCCTTTCTACGCTAGTAGAAAGTATTATGAATGCATGACGGTATAGCTCAAAAAACCTCGCCTCATAATCATCACAGACATTTGACCCTACTTAAGCTGCTCAAACAGATACATCAGTTCTTCCCTCTCAGAGGGTGGAATATACCTATAAAAAAATAACTGTATGAACTGACTCCAAGTGATAGAAGGAGAACCTACGGTTCTGCCAAGAACATAAGAGTGCCACAATCTACGGGCCTTGCCCTCTATCTGAAAAATAGTAAAGTCAACCCTATGGGAGTCCAATATCCTCAAGTTGTGCCGTCTGTCCCTGCACCTATCAATGAAGCCCTGATCATCCTCATGACGCTCACCCCCGAAGAGGGTGAAGTTTAGTCCATCTATCCAACAACTTCTGCGGGTCATCATCCGCAGTTGGTCTAGGCTCGGGTATCACTGCAGCAACTAGCTGAGCCTTATCTACGGGTACTGTACCATGAGTGTTATACACTACAGCTACATGACCATGAGCCTGAGGAGTAGGGGTCTGTGGTCCCCTCCTGCCTGTTATGTACCTGGATCTGCTGGAAATAAACCAACCTGAGTCAGGGTGTCCATAAATCGTAGCATACTACCCATGTCCTCTTGGAATCCTTTGATGTCATAAAGTCTATCCGGGTAGGCTCAGCTACAGGCACCTCTCCCTCCTCCTCAATAATAGGATCTCTTAAAATATATGCTGGTGGTGCTACTGGAATAGCTCTGGGTAGCCCTTGTCCCTTACCTCGGGCCGGTGCCCTCCCTCAGCCTCTAGCAACGGGGGAAATAGCCCCTCCCAGGTCGGGAAAATTTATCGTACCTATCCTCACCATCTGTGAGAGAATAGAATAGAGAAATTTAGTGTACCGTCCACTGCACAATAGGAAATGAAAAGAAAGTAGTTTCCTAGCACCCTATAGATTCTCGAAGATAAATACAGACGTCTCTGTACTGATCCGCTTGACTCTATTAGGTTTGCCCAGGACTTGTGAGACCTACGTGAGCCTAGGGCTATGATACCATGTTGCCACAACCCAGTTTCACCTCAGGTCATGATGATGCCCAACACCATTGTCAGGAAAGCCAATGCGAAAATATTAGTGAATTCTTATTTTACTTACCTAAGCAACAACAACAGCTATCCAGTATAGTCCCACAGGTACAACATTTTTCTTAAATTACAATTAAAATAGGTGATGATAAGCAATATTCAATAATAGTTATACAACCCAAAAGAATTGTCTACTTGTGAGCACGTGATTTTTGCCCAAAGCAAATTATTCCCAAAATTCAAAAAAAATAATTTCTTTATTCTTTTATAATTTTTTGTGAATTTTGTGTCATTTTTTGGTAATTTTTGCATTTTATCCGTGCATCTTAATTCGTACGAAAAATATAAAAATATGCATTTGCATTTTGGATCTAATTTCATATTTTAAGATTAATTAAGAGTTAATTTGTTTTAGAATAAAATAGGAAGAAAACAACAAAAATGCTAATTTTTGCATTTTAGTTTAAATTTGTATTAGTTTGTATCTTAATTAGGAATTAATTAGGAAATATAATTTTTAGTGTCAATTTGGTTGTGAGTTCTATTTTAACCTTTTTATAAAATCAGCAAAAAGTAATAAAAAAAAACAAAATAAATAAAATACAAAGTGAAAACGTAAATGCAAAATAAAAGAAATACAAAAAGAAGGAAAAATTAAGAAAAAAGAAAAAAATGCAAAGGGTGCTGTCTCAGCCAAATTGGGCTTTGTTCTTGTTTAAATTTTCTAGCCCAAGTCATTTCTTACCCATTTCCCACGCCCAATCTCCCCCAAAACTCGGCCAGCCCACTCCAAATAAAATCAAACGACGTCGTTTCCATGAATCAATCTTAGCCCTTGCATTACTGATCGAACGGATGAGAACAACCTAGGATTGTTAGTATAAGATTGTCGTATACCCTACCCCCTCTAATCATCGTCCCAAATTACCCCATCCATACGCCTGTGTAATGCTGCCACCGGAAATAGCCTACGGCGGCGGCCCATCTCCGATCACTACCAAATTAACACTCCAAGACCTCCTCTTCTCCCTCATCATGAATCCACTACCCGTTTCCCTCAGATCCCGGCCAAATGTCTCGAATCTTGGATCCAAAATTTTTTCGCCATGACATTACTCTTCCCAATAACCACCAAATTAACACCCTGATACTGCCTAGCCCTCCTCTATCGAACCCCCTTTACCCCATTCCTTAAATATAGCCGAAATTGCTCGAATCTCGAAAAGAAATTTTTCGGCCAAAATCCTAGTGTTACCAAATTGCCCCAAATTGATACGAGTTGATCCTTAGGCCTTTCCTTTAGTGAATTTGAGAGTACAATTTTTATCAGAGGTGGCCGAGTTTGAATTTTTAAAATTAAACGGGTTCTTGGAGTTGGGTCGAGAAGTTCATGATTTCCTTTTCTTTTTCTTGGTGTTAAATTTGCTTTTCATGATTGTTTAGCTTTAAGTTTGCTTAGTAATACTCCCTCCGTTTCAATTTATGTGAACCTATTTCCTTTTTAGTCCTTGCCAAAAAGAATGACCCCTTTCCTTATTTGGAAATAATTTAACTTTATGCAATGATTTATAGCCACACAAAATAAAAGTGCCTCATTTTACACCACAAGAT
>JASVEL010007893.1:0-45292 GCA_032618575.1 Nicotiana noctiflora | reverse complement strand
ACACATTTGACTAAGCACGAAATTTAAGAAAAAAGGAAAGATTTTTGAACTTGTGGTGTAAAATGAGGCACAAATATTTTGCGTGGCTATAAATCATTGCATAAAGGTAAATTATTTCCAAATAAGGAAAGAGATCATTCTTTTTTACATTGACCAAAAAAAATAGGTTCACATAAATAAAAACGGAGGAAGTATAATTAGTACTAATAAGAATCTTGGATGGTTTTCATGGCAGATACAGTTAATTCCCAAGGTTTTCATTATACTTTTTTCCTTCATTTGCCCAGAGAATCTCTTTTTCGTTTTATAAGTATTTTATGCGTCCAAAAATAGTTATCTCAAATTAATTTTTTATTTTAGAATTTCGAAACAAAATTAATTATTAATTTTTTCTTATTTTACTCCTAGTAGTAATTATTTTTGAAGATGGAGATGGCACATAAATAAAATAGATTATATCTTAAGACATATATAAGGATAACAATAATAACATACCCAATATATTTCTACAAGTGGGATCTTAGAAGAATAATATTTACGCAGAACTTATCCCTACCTAGTAAAGGTAGAGATATTGTTTCCAATAGACTTCCGCTCATATATATAAAGGAAGGGAAGACATAAATAATGGAAAACAGTAAAAAAAAATCTCTTCTAATTAATATTTCTTAATTAAAGATCGTGTAAAAGGGAAATATAACAGATAATTTGGGACAAAAAGAGCAATTAAATAAGAATAATTTAATTTGAAATGATAAAACTTGCTCCACTGATACTAGCATACACTAGGTTGTTTTAGCCTGTTTATAGCTAAAAAAAAAAAATATATATATATATATATATATATATATATATATATATATATATATATATATATATATATATATATATATATATATATATATATATATATATATATATGTGCATGCACATAAGGTAGGGCAAATTTAAGGTGCACGCATCAAGTGTGTCAACAATTTTTACACTATCGATTAATTATACTCCATTTGTTTTAATTTAGATGGCATATGTTGCTTATTTGAGAGTCAAATTGCGTGAAGTTTGACCAACATTTTAAAATATGTTATCATATTGACATGAGAAAAATTATAACTTATAATAAAATCGTATATATTTTGTATATCTAAATTTTAATTTTAAAATACTAAATCGAACTAATTTAATTTAGCTTTAAAATTTAGTCAAGTTGACGCTCGATAATCGAAATATGTCATCTAAACTGAAACAAAAGAGTAGCAAGTTAAGTATACTAACAACTCACGTTACACATAGACAATTACTCGTGATTACATTTCTAAAAAACACGATAGTGTAAAATCTTTACAAGGTTAATGTACAACAATATTCAGATTTTTGAATTTGTGTTGAAATGTCAACAGGTTATGGATGAAAGTGATGGCGACGGAAAAATGAGATTGATTCCTACGACAGTGAATATAGATGATCATATTACAGTCCCAGACCTTAAATCAGTCCCCAGTAATATGGATAACGACAAGTTGGTAGAAGAGTATATATCAAACCTAAGCACGACAACTATTGACAAGTCAAAACCTCTATGGGATCTTCACATCCTTAACATGAAAACCTCCCATGCCGAGGCTACCTCTATTTTCCGTTTTCATCATTCTCTTGGTGATGGAGTTTCCCTAATTTCGCTTTTACTCTCTTGTTTTCGGAAAAGTTCGGATCCTAATTCTTTGCCCACACTCCCGGTTTCTTCTTCTTCTAAGAGCAAATCAAATTTATCAATAAGGAATAGAAAAAATATTTGGTCGTTGGTATGGCAGTACGTCGTAAAGTTCTGGTTTTTCATCAGTCTTTTGTTCAATACAATTGTTGATGTTTTGCTGTTTACAGCGACTGCACTTTTCTTGAAAGACTCACAATCACCTTTCACAGTTGCCCAAGGATTTAAGTCGTCCACTCGTAAAAGATTTATCTATCGGACTGTTAGCTTGGATGACATTAAATTTATAAAGAATGCGATAAACTGTGTAAGTATATAATCCTTAAATACAAGGTTGAATAGCATTTTAAATCCCTTTTCAATTTTCATGGGTTTAAATTTGTCTCACGTAACCTAAACTCTCCCATTTTTTTTTTTTTTTGTCTTTCTTGCAAATTTAGACGGTTAACGACGTTATACTGGGGATAACACAAGCAGCTTTGTCGAGTTATATCCATCGAAGATATGGTAATTAAGCTCATATATTAGCTCACTATATTCTTATTAGAAAGTAATTTAATTTTATGTACAAGTATTTTCAGGAGTTTATCTTTTACCACGGATGACCGCCAAGTAGTTCATCTTAATTAGCACTTTACCTCTTTGACACAATAACATATTGTAAAGAGCATAATAGGTGTGTCACAAACAATATTAACCGGCGAATTAAGTATATAAACAGAATTGAAAATTCGATCTTGCCTCAAAACCTATAAATCACACTAGGTGAGAGTCATAAGGTCACTTTTGCTATATGGAGGTAGTTTTTTTCTGTTGAAAGTGATATATTTAAATTTTAAATGTTGTTGTGTAACAACATGACGTTTTGGGTTCTGGAGAGGGGGTGGGTATACTAATAATCTAAAAATTTAAGGTGATTATAATCGAGATCCAATTAGGACCCTTTCTTTATTTTATTTTTTTGGAAAAAAATGAGGGGGTTAAAATGCTTTTAACCATTGAAGTCAAACTTTCTATAGTTATTGTTTCTTCTTAATATGGCAGTAGAAGTTGAAGGCAAGAGGAATTATTTGCTAGAAGGAATGAGATGCAGAGCCACAGTTCTAATAAATCTGCGACCAGCTGTAGGAGTCCAAGTGAGTAGTTCTTCATCATAGGGTTAAAAAGATTGATGCAGATTGGTTGCAACGAAAAATTTCAGACTGGTATGTGACAAATCAATTAATTTCACCTGACCATATGACAGGCGGTATCTGAAATGATTGAGAAGAATGCAGTAGTGATACAAGGAAATTGTTTTGGATTTGTCATAATTCCCTTAAATATAGCGCAATTAGAGAATCCTCTCGATTATGTCTGCAAAGCTAAGACAACAATGGATCGAACGAAGCATTCTCTTGCGTCACGATGTACCTTTTATTTTTTACAGCTTATCCACAAGTTCTTTGGCTTTAAGGTACTCCATTATTTCCCTTTACACATTCAAGTTATTGTTGAATCTGCCACATCGGCTAAGGGTTGGGGACTTGGTTTCCTATATGGCTTGAACAATCTTCACCTCTTGAGCTAGCTTTTGGGGTTGAGTTAGGCTCAATGTCCATATGTTAACATGGGATCAGAGTTGGACCCACCCCAATTCTTTGTTTTACCGATGTTGGGCTCCTATATTATATTGTCCACATTCCAGTTGGCAGGCCTGGACGTGCCGGGGTGTTGAGTCTCTCACATCGGCTAAGGGATAGGGACTTGGTCTCTTTATATGGCTTGGACAATCCTCACCTCTTGAACTAGCTTTTGGGGTTGAGTAGGCCCAATGTCCATATCTTATGAGTTATCAAACAAAATAGAGATGTTTAGTTTTTTGTTCCTTTCAGTTGTCGTTATCATCTATACCTAACTAATGTTTTGCTTAATTGACATGGCACATAGGGTGTGACAAAACTTTCTGCAAGAGTTCCATCTCATACAACACTAATTTTTTCAAATGTAGTCGGTCCGCTAGAAGAAGTTTCTTGGTCAGGCCATCCATTGGCATTCCTTGCCCCAACATGTTATGGACAACCCACTGTAAGTTTCTTCAATCAATCAAGCAAATCCCCTTTTGGTCACAAATTAGTTGAGATCGGGTGTATGAATCTTCCACATATACTATTTTTATAATTTGAAAAAACTACTCAGTTCAAAAATGGCTAATTGTCCAAGTACATATTGTAGGGGCTAATGGTTCATGCGTGTAGTTATGCCAAGAAGTTAACATTTACAGTAGCAGTTGATGAAGGATTAATTTCAGATCCGAACCAGCTTGGAGATGATTTTGTCGATTCATTCATGCTTATCAAAGAGGCTGCCCTCTCAAAATTCAGAACTAAATGTTGATTAGCTTATTACACAATTAGGAACTCCTCAACAAAACTTGAAAATTTTGTGTTTATTTCATGATTCATAGATTGATGCAAGACTATGAGTTTGTCAGCACGATTACATTTAAGATATGTATACCTATATATTGCTCCAAAAGTTATATTTGGTTAATATTGTCGTAACATCAATTAGTTACATTATACTTGTGTTATTGTCAACACGATCGATGTTTTGAGCCATAAAACTAGAAGAGCAAACTCAATATATGATACATATTGTCAAATACATTTTATTTATGGCAAAGGCCTCTCTCTACCACAGCATCCTTGATAAGAGTTAGAGATTGTTCAAGATCGTCTAACAATTGATGTGGATCAGGAATTACACTTTCATCTACTGATAGAACTACTGTCATCTTGTTTGTATAGCTCTGGAAATTAATCATCAGCGCCTGAAATTTAAATTCGGGATTATGATGTAAAGATAATCTAAACAAGATCACTAATATACAACTTATTACTCATCTGTTTTTCCTAAATTAACCAATACGACTTGTTCAAGAAAATTAGTGAAATTTTCGCAAGGAAAAGACCTTACCCTACAGAGTCTGCCTATGGAACATGAAACTGAAAAAGGAAAGCAATAACTTGAAATTAGTATGAGTAATATACTTACGTGAGGTTGCCCATAAGAACTAGGTGCAAGGTAAGCCATAGGGTGCCCATAGAAGCCAATTTCTTCTTGGGGACCGACCAAATTGGAGAAACACATTGTTGTATTGGTGATAATTCTGTGCGATATTGAGCTTGACGTCTGAAATTAATATTTTTCCAAAATATAAAAAAGGGTCAAATCTTGCTATAAAGCGTTATTCTGATAACAGAGATCTTATATGTAAGATCATGAATTAAGAAATGATCGACTATTGGTTGTGAGATGCTGCTATTAATTACCTTTATCCCAAAAAATCTGAGTGCTAATTCTGAAATGGAAAATGTGTACATAGCTTCAAGAGAGTTTTTCTTATGATCAATGGTTGCCTTAGCTTCTCTGATATAATCTAAGGGATCATCTCGTAATGCAATCTTAAAGGGTAGAAGAACAAAACCAATCCAATTTCCCCACTTTGCCTCAGTGTCTTTGTCCATCATATCAGCTAAAGCCTATATATGTATATGTTAAACACGAAAAGAATGTCAACAACTTGAGTTGAAGTATAAGCTAGGAAACAAGAAGTGCTAAGATTTTGAAGAAATAATGGATGCAATCACCTGAATTCCAGTTGATGGTCTTAAGTTTACAAGAAGAGTTGATCTGAGTCTAATATTCTTGGGGAGATTATTGTTTTTCTCTGTTGCTCCCTTGTCTTTCTTATCCTCACCTGCGAAATCCGATATTTCCTCTGATTATGGTTACTGTCGTTATGATTTAATGACACTTTCTAAAAATAAAGAAGGTTGACTGATAAGAATGAACATTGGGCATGTCTCAACCCCAAAAGTTAGCTTGTGAGGTGAGGATTGACCAAACCATATAAGGAGACCAAAGACCTCAAATCCTTCCGATATGGTACAACTCAACACCCCCTTACTCCCAGGCATCTGGAGCGTGGACAACATAAATGGGGCCCAACATCGATAACAATAATTGGGATAGGCCTAGCTCTCATACCACGAAGAAATTCATCCTAGCAACTGGTGTTAATCACATGCAAGTGAGAGCGAGAGAGAGCTAGAGAGAGAAAAGTCGATGAAGAAGAGAAGAAATTAAAAGAGAGAAAATGTTACTGTTCTATTGAAATTGTATAGAGGAGAGTCGATTATATTGTTGAGCGTTCTCGTCTACTCTACTGTATACATACATTTCTTCTACTGATACCACTGATAAATTACAAAAACAATGCATTATAACACGTGAGGCAGAAACTTACCAAATCTCCGATTAAGATATACAGATAAACCAGCTTGTGTTACTCCCAGAGCGACATCATTTATGGTCTGTGCAATAAATAACAAAGTTCAAACACATTAAACAACTATATAAACATTTACATTTCGTTCCTAATGCAAAATTGAAGATAAGGGGAAAAGAAGGAATTTGACACAGCATATATATAGCATTTATTTGGACAAAGTATATATAGATACGTACCATATTCAATGCATTTTTCACCAACTTCAAATCGTCAAGACTTACTGTCCTGTACACAAAACGCCTAGGATTAAACTCAGAACCAGGCTTACCCTTAATTGGCGTACATGTGTCCTTCAAAAACATAGTCGTGGCCATAAACATCAACACATCCACTATTGTGTTCCAAAACAATCTCATAAATGACCAAGCTTTTGCAACATATGGCCACAATCCGTTGGAGTCGGAAGAATTAATAGGCCTCTTTTTATTTCCTGGAATAGTTGGAATTTTATCTGGATGAGCAGTTTGGCGAGTACAAGCGAGCAGAAGGGAAATAAGAGAGGTGCCATCTCCAAGTGAATGATGGATTCGAAAGACGCCAACAGCCTCAGCATCTGATGTTTTAACGTTGAGAAGATGGAGATCCCACATAGGTTTCGATTTGTCAAGTGTGGTTTTGCTAAGGTTGTGAATATAATTTTCCACGAATTTGTCTGGTGATTCCTTCAGGTTTTGTTCATCAACTTGTGGTACCACAATGTGCTTATCTAAGTCCACCTTTGTCCGGACCCATTTCATTTCTCCATTTTTTTCCTCATCCACCACCTTACAAATAATGAAACATGTAATTTTAGAAGGCATGCTAAGTCAAGAAGGCATATGAAGATTTTTTGCTTCTTGAAAATCCTTCCTTTTCTGTTAACAGTGATTTTGTACCGTATTTGATAGGAACAAAGTACACTATAGAATTGTTTTTAATTACTTGCAATTTCATTTTATTTTATTCTCGTTGAAAAGAAAATTCTTATTGATCATTTGCTACATCTCCTACCCAAACAAAAAGAAGGAAGAAAATATATATAAATCTATTCTATCCTGTACGATGTAATTTCATTTTTGGATAAGAGATTCTTTTTTTAAAAAAAAATTGGCTAACAGATCAAGTACTGTAATAGTTTATATGTTATGTTCGTATAACTTTAATACTCCCTCCGTATCAAAATTGTCATAGTTTGAACTTTAATAAAGAAATGGATACTTTTGAGATATGTGTTCTTAAATAAGCATTTGTGTAACTATAAAAAAGTTTGAAACTATCTAACATTAAATCAGTTTTTAAGAGAAACTAAGGCTAAAAATAGACAGATTTACAACTGGTCATTCAAAAATAACCCAATTTCAAAAGTAATCGAAATTTAGCCATTTTTATGTAAAGATAAATCTAAGCGAAAACTGTTCAAAATCCGAAAAATAGTCCAGTATATTATGCTAGAGATCCAGCATAAGTATACTTGAACTCTAGCATATTATACTGGAGTTCCAGGATAGTACGTTGGAACTCCAGAATAACATGATGGAGTTCCAGCACAAGTACACTAGAGCTTCAGCACAATATACTGGAGTTTCAACAAGTATATTAGTTTAGCATAATATACTGGAGTTTGGAGCACCAGTGCTCCAATCTCTAGTATATTATACTGAATCAAGCAAAGTATACCGGTCCAGCACAATATGCTGCAGTTCATACATAAGTTCATCTAGGTCCAATATATTATGCTGGACCGATCTCTATTAAAGCAAAACAACTATTTTTCAAAGTTAGATGATTGTATACATTTTAATAAAATAGAAGTAGTAATGGGTAATTGTATATACGGGGTTCTCTTTTGTTACCCACCTCTATTATAAGTTTCTGATCATGGTGGATCCTTTTAATCTGGTATTGTATCTAAGTGGTAGCCCTTTTTTCTCGTACCATGTATACATGCAAAAGAATTTAAGAGCTCATGAATTTTTACGGATCAAATTTGAAAAACGTTTGTATCTTGTTCATCTTAGATTGCTCTTTTTGAGCCGAGGGTTAATTGGAAACAGCCTTTCTACCTGCATTAGGTAGGGATAAGGTCTGCGTACATATCACCCTCCCTAGATCCTACTTGTTGAGATAAAGCTGAGTTTATTGTTGTTGTGGTTCATCTTAGATAGATTTTGCTGAACTGCGTCGAATCTTTTTATTTTATTTTAAAGATTACAGTTACCTTATAGAACTAAAGAAATTTTTCTATCATGATAATAGATGTGAACTTAAAATAAATATATTTCCTGAATTTTTTTCAATTGTATATATATATGAAATGTTTATGCTAAAAATGTTAGGTACATCTTGCATAAATAGATAGATCATTAGCAAATTAAGACAAAAATTTGTCCATTTTTGGTACCTGAAGGCTAGAGAAACGAGGATGCTTAAGCAAAGTATGGACCAATTTCTCTTTAATTACTTGAGGATTGATTCTTGATTTGCTGCCCATTATAGCTATAACATGAACGTTAAAGTTGGGCTCGTGAAATAACCTTGCTGATGGACTCAATGGCTCTTCTTCAGCTGCTTCCATGGCTAATTTTGTCTTAGTTTGTATCGGTTTCGGACTTGGTTTTCTCCATCTTATGGACTCCATGCATTACCTCTTCTCAATAACTTTTCTGTTGTACTGGAAAATGAATTTTTGTTCTACATGCTTTGGTATTATATAAGTTGGAAAACCGAAGTAGTAGCTAGCTTTTAGTTTTGTCTTACGTTGGATAGTGTGTCTCATATGAATATGGCTGGTATTGGGATATAGGCTATAGGCATATAGATGAATGTTGATGGTTGTGCAATTAATGAACAGTTGCGTCAGGTATTCAAAAGCAATTAATAATCCTACGGCGTTTGTATAGCTTACAGTTAGAGAAGCAAACTCAAAGACGACCAAAAATTTCAAACGGACAATTGTCTTGGGAACCAGCCTTTGGGTTTTCTTTAGGAACAGTTTTGGTTTTAATTAAAAGTTGTTTCCCGCCGATTGAAACTAAACAAACAAACACCTAACTTAGGGCCCGTTTGGACATTAAAAAAAATAATTTTTTTCGAAATTAATATTTATTCATAATATTTCCAATTTTTACTTGAAGATGCATTTTAAATTTCAAAAATTTGAAAAACCTTCAAAAAGCTATTTTTTAAAATTTGACTCACAAAACTTCAAAATAACCCAAAATTACACTCATATCCAAACACAACTCGAAATTTTAAATAGCACTTTCACTTTAATTTATTTTTTACTTTTTTTTTTTTAAACTTTACACTTTTTATGTCCATACGCCCACTTAGTAGGCGTTTGGCCATGAATTCGAAAATGAATTTTCAAATATAAAATTTCACTAAAATTTGAATTGAAAAAAAAGTTGTATTTGGTTATAAGTTTTCAATATATTTGAATGTCTTTTTTGCAGAACCGTGAAATATGATTTATACCCCACTTGTAAAAAAAATATCAAAACCGTCTCAATTTAATTATATTATTTAAAATAAACAATTAAATATGCTATTATTGTTTAGCAACATGGTAGTCGTCACAAGAAAAGCATTTATTATCCATTGCAGTAGCTTCGTCTGATTATAGTCGAGAGAAAACGCGTGAGTAGTTGTAGGTTAATAATTGATGGGGTCATTTTATAAATTTAAAGTATATAGGGTAAATTTGTAAAATTAAAAGCTAGTGAAAATACATTTTCAATTGAAAAACTAGTAAGAACCAATATTTCAAATTTGAAAATACATTTTCAAGTGAATTGGAAAAGTTGGTACGCTATGGATAACCAAACATTATTTTCAAATTATTATTTTTTTTAAAAGCAAAAATTTTGTATGTCCAAACGGGCTCTTAGTCTCTTTAATTTATATACACAAACCGCCAATAAAAAAGCTATGATTCCATTGAATTTCTTTTATCGAAAAAGTATAGTGTTCAAATAGAACAAAAAAATATATTTGTTTGTACATATATACACTTCCGAATCTATTTAATTAGAGAGTAAGTTGTTATGTTACGTTATTATTATAATGACGGATGTGGTTCAAAAATTATTATCTTTAAATCTTCCACATGACATTATGGTTTTTTTCTAATTTATGTGTCTACCATTACTAATATAGAGATTTTATACAATAATGTATATCAATTTTCAACCTAGTAAATAGTTAATCGGCATTAATATTAATCTCACTCGATCACACCATCCTTGTGTTTGTCATCAATGACGACGACGAAGAAGACAGATTTTTAAAGTCATTCAGCATGCAGGATATCTCTGTTGTGGCTACAAGTAAGAGGTGCCGCAGAAAATTCAGTAGCAAAATTACTTCAGAGGGTTTGCTGAAGGACTTAGACAGGTGGCGTAAATGATGATGCATACAACTTCAAAACTACTACTCACTTTCAAATTTCCTTTTAACTAGAGGTGTGTTTTTTTATTAAAAAATTTTGGCCAAAAATACTTTTGGCTAAAAATAAAGGTATTTAGCCAAGTTTTGAAAGAAAAAAAAGTACATTTAAGGAGAAGCAGAAGAGTTTTAGAGAAGCAGAAAAAAGTAGTTTTTTTCCAAAAGTACTTTTTTAAGAAGCATTTTTTAAAAAAATACACTTGCAAATAGTTATTTAAAGTTTTGCCAAACAATAATTGCTACTCAGAAGTATTTTTCAAACTAATTAGGCAAACACAAACTGTTTTTTACCAAAAGTATTTTTGAGAAATGCACTTTAAAAAAAAAGTTCTTAAAATAAGATTTTTGTAGCTTGGTCAAATGAAATATTATTCTGCTGGGTTATTTTGACCTTTTTTTTTGAAAATAAAGACCCGTTTTAATATCTGTTAATAGGAGTCTTTATTTTCTACTTTTCTTCTCATTTTATACGATATTCGTTATTTATTAATTTATTTAAAAAAGAATACTTCATTTACTATATATTTAAATTTGAAATAATTTAACTTTATTTTAGTTTACCCTAAAATATTTTTTTATAATTATAAAATTTTATGACATAGGACTAAAGGAGTATTTAAGAAGTATAAATTATAAAATTATTTTGTTTTACTTATGCAAGCATTTTTACGGATACACGATCGACAAGAATTTAATTTGTACTGTTGCTTCTAAACGCACACGCAAGTATACGTGATCGACAAGTAATATATGATTGTAAGTCCAGATATTGTACCCATAAGGACTTGTAATTAACTATCAACTAAATTAAACCAAATAATTTATCTATTCAAGTGAATCTTAACGTATGAATATTTAACTAAAAATAATCTAGAGTAGTAAACTGAGAGATTAAAGAAAATAAGTTAGTGAATTATAGAAACAAATTCAATGTGAGTGAATATTCTAGAGCTATGGGTTAGCTAGCTAACAATCCCATTGAGTTTTCCACTTAATTCGTCTCATTAATTTATCTGGTTTATTGGTTGACGAGGTCAATATTGCTCGTATTCTTCTCCCGAAATACAACTCGCATATTCAAGCTAACCTAATGCCTATATTCCTATGTAATTAGGATTAATAAGAACGCATTTATAATTCTCATATAAAAACCAAGCAAGGCGATTAGGTATATTCCTATCCTAACCGCAAATTCGATCCCCCTAAGAGTTAAGATTTTGCTCTACTCAATCTTATATGCAATAAAAAAAATTCCTCTCCCGAGTTCAATTCTCGATTCGTAGATAGTATTCAATTGGTGATCAAGCAATCAAATAATTAAGTGCAATAATGAATAAATAAACCAATATGATAAAATAATAAGAACTATTCAAGCTATTTTTCATATTTTCACAACCCAAAATATCCTATTGGCGATTTTTCAAGAACTTCCTCTCCTCCAAACCATTTGTAAGTCAACTTTTACTCAATTTCTTCAATCTTTAACATCATCTATTATGTTTTCATCTAAAATTTAAGGTTTTTCATGGGTAAAAATGGGGGGTTTGGGTAGAACTTAGGTTTTCATAAAAATTGAAATTTTGACCTCAATTTGAGGTCCGATTTTAGAACAAATTATATATTTAAACTCGTGGATGATTGGGTGAATTTATTTTGGTTCGAACCTCGAGTTTCGATCATGTGGGCCCGGGGTCAATTTTTATTATTCCGGGCAGAATGTTGTAAAAAATATATTTAGCCATATGAACTAGTTTGTTAAGTAGAATTGATGATACTAAATCAAATGTGTATAGATACGATTAGATTAGAGCCAAATTTTAAAGGAAAAGGCATTGCTACGGATTGAATTGTTCGTAAACTTTCGAGGTAAGTGTTTGTTCTATCCTAGCTTGAAGGAATAGGAATTGAGTTTATGTGTTTATTGTTATATGTGGAGTCCGACGTATAGGCATGGTGACGAGTATCTATACGTTGGGGGTCGAGCATGACCGTAGGTCTTAAATGGATTAAACTCCTATTAATCCTAAGTGATGTGAAAGGAAATTATTATTGGTTTTATACAGTATATATATATATATATATATATATATATATATATATATATATATATATATATATATATATATATATATATATATATATATATATATATATATTGTTGATTAAGAGTTATTGGTATCACACCGGTAACGAAGATATATTGTTGATTTATTATCATTTATTGGTTTTACACCGGTAATATATATAAATTGTTGATTAATCGTTATTGGTGTCACACCGGTAACGGAGATATATTATTGATTTATTATCATTTATTGGTTTTACACGAGTAATATATATATAAATTGTTGATTAAGAGTTATTGGTGTCACACCGGTAACGGAGATATATTGTTGATTTATTATCATTTATTGGTTTTACACCGGTAATATAAATATTGTTGAAAGTGAAGATTATTGGTTTAATACCGGTAATACTTTTATATACTTACTGATGATCAGAGATTATTGGTTTAATGCCGGTAATATACATTATTAAAGAATTAGGATCGTGTGGCACGCCGACCACTTATATATTAAAGAATTGGGATCGTGTGGTACGCCGACCACTTATATATTAAGAAAAGGGATCGTGTGGCACGCCGACCACTTATATATATTAAGAAAAGGGATAGTGTAACACGCCGACCATTTATACATATGAAATGGGAGCGAGTGGTATGCCTACCACAGTTTATATGATTGTTGGCATTGGCCATAGTTGCCGGTAGCCTATATGAAATGGGAGCGAGTGGTACGCCGACCACAAAATTATTCTAATCTTCGCATTAGCCATAGTTTCCGGTAGCCTAATATTAAATCTGGGAGCGAGTGGTACGCCTACCACAAGATATGCAATGAAAATAAATTGAGACATGAAAGTAAGGTTTGCTCCATTGTTCAGATTGTTTCTGATATTATGAATTATTGGATTGTTATTTCAGAGCAGATCCTTTCCTTACAAATCTTCGATAACATTTTCCTGTTGTTGTATATGTATATATCCCAACTGTACAGGTTTACGTGGGTGTCTGGTCCTAGCCTCGTCACTACTTCGCTGGCATAGGCCAGGCACTTACCAGCACATGGGGTCAGTTGTGCTGATACTACACTCTGCGCTCTTTTTGCGTAGATACAGGTTACGGGCAGCAGTATCGGCAGTAACACGATTGTGGATATTCCGACTACTGAGACTTCGAGGTAGCCTTGCTGGCGTCCGCAGGATCCGTTGTCTCCTCTATCTATATTTTTCATTCTGTTATCTCATGTATTCGAGATAAATAGCTTATATTTCTTTCAGACGATTATGTGCGTTAATCTTAAAAGTTCATGAATATTGTGACACTAGTCTTGGGTAGTGTATCATGTTTGGGTTTTCTGTATCGTATTTAGTAAAATTTGCTAAGTCTTCCGCTAAGTTTAATTATTCCGCTGTAATTACATGATTTTATTTAAAGTCTTAAGAAGAGAGTTGTAACTAATAAAAATGTAAGTAAGAATTGGCTTGCCTAGCTTCCACTAGTAGGTGCCATCATGACTCCCAACGGTGGAAAATACGGGTCGTGATAACTTTAGAGATTTTAAGATACACTTTAACAAGGGAGAAGGACTGATCACAAATACTAAATGCCTTTAATTTTTAGTCACACAACCCAAAGACGGATAAGAATACATATATATAGACATATAGTTAAGAAAGCCGAACAAATGACATATATAGATGTCGAATACCCTATTTAACCGAACGATTGGAATATCAACCTAATAGCATCATGAAAATACTTCAGCTATGATCCCAATACCTTTCACAGAAGGTCTTTCTAGCAATAGAATAGTAAAATATCACATTTGAGGTCTTAGGAATTTCTCAGAATTCGTGCTAAAAGGAAGGACATAGTTTAGCCTTAACATACCTCTCCAACGAATATCCGAATGCCTGTAGTTCCTTCACGAAAATTATTCCTTACGTCCTAAGCTTCGAAAACATTATATATATGCAGCTTATACGCACCTATAAAAAGTTCATAATTGAGTTTAAATCGGCAGATTTGCCATATGACTCTAACTGACGAAATGTACGTAGAATTATTACCTTGGAAAACCAAGTATAGATCCTGAAGAACCAGCAAGAATAACAAATTCCTATCTTCCAAGAATAGCTCCAAACATAGCTAATAGAAGAGGAAAACGATTGCAAAGCATAGAGATTGCGTTTCTACACAGGTGCAAAGTAATGATAGAAATCGTTAAAAACACACCTTAATCACCCAAGAAGACCATGGAACCTTCTCTTCAGCTTTCTTACTATATTAGGACGAAAATGAAATATTTTAGGTCTGAAAAGTCGAATTTGCCGACTTATACTACGTGTTTGACCCGACCGATTCGCGACCCGATTTCAACTTGGATAGTCTGCGGTAAAATAGTTATAACTTTTACGGTGAATATGAAGAGAATAAATCAAATTTATTAGTATAATAAAGATCATTAATATTATATTAAGAGAATGAACCTAGACATAATTATTTGAATATTCTTTTTGATTGGTATAATAAAGATCCATTAAAATAATATTAAAAGAATGAATCTAGAGACTAATTTGAATATTATTTTTTTTGAGTTATCAAATTATTTTTGTAACACTAACCACAAGTTTCAAAAGTTTCACAGTCGTACAAATATTATAGCTTATTTAAAACCACATATTTCAAAAAATTTGAGTTCTTTATTAAAATTTGTGGTAAGTCAAACTAAGATAATCTTTTTAAAACGGAGGAGTATATAAATCAACCTTAGTATTAAGTGGGCGTTTGGACATAAAATTGTAAAATTCCAAAAAACATGAAAATCAAATTCAAGTAAAAATGATATTTGAAAATTAGAGTTGTGTTTGGACATGAATATAATTTTGAATGTTTTGAATTTTTGTGAGTGGTGTGAGTGAAAATTTTAAAAAATAATCTTTTAGAGTTTTAATTCAAAAAATTTCAAGTGAAATGATAATTTTATGACCAAACACTAATTACGAAAAAAAATCTGAAAAACATTAAAAAATTCTTATGTCCAAACGGATTCTAACTACTGAGTTCATGACTTCAAAAAGGTATCAAGTAGGGATAAGATGCACCCTTTTGTGCTAAAATCATCATTAGTTTTCCCAAAAATAATCCCGTTCCAGGGTTCCAAATTACAGAACAATCAAAATACTTAACTATATCCGACAACAATAATAATGACGGCACAATAAAATTCTACAAGTGGGGTTTGGAAGGTAATGTGTACGCAAGCCCTACATTTACCTAAGAAGACGAAAAGAAATAATATATCAGTATAATAACAATATCACAAGAACCAGTAAATAGATGAAAAGCAAAAACAAGAACCAGTAAATAAGGCGCAACACTATCAAAATGGAAGAATAGTGTGAACACAATATTGGCCATTATTACTCTACGACATAATCCTATAAGACTAGCCTCACACTTGTACGAGTTAGAAATATGATCAACTACCTCCTAACATACAACCTTAATACTTGACCTCCACAGCTTCTTATCGAGGGTCATATCCTCAGAGATCTGAAGTTTCGTCATATCTCGTCTGATCACCTCTCCCCAATACTTTTTATGCCGCTCTCTACCTCTCCTCATACCCACCAACGCCAACCGCTCGCACCTCCTTACCGAGGCATCTGGACTTCTCATATGTATGTACCTGAACTATCTGAACTTCGCTTCCTACATTCTTGTCATCCATGGGAGCCACGCCCACCTACAAGATGTTCTATCTATCTCAAGTTATCTGTCATGGTTTCTAAAAATAGTTATTTTCAATTATATGTCATTTTAGAAGTTAAAAGGCTAAATTAATTATCTTTTTTCTATTCTGCCTTTAATATTAATTGATCTTGAAGACTATAAATTTCTCAATTGTAAGTATTAACTAAAAGATATTATATTTTAATAGATAAATAAGGATAAAACAATCAAGAATATCTCCAATTTAATATTTTCTTAGGGATTGTGTAAACAAAAAACACCACATATAATTTGAATAGGAGGGAATAATGTAAATGAATATATATCTTATATCTAAACAATTTCCGAGGTTGATCAAGCACATTATGAGAATCTTTATTCGGTTAAGCACGTTCTGAGATTTATTCCCTGCTCAATTGATCAAAAAAAAAAATGTATACCCGTAGGCCGTATCATTAGATATATATGCAATACTCTCTCCAGTCCAAAATAAGTAAATTTTTTTTGGATGTTTTCACACATATTAAGAAAGTTACATTTTAGCATTAATTAGCAATATAATTGACCTTTTTAACCTTACTATCTCACATAAACACTCCTAACACATATTCCAACACTATTTACTCCAAGGACAATGTAGGAAAAACATCGTTAAGTCATTCTTGAAATCCAAAAAAATCACTTATTTTGTACCACAAAAAAAAGGTCAAAAATTCACTTATTTTGAACCGGAGGGAGTAAATTTAGATATCTAGCCTATGTAATATTGGCGATATCAAACATTCATAGAATACGAATAAAATATTACAGGATTTCATCCTGTTTTTTTCACTTATTTTTTAAACAAGCTCCGCGAAATGGATGAATTGGCTGAAACTTTAAGGAATTAAGGACGAGTCCGGAACTTAATTAATGTTTTTTTTAACATAAAACACATTTTTGATATTAAAAAAAGTTACTTTTATATCTATTTCGGAGTTTTATATTGCGAATTTGACTTAACGGAATTTCTTTCGTTAAGGAAATTCGTAGTATATAACTGCGAAATATTAAAAAAAAAAAAAAAATTCGTAGTTGTATACTGCAAAATGTGTGAAATGGGCCCAGGTACTTTTGAACAACCATTTCGCAGTTGTATACTATGAATTTGGGTAAATCGCAGTATATAACTGCTAAATACGCTCATTTTTTGCCCCACTTTCACTGACATAACAATAATTCAAATTCATAAAATGCAGTATAATACTGCGAATTTCATTAAAAATTGTACGCCCCAAGGTCGGACTGTCACGACCCTAGTTCACCAATCGTGAACATGTCGTAATGGCACCCAGTCCCCACGACTAGGTAAGCCTAACACGTTGCGGAATATACCAGTTTATGAACATTTAATAAGAATTAGCGGAAAATAAGATGAAAGGAATGCAATCCGTGCCGCTTGGCACATACACCGGTCAAATACGCTGTTTAAAACACTACCAAGACCCGGAATCCCACGGGTAACACAGGACTAAAAGAGATCATACAATTGTAGCTCTATGAAAAAGGAGTATCTAACAACGGAATGAAGGATAATCATCTACTAGCACTAGAATAGAAGGAAGGCCTCCGGATCCGCGGACGTAGAAGATCATACCTCGAGGTCTCCCAAAACGCCGCTGAATCACCTGGTGTGAGCCTGCCCTGATGTACCTGGATCTGCACAACAAAAGTGTGCAGAAGAGTAGCATGAGTACACCACAGCGGTACTCAGTAAGTGCCAAGCCTAACCTCGATGGAGTAGTGACGAGGAAGGTCAGGGCCCTACTGAGAAAACAATAATACAATGATAATAACAACAATAAGAAGTTTAAATGAATAATAAATTTCCGAACTAGCAACAATAAGATGATTACTACAATCGTCTACAATTAAGCTAACAACGAATAGCCAACTCAATAAAACAAGTCCAGGACCTGTAGGAATCGAACCCACAGTCCCATTGACAGCAGCTCTGGGTCTCCGGGAATCGAACCCGCAGCCCATGTCTCAATAAATAGTCAATAACTCAGGATCTCTAGGAATCGAACCCATAGTCCCTACCAATAACTCGGGATCTCGGGAATCGAACCCGTAGTCCCTACCAATAACTCAGGATCTCGGGAATCGAACCCGTAGTCCCTACCAATAACTCAGGATCTCGGGAATCGAACCCGTAGTCCCTACCAATATCACGCCGGGTCTCCGGGAATCGAACCCACAGCCCTGGGTCTCCGGGAATCGAACCCGCAGTCCACAATCACAGCCAATAAAGGAATCCACAGAGAGAATAATTATGCTTAACTATAACTTCACCGAAAAATAGTGCCAATAATTATCAAGGAGTTCAAATAAGGCAATTAGGCAACTAAACAGTTAAGTGCTACCTAATCATGCTTTTCTAACCACTACGGGGTAAAAATATCAAACTAACAGCCAAAGACAGGAATATCGCTCATCGAACATTTTTAATAAAGTACGTGTTCAACAACCAGCGTATGTACACGCCAGTCACCTCGCGTACAAGGCATTTAAACTATCACATAATATCCTAGGGGTGAAAATTCCCCCACACGAGGTTAGACAAGCCACTTTCTTCGACTCCGGTACAAAACCGCTATGAAACAACTCTCTTTCTGCGAATGTCGGCCTCCACATGTGTAGTATCTCATAAAAATCAATAGAATCATATCAAAATAGGTCAATTGGGCATTATCCAATCAAAACAACTCAAAATACGCCAAAACCCACAAGTTGCCAAAACCCGACTTTCGATACGCTTATCGAAAAATCACGAAAATTATATATTCGGGTTCCTTATCTCAATACGAGTCTAAGCATATAAGATTTACCAAATTCGGACTCCATTTGCCCATTCAAAACCTTGATTTTCTAAAGTTCAAGCCTAGGGCTAAATCCTCCATAAATTACCCCAAATTCCTCCATTTTCATGGTATAATTGCATAATATTACCAATACTAATCATAAGATGAGTCCATAGTTGATTACCTGATGATTTCCCTTGAATCTCCCTCAAAAATTGCCCAAATCGCCTCTTAAGCCGAGACCCCAAATGTTGGAACGTTTTCTGAAATTTTCTAACTTCTGATACAATTAACTCTCTGCGATTTCCGCTTCTGCGACCACGTGGTCGCTTCTGCGAACCCCAGGCCTGGCTGGCCCATTCCGCTTCTGCGAGCCTAGGGCCGCTTCCGTGAGACCGCTTTCGCGAATCATCCTCCGCTCCTGCGGAACATTCCGCTTCCGCGCCTCAGAGTCCGCTCCTGCGGACTCGCTTAAGCGGTCAATATTCCGCTTCTGCGGAACTCCCCTTCGCAACTCCGGACCGCTTCTGCGATCCTCTTTCCGCATCAGCGATGCTGCCTCTGCGGACCAAGATCCGCTTCAGCGATCACTTCCGCTCCTGCGTTCACTTGTCCGCTCCTGCGGACACGCTCCTGTGCTCCCTTTTCCGCAGGAGCGAAAACAACAGAACAGAACCCCAAACCTGCATTGTTTTTCATGTTTTCTCCCGTTTAACCATCCGAAACCACCCCGAGGCCCCCGGGACCTCATCCAAACACACCAACACATCCTAATACCTTATTCGAACTTGTTCCAATCCTCAAAACACGTCTAACAACATCAAAACCCATAATTCACATCGAATTCAAGCCTAAATTTCTTAAAACTCTCCGAATTACACATTCGATCTAAAACCCGACCAAACGACTTCCGAATGACCTGAAAATTTGCGGACAAACCCAAAATCACATGACGAAGCTACAGAAATTGTCGGAATTCCATTCCGACCCCCGGATCAAAATCTCACCTATCGTTCGGATTCGCCAAAATTTCAAACTTCGGCATTTCAAGCCTAATTGAGCTATGGACCTCCAAAATACATTCCGAACGCGCTCCCAACCCCGAAATCACCTAATGGAGCTAATGGAACCATCGGACTTCCGTTCCGAGATCGTCTTAACACTATTCCGGCTACAGACCATTTTCTAGCTTTAAAGCTCTCATTCAGGGACTAAGTGTCCCAAAATGCTCCAAATTTCAGAACCGACTATCCCGGCAAACCACAATAGCAGCAATGAACTTAGGGGAACAGTTAAATTAGGGATTGGGGCGTAATTTTCTAAAACGACATGTCGGGTCGTTACATCTTCCCACACTTAAAGATTCGTTCGTCCTCGAACGAGCATAGAAAACATACCTGGAGTAGTGAAAAGATGAGGGTACTGGCTGCGCATATCCTGCTCGGTCTCCCAAGTCGCCTCTTCGACCGGCTGGCCCCGCCACTGAACTTTTACCGAAGCGATGTTCTTTGACCTTAGCTTTCTGACTTGCCTGTCTAGAATGGCTACTGGCTCCTCAACATAAGACAGATCCTTGTCTAGCTGAACAGACGTGAAATCCAACACATGCGACGGGTCACCATGGTATCTCCGGAGCATGGAGACATGAAATACGGGGTGAACTCCGACTAGGATGGGAGGTAAGGCCAACTCATAAGCAACCTCCCCAACATGCCTCAAAATCTCAAAAGGGCCAATAAATCTAGGACTCGGCTTTCCTTTCTTCCCAAACCTCATAACGCCCTTCATGGGCGAGACTCGAAGCAGAACCCGCTCACCAACCATGAAAGCCACATCGCGAACCTTCTTGTCTGCATAACTCTTCTGTCTAGACTGGGCTGCACGAAGTCTGTCCCGAATCACCTTGACCTTATCCATAGCCTCCTGAACCATGTCGGTACCTAGCAATCTGGCCTCGCCCGGCTCAAACCAACCCACGGGAGACCTGCACCTCCTACCATATAGGGCCTTGTACGGTGCCATCTGAATACTAGACTGGTAGCCGTTGTTATAAGCAAACTCCGCCAGTGGCAAGAAATGATCCCATGAACCTCCAAACTCAACCACGCATGCACAAAGCATATCCTCCAAAATCTGAATAGTGCGGTTAGATTGTCCATTCATCTGGGGGTGAAATGCCGTGCTCGGCTCCACCCGAGTACCTAACTCCTACTGCACGGCTCTCCAGAACCGTGAAGTAAACTGAGTGCCTCTATCTGAAATGATGGAAACTGGAATACCATGCAGCCGAACTACCTCCCTGATATAAATCTCCGCCAGTCGCTCCGATGAATATGTAGTGCCCACGGGTATAAAATGGGCGGACTTGGTCAGCCGATCCACAATGACCCAAATGGAATCAAACTTCCTAACCGTCCGTGGAAGTCCAGATACAAAGTCCATGGTAATGCGCTCCCATTTCCACTCGGGAATCTCAATCTGCTGCATCAATCCACCCGGACGCTGATGCTCATACTTCACCTGCTGGCAGTTGAGGCATCTAGAAACATAATCAACTATATCCCTCTTCATCCGCCTCCACTAGTAATGCTGTTTCAAGTCCTGATACATCTTCGCGGAACCCGGATGGATGAAATACCGCGAGCTATGGGCCTCTGCTAGAATCAGCTCTCGAAGATCATCTACATTGGGCACACAGATGCGCCCCTGCATCCTCATAACTCCATCATCTCCGATGGTAACATCTCGAGCATCACCACGCCGAACTCTATCCCGGAGGACAAGCAAATGAGGGTCGTCGAACTGACGCTCCCTGATGCGGTCAAATAGAGAAGACCGAGAAATCACACAAGCCAGAACCCGGCTGGGCTCCGAAAGATCCAGTCTAACAAACTGTCTGGCTAAAGCTTGAACATCCATCGCCATAGGCCTCTCCGAAGCTGGTAGATACGCCAAACTCCCCAAACTCTCTGCCCGACGACTCAAGGCATCGGCAACCACATTAGCCTTGCCCGGATGATAGAGAATAGTAATATCATAGTCCTTCGATAGCTCCAACCATCTCCTCTAATGCATATTCAGGTCCTTCTGCTTAAGCAAATGCTGCAAGCTCCGGTGATCAGTGTAGATTTCACAAGGAACCCCATACAAGTAATGACGCCAAATTTTTAAGGCGTGAACAATGGCAGCTAGCTCCAAATCATGAACAGGGTAATTCTTCTCATGCACCTTCAGTTGTCTTGACGCGTAGGCAATCACCCTACCGTCCTGCATCAGTACTGCACCGAGTCCATCTCGTGAGGTATCGCAATATACAGTATAAGACCCCGAACCTGTAGGCAACATCAATATAGGGGCCGAAGTCAAAGCTGTCTTGAGCTTCTGAAAGCTCGCCTCACACTCGTCTGTCCACTGAAAAGGGGCACCCTTTTGGGTCAATCTGGTCATAGGTGCTGCAATCGAAGAGAACCCCTCTACGAAACGACGGTAATAGCCCGCCAAATCAAGGAAACTGCGAATCTCAGTAGCGGAGGAGGGTCTGGGCCAACTCTGCACGGCCTCCACCTTCCTCGGATCTACTCGAATACCATCACTCGACACCACGTGGCCCAAAAATGCTACCGAACTCAACCAGAATTCACATTTAGAGAACTTGGCATAAAGCTGCTTCTCCCTCAGAATCTGAAGCACTATCCTCAAATGTTGCTCGTGCTCTTCCCGGCTCCGAGAATATACTAGAATATCATCAATAAATACAATCACGAACAAGTCCAGATAAGGCCTGAACACACTGTGCATCAAATGCATAAAAGCTGCTGGGGCATTAGTCAGCCCAAAAGACATCACGAGGAACTCATAGTGACCATACCGAGTCCTGAAGGCAGTCTTCGGGATATCCGGCTCCCGAATCTTCAGCTGGTGATACCCAGAGCGCAAATCAATCTTAGAAAACACTAGTGCGCCCTGTAGCTGGTCAAATAAATCATCAATACGGGGCAAAGGATACCGGTTCTTCACTGTAACCTTATTCAGCTGACGATAGTCAATACACATACGCATAGAACCGTCCTTTTTCTTCACAAACAATACATGAGCACCCCAAGGCGAAACACTGGGTCGAATAAAACCCTTGCCCAATAACTCCTGTAATTGATCCTTCAACTCCTTTAACTCGGGAGGAGCCATACGGTACGGTGGAATAGAAATGGGCTGAGTGCCCGGCAACAAGTCAATAGCAAAGTCAATATCTCTGTCGGGCGGCATGCCCGGAAGATCAGCTGGAAATACATCAGCAAAGTCACGTACCACATGAACAGAATCAATAGAGGGAGTGTCAATACTGACGTCCCGCACATAGGCTAGATAAGTAGCACACCCCTTCTCAACCATACGCTGAGCTCTGAGAAAAGAAATAACACGGCTAGGGGTGTGATCTAGAGTACCACTCCACTCAATACGTGGAATGCCTGGCATAGCCGGCGTCACGGTCTTGGCGTGACAATCAAGAATAGCATAATGGGGCGACAACCAGTCCATGCCCAGAATAATATCAAAATCGACCATCCCAAGCAGCAATAGATCCGCTCTGGTCTCAAAATCACAAATGGTAATCAAACACGACCGATATACGCGGTCCACAACCAAAGAATCACCCACCGGAGTGGAAATATAAATGAGGGCACTTAAAGAATCCCGAGGCACACCCAGATGAGAAGCAAAGTAAGAAGACACATATGAAAAAATGGAACCAGGGTCGAATAGAACCGATGCCTCCCTGTGACTAACCAGAATAATACCTGTGATAACAGAGTCAGATGCAACAGCCGCAGCGCGATCAGGAATAGCATAGAATCTGGCCTGTCCCCCCTCTCGAGGGCGGCCTCTGGAACCCTGACCCCCGCCCCTGGATGGCTGGGCAGGTGGAGTGGCAGCTGGGGCTGGAATGATAGCCTGCTGGCCCTGAGAACCACGCGGATGCTGTGATGACTGATGAGGGGCTCCTCTCCTGCGTCTGGGGCACTCCCTAACCAGGTGGCGAGTATCCCCGCACTCAAAACAAGCTCTGGGAGGACGCGGTGGCTGTGACTGACCAGCCTCACCCCCATTAGTCTGACCCCTGGACGGACCCCGCGCAGGAGGTGCACTGGAAACTGGGGGAGAATAATAAGGCTCCTGAGGTGCTGGAAGAGCTGGGGTACTACCGGCTGCGGGCAATGCTGAGTGAACTGGATGACCGGAATAACCCCTGCCAAAACGACCGACTGCTGAAGTACGGGCACCAGAGAAATGGCCCGACTCACGAGACCTCTTGGCCTCTCTATCTCCCCGCTCTCTAGGGAGCATACTCTCGATCCTCCCGGCAATGCTAACTGCCTGCTGATAAGATATATCTGTCTCCAACTCTCTGGCCATGCTGGACCGGATCGGCGGAATCAGGGCCCTCAATAAATCTCCGCACTCTCTCCCGGACCGTGGCTACCAAAGAAGGTGCATGCCTGACTAGACGGGTGAAACTGATAGCATACTCCGATACTGACATGGAGCCCTGTCGCAACCGCTCAAACTCCGAGCGCCAAGAATCCCTAAGGCTCTGAGGAACAAACTCTCTCAAAAATAGATCTGAAATCTGCGTCCAGGTCAATGAAGTAGACTCCTCCGGACTATCCAACTCATACGTGCGCCACCAATCATAAGCGGCCCCACGAAACTGAAAAGCAGTGAAGGAAACCCCGCCGGTCTCCACAATCCCCATAGTACGAAGAATACGATGACACTCCTCTAGAAAACCCAATGCATCATCTGAAGCCAAACCACTAAACACTGGAGGGTCATATTTCTTGAACCTCTCCAATCTACGCTGCTCATCCTCAGAGGCAGCTGGTCCACCTCCGGGCTGTGCTGGGGCGGCAGGAGGCATAACCAAAACATCTGGAACCTGTCCCACTGGCACACGCTGCTCCGGTGTAACGGCTGCGGGAGTCTGGGCCCCTCCCCCGGCCTGAGATGTAGCCGCGACGAGAGAAAGCGATCCGCCCGAGCTAGAGCTGGTATACATACTCGTGAACTGGGCCAGGGTCTCCTGTAGTGCTGGAGTAGTAGCAGCTGTAGTCGGTGTACCAGGTGCCTGCGCTCCAACCTGGTCTACCTGTGGTACCTCAGTGGCAGCGCGCGCGGGTGCTGTGGCTCCACCTCGGGCGCGTCCTCGTCCTCTACCTCGGCCCCGGCCTCTGACGGCAGCAACAGGGGTGCGGGTACCTGATCGTCGCGAGTAGCTCGTGTCCTCACCATATGTGAGAGAATAGAAATCAATAGTTTAGAATTTTGATGCCAAAAATGTCGCACGACAAGGAATCCAAAGAAATGAAGAGTTTCCTAAACAGTTACATAGCCCCTCGTAGATAAATACGGACGTCTCCGTATCGATCAGCGAGACTCTAAGTAACCGGTCTGTGTCCCGTGACTCCTATGAACCTAGAGCTCTGATACCAACTTGTCACGACCCTAGTTCACCAATCGTGAACATGTCGTGATGGCACCCAGTCCCCACGACTAGGTAAGCCTAACACGTTGCGGAATATACCGGTTTATGAACATTTAATAAGAATTAGCGGAAAATAAGATGAAAGGAATGAAAATCTGTGCCGCTTGGCACATACACCAGTCAAATACGCTGTTTAAAACACTACCAAGACCCGGAATCCCACGGGTAACACAGACTAAAAGAGATCATACAATTGTAGCTCTATGAAAAAGGAGTATCTAACAACGGAATGAAGGAAAATCATCTACTAGCACTAGAATAGAAGGAAGGCCTCCGGATCCGCGGACGTAGCAGATCATACCTCGAGGTCTCCCAAAACGCTGCTGAATCACCTGATATGAGTCTGTCCTGATGTACCTGGATCTGCACAACAAAAGTGTGCAGAAGAGTAGCATGAGTACACCACAGCGGTACTCAGTAAGTGCCAAGCCTAACCTCGATGGAGTAGTGACGAGGAAGGTCAAGGCCCTACTGAGAAAACAATAATACAATGATAATAACAACAATAAGCAATTTAAATGAATAATAAATTTTCGAACTAGCAACAATAAGATGATTACTACAATCGTCTACAATTAAGCTAACAACGAATAGCCAACTCAATAAAACAAGTCCAGGACCTGTAGGAATCGAACCCACAGTCCCATTGACAGTACCTCTGGGTCTCCGAGAATCGAACTCGCAGCCCATGTCTCAATAAATAATCAATAACTTAGGATCTCCGGGAATCGAACCCATAGTCCCTACCAATAACTCAGGATCTCGGGAATCGAACCCGTAGTCCCTACCAATAACTCAGGGATCTCGGGAATCGAACCCGTAGTCCCTACCAATAACTCAGGATCTCGGGAATCGAACCCGTAGTCCCTACCAATATCACGCCGGGTCTCGGGGAATTGATACCACAGCCCTGGGTCTCCGGGAATCGAACCCGCAGTCCACAAGCACAGCCAATAAAGGAATCCACAGAGAGAATAATTATGCTTAACTATAACTTCACCGAAAAATAATGCCAATAATTATCAAGGAGTTCAAATAAGGCAATTAGGCAACTAAACAGTTAAGTGCTACCTAATCATGCTTTTCTAACCACTACCAAAAAAAATATATCAAATTAACGGCCAAAGACAGAAATATCGCTCTTCGAACATTTTTAATAAAGTACGTGTTCAACAACCGGCGCATGTACACGCCCGTCACCTCGCGTACAAGGCATTTAAACTATCACATAATATCCTAGGGGTGAAAATTCCCCCACACGAGGTTAGACAAGCCACTTACCTCGACTCCGGTACAAAACCGCTATGAAACAACTCTCTTGCCGCGAATGTCGGCCTCCACAAGTGTAAAATCTGATAAAAATCAATAGAATCATATCAAAATAGGTCAATTGGGCATTACCCAATCAAAACAACTCAAAATACGCCAAAACCCACAAGTTGCCAAAACCCGACTTTCGATACGCTTATCGAAAAATCACGAAAATTATATATTCGGGTTCCTTATCTCAATACGAGTATAAGCATATAAGATTTACCAAATTCGAACTCCATTTGCCCATTCAAAACCTTGATTTTCTAAAGTTCAAGCCTAGGGCTAAATCCTCCATAAATTACCCCAAATTCCTCCATTTTCATGGTATAATTGCATAATATTACCAATATTAATCATAAGATGAGTCCATAGTTGATTACCTGATGATTTCCCTTGAATCTCCCTCAAAAATTGCCCAAATCACCTCTTAAGCCGAGATCCCAAATGTTGGAACGTTTTCTGAAATTTTCTAACTTCTGATACAATTAACTCTCTGCGATTTCCGCTTCTGCGGACCATTTCCGCCTCTGCGGAACCGCTTCTGCGACCACGTGGTCGCTTCTGCGATCCCCAGACCTGGCTGGCCCATTCCGCTTCTGCGAGCCTAGGGCCGCTTCCGCGAGACCGCTTCTGCGAATCATCCTCCGCTCCTGCGGAACATTCCGCTTCCGCGCCTTAGAGTCCGCTCATGCGGACTCGCTTAAGCGGTCAATATTCCGCTTCTACGGAACTCCCCTTCGCAACTCCGGACCGCTTCTGCGATCCTCTTTCCGCATCAGCGATGCCGCCTCTGCGGACCAAGATCCGCTTCAGCGATCACTTCCGCTCCTGCGTTCACTTGTCCGCTCCTGCGGACACGCTCCTGCGTTCCCTTTTCCGCAGGAGCGAAAACAACAGAACAGAACCCCAAATCTGCATTGTTTTTCATGTTTTCTCCCGTTTAACCATCCGAAACCACCCCGAGGCCCCCGGACCTCATCCAAACACACCAACACATCCTAATACCTTATTCGAACTTGTTCCAATCCTCAAAACACGTCTAACAACATCAAAACCCATAATTCACATCGAATTCAAGCCTAAATTTCTTAAAACTCTCTAAATTACACATTCGATCTAAAACCCGACCAAACGACTTCCGAATGACCTGAAAATTTGCGGACATATCCAAATTCACATAACGAAGCTACAAAAATTGTTGGAATTCCATTCCGACCCCCAGATCAAAATCTCACCTATCGTTCGAATTCGCCAAAATTTCAAACTTCGGCATTTCAAGCCTAATTGAGCTACGGACCTCCAAAATACATTCTGAATGCGCTCCCAACCCCGAAATCACCTAACGGAGCTAATGGAACCATCAGATTTCCGTTCCGAGATCTTCTTAACACTGTTCCGGCTACGGACCATTTTCTAGCTTTAAAGCTCTCATTCAGGGACTAAGTGTCCCAAAATGCTCCAAATTTCAGAACCGACTCTCCCGCAAACCACAATAGCAGAAATGAACTTAGGGGAACAGTTAAATTAGGGATTGGGGCGTAATTTTCTAAAACGACCGGTCGGGTCGTTACACGGACTTGCCTTATTTATAGGCGCTTCAATTTTATAAAAATTCATTCAACACTTAAACTTCAAACATACGTTTATTCTCTCTTCTCCTTATCAATTAATTTTTACAATGCCTGAAGTGCCAAAAATAAGGGTTTTATTGTATTGGTGGGGTGAAGTTGTGGTGGAGAATAACTCTGTAAGGTATAGCTCTTCCTCACAGTGTCATGTTAAATTGTCGCTTAATATGGCGTACGATACTTTGGTATCGTTGTTACGTAAAAAAATGAGTGAGCGGAGGCGTTCGGTTAGTCTTAAAGTAACCGGTAGATTTCCTTATTCAATGACTCCGCATGGGTTTGCTTATTATTCTGAGTTTAACATCGAGGATGATGAAACTGTTAGAGATTTTTTTTGCGGGTTCCGGACGAATATAGGGAATACGCTGTAATAAAATTATTAGAAATGTATGTGAAGGTGGAAGACCTTAGTCGTAATGAGGGCGTGAGTACCAACGATAACACCCAGTCATCGTGTGGTTATTTTGGAGCAATGCCGGATAGATTGGAGATGGAAGAGCTTGCCTTGATTTAAACTTGTCACCACAGGCGAATGAGCAGGCAGAAAATAATGTTACTACTTCATATAATCAACATGACGATTGGTAAAATTAATTTTAGCAAAATTGTTTCTTCATATTTTAATTGGATTTATATTAACACTCATATTTTTTAAAGGGGGTACCGTCCGAATTTAAATTTTACAAGTTATGACCCCGCCCCTAGTTGGAATCTGCGTAGCTCTGGAGTATTGGACCACGGTTGTCCATGTGGTAGTTATCACCAACCTGAAAATATCCATCATGAAACTCCAAGACAATACGTTTTATAAGTAAGGTGATATAGCGATATGTACAGTATTTTTTCTGAGTATTGGGTAACTTATATTATTGTTTGTTTTCTGCAGTGAAAACGAGCTTCTTGAAGCTCCTGGACTAACACAGTTGCCCATAGACGATGTCTTTACTCGTGACTTAGCAGATGCGTAGAGTCAGGAGGATGATAGTGATTATGATAATAATGCAGATGAGTCTGGGATGAGACACCCTTCCATAAAGGAGGGTGATGATGAGGAGGAGGAAGTGAATGTGGAACCTGAGCTAACTAGGGAGCATGTTTCTCCACCTTCTGTTAGACCAAGAGTGTATTTTCATAAGAGAAATATTCCCTACCTTGATAATTTGCCAATCATGCCTGGCGTTGATGCCCTCACAAGGGATGATGATGAATTACGGTCGATGATGTGGGATGAATCTAGACCAACTGTTCTTACAAAGGGCATGTATTTCCCCGATAAAGCTTGCCTAGTTAGGCTGTAAAAATCTATAGTATTAAGGAGTGTCGTGAGATGACGGTAAGTGAGTCAACTACGAATAAATACAAGGCTATATGCCCTAGGTGGTTTGTGGGTTATCACTGGATTCTGCGTGCCACAAAGAAAAAATCAGGTTTGTGGAAAGTTGGTAAATTTATTAGCGAGCATAGATGTGAAATGGATACATTCAATGAGAACCACTTCAACTTGGATGTTGACTTGATTTCCCTTGTCTTGGTTCTATTTTTGGAAGTGTCCATTAGATTCAAGATTAAAGAGTGTATTACAGCCGTCCACCAGGAGTATGGTTGTACTATAACCAAAAGAAAGGCATATCTCAGTCGCAAACGTGTCTTTGAACTTATTTATGGCGACTAGGATGCAAACATGGACATTGCATGATGATGGCGGCAGATGATGGAGAGCCCTCACCACAAACGTGTCGGAATCATTCAATGACATGTTGAAGTTTTTTCGTGGACTGCCTATCACTGCCATGGTCTGCATGACTTCAAACAGAGTGCAGAGATATTAATAAGCCAAAACACCATACCAGTGCCTCATGCCTCTCGGTGTAAGGTCTGAAGCAGTCGTCAAGTACGTGAATGGGGTTCCCGATCAACAATCGGGTATGACGTCGGTACCACCCATCATAGAGCTGAATAGAGGCCTCCTCGAAAACTGTAGGTGGTAGCGGGATGCGTTCAGCTCGCTCCTCCCAATAAACTATCTGCTGATGTAGCCACCCAACATACTGCCGGATCATGTTCGAACGGTCGTCCCGGTGATAGTGAGTAGGCTCTCATCCGGGCTCCCTCGGTATCGGCTGAGGACGACCAAACTGTCGAAGCACACGCTCTGTGGCATGTTACTCAACAAAATCCCAAAAGATCAACAGGACAGAGGTGCTCCAAATCAACCGGTCAACTGAGAAAATAGCGGGTAGGTGGCCAAGCAAGTCGATATTTTATGGCATCCACATGAACTACCAACAGTAACAAAAAATGATTACGCAAAACACAACTCAATTTAAAACAACCAACTTTAGGTAGATATTTACCTGTCCATCCACCAACATGTCTAATACATCCCTAATAAGGGGGAGATTATGGTGGGCATACGCCCCTCGGTAGGTCCCCCACCGGATAATCCATCTAACAACTAGCGGGAGAGCCGGATAGTCCTATCCGGGCTGAAGTGCTAGTAGAGGTGGCTGCAACGGCATGATCCGCTGCCAGGCCCAAACCTAAGATCAAATATTGATGTAAATTTATGAGTCATTTCACAATATAGAATTTGGGGGTAACAAAAAAATTATTCGGAAATATTTTGCACCTGAAGAGGGGCAGAAAACCACAAATATCAACTGCTGGACCGATGCTCACCCGGCACATGCTCCTATAGAGATAGGCCAGAACAGTAGCTCCCCAGCTGTAATGGTGCAGCTCATCCAGGTCCTCAATACAGTGAAGAAACCGCATACTCATTTTGTTCCCCGAGGTGTAGGGAAACAAGACACACCCGAATAGCAGGAGCAATGCCATCCGAGTGTAACGAATAATTCAAAGATGCTCTGTCTCGTGTGTAATATCAGGGTGCAAAGCCGCCATATGATCTCTAATAAGTGATAAACGCACACGACTGCCACCCCGGTCACCCTCCGGTCTCAAACCAATCATCTGCCCCATCATGTCCACCAGCTGTGCACGTGTCATGCCTCTCCACGGGTAGGGCAGTATAAATGCGCGCCCCTCTACGCGCAGTCCATATAAAACCTGAACGTCCTGCATTGTGATAGTAGCCTCTCCACTAGGCAAGTGAAATGTATGTGTCTCCGGTCGTCACCGTTCTATCAAAGACGTGATGAGCGACCAGTCAAGTTGCATCCGTCCAAGCTAAAAAACAGTGTATAGTCCTGTATCCTATAGGATCTCTACTACACGCGGATGGAAAGGATGCTCCGCAATATACTCCCACAGATCATCAGGCCTCGTGGGGCTAATTTGCTACAGCACTAGCTGGCCCTCTCAAATATAGGATGACTTATGGTCGCCCTGCAACACTAGTAGCTGATCCACCGCAGGTCCAGGGTGCGCAGATGGAGGAAATGTCATGTCATATACTATAATTTAAAAAAATTAATTATTTGCGTTTGTGTAATAAATTAAATAATTAAGTATAATTTTTAAAATTGAAGATAATAGTTGTATATTGGTTTCAGGCTTGATTTTTGAGGCCCGGTACCACATAATAATCATTAATTAATATAACTTTCAATTTCAATATTTTTAGAATTTTATTAACTTAATAAAATAAATTAAGTATGATTTTTCAAATTTGAGATAATAGTTATGTATGGGTTCCAGGCTTGATTTTTTACGCCCGGTACCACATAATAATTATTAATTAATATAAGCCTCAATTTCAATATTTTTACAATTTTATTAACTTAATAAATTAAATTAAGTATAATTTTTCAAATTGGAGATAATAGTTGTGTATGGATTCCATGCTTGATTTTTTAGGCCCGGTACCACCGAATAATTCTTAATTAATATAAGTCTCAATTTTAATATTTTTAGAATTTTATTAACTTAATAAATTAAATTAAGTATGATTTTTTAAATTGGAGATAATAGTTGGGTATGGGTTCCATGCTTGATTTTTGAGGCCCGGTACCACCAAATAATTCTTAATAATTATAAGTCTCAATTTCAATATTTTTAGAATTTTATTAACTTAATAAATTAAATTAAGTATAATTTTTTCAAATTGGAGATAATAGTTGTGTATGTGTTCCAGACTTCATTTTTGAGGCCCGGTACCACCTAATAATCATTAATTAATATAAGTCTCTACATTAAAAGGCTCTACGTTAAAAGGCTATACGCTAAAATTATATTAATAATATAAATATTATTAATCACACTAACATAACATAAACAAAATAAATCAAAGATTAATACAAACATATCATGTGACATGGTATATACTAATATACTAAATTAATACTAACATATCAAATTACGTTATAACATATCTAATAACAGGGTATATACTAACATATCAAATAATCGGGTATATACTAACATATCAAATAAAACAAATCAGGTATATAAAATAAATAAAATTAACATGGAAACATAATATATGAGTTTCGACATAAACATAGATTGAAATACCTTGATGTAAAGGCTGTGAAAGTGAGTTTTTTCACCCAAACAGAATCCAAACAACCCTTTGTGTGGGGCCTACAGCTGTTGCTCTTTAGGGGACGGGTGGGATCGAATTTTTTTTTTATTTTTTTTAACAAATGTGACTGGACTCGACGGGAAAAACAGAAGGAGGGGGGGGGGGGCAATTTTTGTTGATAATGGCAAATAGGTCTGGGGAAGAACAAGGGGTATATTTTATTGGGGTAATTCGCAGTAAACTACTGCGAAATGCTATTTCGAAGTAGTTTACTGCGAAGTGTCAGCAAATATTTAAAAAAAATACATTTAATACCTATTTCGCAATATAAAACTGCGAAATAGGTATAAAAGTAACTTTTTTTAACATTAAAAATATATTTTAAAAAAATCATTAATTAGGTTCCAGACTCAATTAAGGACTATTGGTTGCAGCGATCAAAATTTTAGCTTAGCTCAACAAGAAGCTTAGCTCGCTGCAGCAACTATTCTCAAATAATTTTTAGGCAGAGTAATAACAGGGGTCTGGGACAAATAATCCTACAATCCATGCATAACACGCAATGTCTTACTCCTCTATTTCTCTGACATTTTCCTACTCTTACAAAGTGTCCATAATGACTGGCATTGTTCGTTGGCTGACTGTTATTTGTTTTAACTAGAAGTTTGTAAATTTTTTAAAATCGATCTTTTCGCTTGAGTCTGAAAAATCAGTTTCATGAATTATAAGTTTGGTATGTAATTACACAACCGCATAAACAGTAACCAAAAGCTGAAAAACCAAACAAATATTAAATTTAATTCGGTATGGTATTTGGTATATAACCTTCTTAAAACCGAAAATAGCAAATCAAAGTCTTTCAAAACCGTACCAAACCGACTAATTTAACTCCCCTACCTATCTAGTATATCACTAATTACCATGGAAAGAATTACATGTTGAAGCGAAGAATCATAGGCCACGTGTCCCCTACATCCCAATCGTGAACACAAAAATTGGAGGAAAAAGAAATGTTTGCGTCTCTATTTAGCCCATGCAACTGAATCGATCTCACCCTGAGCAGCTCTGTACAACTCAAGTCTCTTCGCCAGAGAGATACGACGCTGCATTATTGCTGGGTCCTCATCCAGCAAAGTACCCAGCTGTTTCCCCTGCAGAAATGGTTGAAAAAGAGTAAGAGAATCAGAGATTATCGCTGATACGTCAAAGTCATCATACGTAGATATGCTCTCTTCTCCCAACTGAACCCCTCCCCCCAACCCAACCCACCCACCCACCCGAGAAAAGGCACAGTTCCTAGGTTAGCCAAACAGTGAGATGCGAAATTCTCACCTCTTTCTTTCCCAAGTCGGTGAAGAAATGATCAAGCAAGCTGCGTTTGGCCTCCCGTACTTGACAATAAACAACAGATTTAGGAATGGAATTCCTCAAAGTAGCACAAACCATATTGACATAAGACAACACATTCGATCCTGTTGAGAAAAGAGCCCATCAGAAGACGCACAAAATAAATCAACTGCAATAACGCAGGCAAATTTCAAAAGACTAATTGAAAGACCAATGAATTTCAAGGATAAAAGCTAATTCAGAACTTACCTATCCTTCGAAGATAGGAATCATTATACCGGTCAAAAATTGAATGTGTTGGATTTCCTCCCTTCTCAATATCTTGAGGAAGTTTCCGGAAGAAATCTACAGTCAGGTAACTACACTCCATTTCAACCAGCTGAAGAGTTGCTTTTTTGCTTTCATCCCTCATCCTTTCTAGTGATTCAACAGCTGCACCGTTGACCTCAACTCTAAGAGAAGGATATTGTTTTAGCTCCTGCCAATAACAAAAGACACAGTATGTGAATTATTTGTACCCTTTTTTTTGGATAAGGTAAAGGTTTTACTGATAGAAGTACGAAGATGGTACATAAGATTACACCAGGAGACAACACCTATAATAGCATACTTTCAGTTACAAGTTGCTTAGCACATCCAAAAACTCCATATATTGATCTAGACTTTCAACTAAACATTATTTGTACCCTTCTAACTGGTTAATAAAACTTAATCATGGTAACGAGATAATTCTTCAGCTTTTTCCATGTCAGAATCACTGAGCACGATCATCATTGGGGGTTCATTCGTTTAACTCCACCAGAATGAACTTTTAGAACCATAAATGAGAATGGCTGAGATTTATGACAAACATTAAAGCTTTTCATATATCTCGATCTCGAACTCAAAATAGTAATTTTAAAAGGGAAGTGAACATACTGCAGTCTCACTAATTGACTTGTGAACCAGTTCCTTCAGTATAGCATGAACCTGAAAATGTTTCAGATGAAATAGTTAAAGAATTATTTTGCCAACTGCACCAAGAGATGTGTCCATAACACTGAACAAAAGCCCCAGAGTACTCTAATTAAACAAGGTCAAGTACAAAATACCCCACACTAATAATTTTCTCCACCATTAAGCACAACCACAACGCAGTCTCCACATTTTGTCTCAGTTTAAAATTAAATACTGCTGGATTTACATAGTTCAACTTTTAGAAGGTACATGGCAAAAACAAAAGTAAAACCTCATACTTGTCATTCCAGAACAAAATGAGTTCAGCAGAGTAGACATTCTAACTTTCTCGCAAGTTCTCATTTCTACAGAGAAACAACTGGTTTCTAGGTCAACTTACATCCCCGTTCATGTAAGATTACATCTTTCTTTAAGTACATTGTTTCAAATACAAAGAAAATCCAAATAGACTTAAAACTAACATATCGCAGACATTAGGCCTTGTCTTTGCGACATTTCAACTGTGAAATAATAAAGCTTCTCTATAACAACAGTTCACTATAACGGCCAATTTTTTTTAACCAATATTTCATGTTATGCTATAATATATTTCCTCTATAAAAGCAATTTGCTATAGCAGCCAAAAAACGTCCGGACAAACGACACCATTATAGAGAGGTTTTAACTATATCACACACTCAACAACGAGCAGTAATTGCCCCTCAAGAGTTCAAAGTCAGAGCAGTGTTATCAAAGGCGAAAGCCGAAAAGCGCAAAAAAGCTCTAAGATCTATTGGGGCTTTAAGCGCAAAACGAAAATAAAGCGTGAGCTTTATTGGAGAAAGGCGCAAATGGAGAAAAACTACAAATATGTACGTGTAGTCCAAGACTAGTATCTATAAGCATGAATACCAAATAGATGAACAAAGAAATTGAAGAAAGTTGACAATAAAGTGAAATATCAATTGATTAGTGTCGCCTCTTCCAGATTACGCTCGTTAGCAAGGAAAAGTATGCCTTAAGAGCATTGATGACAACATTGAAGTGCCCGTTAAGCGAGGCGAAGCACTTAACATGTTTTGACCCTCGCTTCAGGGCTTAAGCACGCTTCAAGCGGGCCATTGATAACACTGAGTCAGAGATCCCATTATACAGTCTTTAACATACCCCACTACTTAAAATAGAAGCCTGGAATAAGAATCATCGAAAGGCAGAGAAAAAGACAAAGAAGAGGCAAAGGGAAACTAGAAGGAGATCCTTAACACTAAGAAAATTGAACAAAGCTAAATACAAATCGTTCACGCAGAGAACTCTCGTTAGTTGCAACTAGAAGCATATCAGAGAGAATTCAATTTCGTACCGCATCAACGGCTGCTTCAGCAGGACCCTTCATAGAAGTCAAGGAGGATTCAATAAGACGACGATATCCTTGCTCAGGAGCAATCAAATGTGGTTGGTATCCATCAGCTTCAGTTATAAGTTTCCTTACATTTTCCATTGAAAGTTGCTTATCAAATTGCAATCTTTTCAATGCAGCTGGAAGCTGATTATCAAAGACATTATATATTTTATCTCCACCAGGTCGACTGCAACAAAAAATAAGATTAGAACACAGCAGCATAATTTATTACTGTAGATTAAAAAGACAGAAGCGGCGGAGAATACTTACACTCCATCAAGATGTTCTTTGAAGATTCCATCAAAAGTACGACAGACTTCCATAATCATGTACAACTTTCCCTGCATTGACAAATTTAAACATGCACAAGAAAGACATCACATACATTGTATAGCCACAAGAAAGCAAACATACATTCTGAAAGCTAACATGAAAAGTACAGAACCAACTCATTACAGCTAGAGTAAAATCTGTGGCAAAATTTGATAACCAATTCAACAGAAAATTCAAGATGATACTTACTCCAGCATCTGTCGCAATGGGCTTCCCAAGACGGCTCAATTCATTTTCTAGCTCAATGATGGTCTTGTTGATAAGAGACTGAAGACCTGGAATTCTTGACTTGATAACAGACTCCAAGTGCTAAAGAGGCATTAACGAGGTTTTAAAAAAAGCCAAGTTAGTAATCTAGAAAGCTGAAAATCATGACTACACCAATTAGGGAAAACATCAAGACCTTGACAGCTTCATTTAAAGCATCAATAAAAACAAAGCATTTTGTTGAATAAGTTATATAAATGCTTGTTCTCAAACTTTCTTCAGAGGACAGGAAACAAATTTAGAAAGAGAGGGCACATGCAATAATTAAAAACGTTTCTGCACGAAGGGCACTTAAACAACAATGCAAAATAGAAAAAAGACATTCTTTGAGAATATAACATACTTTTGACATAACTTTCCCAAGATGTTCTGAACCCATCCTGTTGGCCATATGCCTGTACTCAGGGGTACTAGAAAAATACTCCTTTTCTCTACGCCTGGCAGCAATCATGTCAACGTTTTTATTAATATCTTGTTGAGAACGATTGACGACACCTATCCATGGAAATTGTAGTTTATATGCTCTTCCTTCCAAGATCTGAAAATCCAATAAGATGATTTAACATAACCACCATCGCAAATTATAAACGAACATTTGGCTATTTGTCGAAGAAAAGAATTAGTTAGTATCCAACTGAGCAGCAAAAGGAAATGTTGACAACTACTATTAATCTATTCCAAAAGGTAGTATTCTGAAATGCTCAGACAAGAACTCAAAGAGAAAGATAAGGATAGGTGTTTCCAACTTTCCATCACATCTTATATCTTGAAACCAAACCATGTCTATTGTTTTAGATTGCTTACTTGCGGGCTTATCATTTAGTCATATATAAGAGCATATACAGACACTAGTAGTTCACATAAAACACCATTCAAAAAGCATATTTTCCTCTCCCAGTGCTCCTTTTCCCATAAACCAGGAAGACGTCAACAAAATTGAAGAGATCAAATTTTCATTTTGAATTGCTGTAGCAAGGACGATGCCTCACAATTGTCTTTGATAATAAAATCCCTAAAGTGAGTTCAAAATTAATGAGAGATTTACAAGATTTTAGATCCCTTTAGTATAATTTCATTTTTCACTTAACTGCACATTGAGATTTTGTTTAAACTTTCTTACTTTGACATGTTCGTCTAAACAACCTTTTTTCTTTATACAGAACATACTTCTGAAAACAATAAATTTGCAATGCTAGAGAAAGTATGGTAACCAAACTCTTCATTTGTCTTGAAGCCCCCCTGAAAATGGGTGAGATATGGGGATAGGCATTTCATAAAGATCCTTCGAAACACACAAGAAATCTACTTCAAATTTCGAAGACTTCAGTAGAGACATATCCATATCCATCATTCTTGATTTATGTTAGCCACAAAAAATGGTGCTTTTTTGTTCCATATAACCAAATGAGTATTGCTTCACATAGATATTACTTCACCATTGCAGATACAAAAAGTGTGTATTTGGTATACACTGAACATTGATAAATATCATCATTTCCCTAGCCTGACTAAACTCAATTAGCAGAGTGTTCAAACTTAGCCTAAATAAATTGAATCAAAGATGATATGAGGGTTATGTGACGGAGAACTCTTCCCCAAAGTTCTCCAATGTAACTATCAACAAAAAGCTTAACTTGTCAATAACGCCACGTATACATGATTTCACCCAATCATTTACGAGACCAACTTACAAGTTACAATGTGGATTCACAATCTAAGAATGAAAATTCAAGAAGAGTAACCCATGCTCGGCTTCTCTTGAAAGAGCTATACCAAAAAACCATGTGCCCATGCTTGGTGCAAATATACTTTTACCAAACAAACAAAAGTAGGAAGTAATCATTATCTAACCAAACTACAAACTTACATCAACAGCATCAGTACCCTTATCCATAAGATCAATCTTCGTCAGAACACCAAATGTCCTTTCCCCTGAGGCAAGAAGACTTTCAGTGTTAAACGGCACTATTTATCATCTCATTTACCAAAATATTCTTGAAATAACAATAATTCAGACTATCCCAAAAAGTAAGACCTAGCATGGTCTATTTGATTGCTACGCAAGATAACACAAAAGGAAAGAGAGGCAAATGCAAAAATATAATGATTCAAGCAAAAAATCTAGCTACATTATTTGCTCAATCAATAATAATTTAAATGAGACCGACACGAAACCCAGAGTTCCCTGATATATACAAGATACTAAGATTTGTTCTAAAATACTGTTGGATTCAATGTGTACAAGAAAAAATTATTTCTCTTCTCAGTTCTATTTTTAATTTCTTGTTTCACCTTTATTTTCCATGAAATCCAAGTCTTCTTCATCTTGCTTTGTCACATTTAATGGTTATATTGCATGAGAAATGTGTATTACTTATCAAGAATATAGGAACGTATAAGAGTTCACGGATATTGAACAAAACTTGTCCATAATAATTGGTAACATTAATCCTCTTACTTTCAAGAGAGCCACAAAACGTGTGAAGAAATAGAAGAAAAACAAAACCCAAGAACTCTATCATCATTGTCAATGTAGATAATCATTTTATGAGGCAACGAAGAAGCACATATTTTAATGTGCTTACCTTGTACACAATGATGTTAAAAATAATAGATAAGTCAACGAAATAGAGATAAGAAAAGAACAAATAAAAGTGAGAAAGAAAAGTTTCTTAGAAGCATGCAGCATTCCAATCTATTTCTGAATTCCAGCTTCTGCTCAAGTGACAATTTGCAAAACAATAATTACTTAAACCACATAAATTGACTAGATCCAGCTATTTGACATCAATCAAAATATACATAACTGATCAAATATAGCAAGCAACCTAGAGAAAGAAAAAGGCGAAGAAGAGGACATGTCTGAACTCTAACCTTTAGGGTCTACTTCGCGGGAAATCTTAATAGCATCCGATGTTGCAAGATCTTGATTCGCAGGAGAAACAGCAAGAATAATGCAGTTTGGCTGCAATGTAAAAACAATGGAATAAAAAAACTCATCCGCACATGAAGAAGTAATTGAGATTCTTAAAAGCCAATATATTTACCAACATCTTAAATCAAAAACTAAACTGCTCATGATGTATGGCCTCTTTGGGACAATATAACAACATGAGAATGGAATAACAATGTTTCATTCCAATTCCATCTTATTAAGTCCTGATTCATTTTGGAGTTGTGATTCTGAGGTTATTTCCATAGTGCCTTAAACGCTAATACACATTCTATTTTGAAATGGCCAAAATGACCATTCATAGGGGCAAAATTGAGAGAGGATCAGATAAGCAACATTCTATCTCAACCTTTCATGAACCAGCACTTTATGCTCGACCCATTACCCTTTCACCATTCCAGTGATCCCCTTTCCCTCCCCAAGCTCCAGAGATACCCCTAACCCTCGTACATCTTGCCAAGCAGTTCCATGCTGATCCCTACCCTTCACTTTTCTACTATTTTCATTCCATTCCAAACTCCTTTAAAGTCAGAGGTGAAGTGGGTTAGGGTGAACCCCAACATTCATTGCGGCTAACATCAAGAATAGATCCAAATCACACAAATCATTTATTTTATCCTAATTCCATTCCGTGAGACTTCCTTCCGCGATCCACCGGATGGACCGTCAGCGAACTTGGTACTGTATTATTGTTTTCCTAAGTGTAAAGACACTTGAACAATGCCCATAGAAAAATTTATCAATAAGAGAAAGTACAACTAACCTTCTCAATATAAGAGCGAACCATGTTTTCAATGTCCGCAACAATGCTCTCAGATTGTCCCTCTAAAAGAATTCAATGGAGAGAATTTGCTTCAGAAATAGTCCATTATCAGGAAAAGGCAACAAACAACTAAAACTGATGAGCCAAACAAACAACTCACCAACTGCTACTTTTGTAAGTCCAGGAAGATCGATCAGTGTCAAGTTTACAACTGGCATTGACCAAAATCAAAATTCAGATGTCAAAAGCCAGAGGAAAAAAAAAACAGAAATATAGAACACGAAAGAACAATTGCAGACTGTGTCTATTAGGGACTTCCTCAAAAGTTATATAATGGAAAAGAGGGACACAACTGGCACCAACAAAATGCTGTGACTCAAATTAGAGGTATAGCCCAATAGGAAACAAAGGACAAAAACACCAATATTCAAAAGCAAGTAGATTTTCACAAGTGATAAAATTTTGAAAAGCTCTCCACTAAAGAATAGACCACACTACATGAGAATTTACCCAAGATGCTTTAAGCCTTTAACTGTCCAGTTAATACTCAGATGGGGAGTTTGTTAGTTGCATTAGCTGTTGCAGAAATATTCCCCTCACGTTTCAGTAAAACAAAGATCAGTATAATTCTGAATTTCAAATATATACTCCGAATACAAGGTTCAAGTACTACTTTTATTTAGAGGTTACATTCAAGTACTGCTTTGTCAACACAAGCACATAGCTTTCAACCTTATACTGAGTTGCAATACACCATTGCTAATAGAGAAAGCTAAAATCTCTCCGTACCGTTGGGAGAATATATACTGAGATAAATTGGGACGCTGGAGATCTGTTTAGAACGGCCTGTCTCTCGATCAGTCTCGTCTGCAATCTCCTTTCTCACGGCAGCTGAACAAAAGATACACAGGATTTAAAAGTCAAAAGGACAATAAAGCAAGGTGATTAATGATGATGACAAGTGTGCTAAAGTATATCAAGTGATACATGTGGAAGGTGAAAATTAGGTCTGCATAAACAATGCTGGTATATATTGTCTAGCGACTCACCAAAATCAGTAAACCTCTTCCTTGGAAGGTGTCCAAATTCTGCATATTCTCTACCCTCATCTATCCGATGAAGCTGTAGGACAAGGGGTCGACGAGTGACAATACCTGCACATGATATGTTAATAGTATTTCTTGTGATCTGGCATTGATAAAAACTTCACGTAAACAGCACTAATAATGAACGCATTATTTTTACCGGATCCACGAGGCAAAAAATCCTTTCCAACAATGCTCTCAAGCACTGAAGACTTCCCAGAGCTCTATAAGCCATACAGAATATGAAGTTAAGCAATGCTATTAAACCAGTAAATCATTACACCAAGAGTGTTCAGATGACATTAAGCACACATTAATTTTGTTTGACACATATAATCAGACCAAAACATATGACAATCCACTGCTAAAACGATCACAGCACAGAATAACATATATTAACTCAAAAGGAACTGACAAATGCACATAACACAAGCAGAAATACAGAGAGCTAAACTATCCTATATCCATGCACTATCGCAGTAACATCAAGCAGCTCATAGAACTCCTACTGCACAAAAGCGGCACGATGTTTCACATTAGACGCTTGTACGTTTTAATGGACTACAACACATCATCAGATATGCCAACATGAACTAAAATTCCCTACCAACAGAAGCTACAACCGACTCCTTCAAGAATTCACAAATAGATCGGAACCCTAGATTTCGAGAAAACACTTATTTCATCATGAACTGCATATTATCAAACTAACAAAAGATAAGCAAAGATTAAAAAATCATGTTCAAGGATAGATACAGACGCAGTAAAGGAGGATTCTAGAAATTAAGTAACAGGAAAAAACCAATAGAAAGATAATAATGGTACAAAACACAGATCTGAATCGAACGAATAAGGAGATCGGAGAGACCTGGCCACCAACGACGGCGATGGAAGGAAGGGCGTCCCAGAGAGTAGGCAATGCACTCTCTTCACCGTGATCGCCAAGGGCTGTGCAAGCTCTCTGTAATCTGTTAACCAATTGTATAAGATTCTCCATTGATCCGAGTCAAAGATCGGCAACTTGACTCAGGTAACGACTAAAACAATTTAATCAGCACCGCCGGCGATTTCGTAATCGATGATAGATCGGCAATGAATTGAAGACGGGAGAGAGAAGTGGGCAACGAGTCGACTTAGAATTTGAAATTGGAAAGTTTCCTTTATTACTGGATGTATAACGTAGATAGAAAATTTAAACGACGGACCGCGTCGACGTCGGTTGGGTTCGATATTAAGTAAATAAATTAATCAGAGACTTGTATGTCAGTTTTCACAACTTTTGGGGCCTTAAGACACCGACCGTCCTTGTTGAATGTTGCTATATCAATTTCCTTTAACGAACATGTTCACTTGTGTTGAGGTAATGTATCGTTTTGTTTTATTTTTTGTTGAAGTTAAGGTTAAGCTTGGTACAGAGAAAAGATATTTTGTTTGATCTAAGCTTTATTTGTTAGGTTACAAGTTGATTAATGAATGTCTTGTCTTTTATTTGTTGCGTTGTTTTTCAAACTTTGATATCTAGATATTGTATGGGTCAAAATCTGACTATGGGATAATTGTCCTTAAGAGGAACGATAAGGGGTCGATCAAGCCGTAGCCATGCCCATGGAGCAAGATAGCAAAGATCACCTCGGCAATCACTGGGATCAAACTGTCGGAAAGCTTCTAGCACAGAACAAACGTAATGATCAGGCGAGTGCCGGCTTTTGGGTAAAGCCACTGAAGCCTAGGCTTTAGGCCCCCAACTTTAGGGGGCCCATTTTTTACCCTATAATTTATTTCTTAATTAAGTATTTTTAATCTTATCATATATCTTGGTAAAAACTGAAAAGGAAAATATCTATATTCTTTAAAATTAAGCCCCTAACATGTAAATGCAATGCTTTATGAAAGGAAATAAGTGATTATGTCTTTTCCTCATTAAATATTATTTACGTAAATCTTTCAACTTTCTTTCTTGATTTCTTAAAAAAAAGTTAAAGTTTCTATGTTCTCAATCAAACGTTACTACTATTATATTTTTCATTTGTGCCTCCAAGAGATCCTATTATTTTGTATTTTTCGTCTATCAAGCTAAAGCATGCGAGAAGTATATTGCGAAAGCAACACATATTTATTTTTACGTCAAGTTAATGAATCAGATTAAAATCTTACTTAAAATCAACCATGGCACAAGAAAGATCAAATGGATTATCTATAGTACCGATTGAAAAAGAATTATTAGAAGAAATTGATATTAAAATAATTATTCATAATTTTGCATCTCAAAAAGCTAGAAAATTAGATTTTAAATAAATTATAGCATATAGTAAGTTTTTTTTTTTTGAAAAAATTGTTAAAGACCTCTTATGCTAGTTTGGCTTTAGGCCTCCAATAGTATTGAGCTGCCCCTGGATCAGGCGAATGATAAAAGGTACAGTCGTAAGAAAGTACCCCGTTGGATAAAAGGAAAAATTGTTAATATATAGAGAGAGAGCTAAACCCACAGAGGGGATTTTGGATAGCTACCCCTACAGAGTCAACAAGAGAAATCTCTTCGTTATCAACAGTTCCCTCTCTACCCCTTCCTTTCTCACATGATTACGGTGCAAATATGTCTTAGATGTAAGCTTATCGTTAATATATGATGTATGAAGAAATATTACACATTCTTGTTCTTCTTCGATTTTCGTACTCAATATGTTTGGATCTAGAGTTAATTATATTTGGCTAAGATTTACCTTCTATCTCTCTATTAAAATGTTTCACTAAAGGATTTAACACTTTTTGGTCAAACAATTTGGCTTCGTTTATGGAGATTTCTTAGCCAAACTTCTTAGTGTCCTTTAGATCTAGAACCGGCGAAGTGTCACCACCCACACGAAAGAACGGTAAGTAAGCCTTTGAGACAACCGTATCATATAGGTCAGGTTGCTACATAAAGTAGAAGTTATAACCAATATCCATGCAAATTTCACGTCTCGCCTGTGACGATAGGTTTTGCACGACGAATGCACGTTCAAAATAGAATCACGATCATCTGACATGACCACAACCTCTTTTGACGTATTTGCCTTATATATTGACCTGCATTCCCACCCCTTGGGAGGGGACGCATTGGATGATCTATGAGCGAAGTATGATATATT
>JASVEL010007892.1:0-49951 GCA_032618575.1 Nicotiana noctiflora | reverse complement strand
TGAGACTCAACCTTTTTCACTTCATTTGCCTTTATAAGCATTTCGGTTTGATTTTCTCCTTCCAAGAGTTTTCAATTCCAGAGCATTGGCTGCCTGGCTAATCGAGGTCGACTTGATGCACTTGCTCAGGTCGGGTATCTTTTTGCACTTTAGCTCGCACCAAATGAGAACCCTGTAAATCAGTCTTGCCATCCTTTCTTTGTTTCAGTTTCGAAACAGTATTAGATCAAATGGATTCAAAGAAAACAAACATTAGAATGGAGAATGAGTTTAAAAACAAGAAGTGCCCCTTTCGGGGAAAGGAAAGATGGACTTATCTGGAGTACATGTGGACTTCAATAAACGTGAAATGCCTTTTGGACTGGATGCCTGATATGTGTAAACCGTCCGACTCGTAGAAGCTCATCACAACTTTGATTCAAAATTCGAGAAACCTTGCCAGGACTTTGTCGGTGCCGATGGCTGTGAAGATCCTCTTTTCGATCAGGGGCGTCCTTTGCGAGTATTCATGAGCTGATCTTTCTCATTTCTCTACTCATCGCCTTATAGTGCCCGTGTGGGCTTTTCACTAACAAGACTCGCATTTTGATTTCTCTCTGCTCACAATTGCCTTACGGTGCCCGTGTGGGTTTTCACCACTAAGACTCTCTCATTTATTTTCTTATTATTATTTTCTTTTTCTTTTTTGATTGTATCGGATCCAAGTAGTTGTATTCCCTGATCTTTGAACATTCTCACCGATTGATCGAAAGGACTTGAAAAAGGTTTGGGTAAAAAGGATTTGGATTGAGTTACAACTTTGGAAGCTTTTGGGCGGGATCATCGCTGAACCATTATAATATATGCCCAGTTTCAACTTTGGAGGGGAATGTAGATTTTATTTTGGTGTGACTGAACCTCAGTCAGAGGCTGCCTACGTACCCTTTCGGAATCAAGGCAAACGTAGTTTAGGCTCCTACGTTTTTGTTTTCTTTTTGCTTTTCTGTTTTGCTTCATTTTCTCTTTCTTTTTCCTTTCCTTTTCCTCTCTTTTTTTTATTTCATTTTCTTTGTCTTTTCTTCCTTCTCTTTCTTTTTTTTTTGTATTTTTCTTTTTCTTCTATTCTCATTATTTATTTTTCAATTCTTTTTTTTTTGACACTTTCAGGTTCCAAAAAGGGTAGCCAAAGAATGGTAATCGGCTCAAAGGATTGATAGTGTTTGGAGCGAGATAGAAAGTCTTCGTCATCCCTACCGGAGAATATTAGAACTATATGGATGGTCCAACATAGTACCTTTTCACTACATTTGTATTGACAGTTGTTTTGGGGACATTTCTTTCGATGTATCCCAAGTACAACACACTCTTTTGGCAATGTATGGAACTTTCCATTCTGGAACCAATTTTCCTTCAACTATTCCAACTTTTTTTGTCTTATTTTCTCAAACTTATCCTCTCTGCATTCTGGATCTTGACTTATTATTTCGAGGTCTGACAACTTTCAGGATCCGGGCATGAAGTCCGCAAACATGTCATGTTATTGAAATCTGCATTTAACAGAACTGAAAAGAGAATAACAAAAATGACAAGATTAAGAAAAGAGACATTCCTGAACAATGTGTATTTGTTTTCAAAATAGTTCGTTTTATTTGGATGAACTACGCAAGTTTGATTCTCACCGGATGTGGGAAACGTAGGCAACCCATATCGGACTCAACTATTTTGAAAGTATTGAATTTAGGGGTAAATAAATATCCTTAGTGAAGGTAATGCCATTCTTGGAAAATAGCCAAGCGCCTACAAAAGGGCGCCGGAGGACTGCTTTGCAAGAACAGCTACCTATGGTCATACCAGATTCTTTTTACACAGCCTCAAATCTTCTGCAAGTGCTGAAATGTCGTGTTGACAAAGACCGGATATTTTTAAAATAGCAATGAGCAATGACAATTTTCTCTTCATCCAAAACAAATTGATCATAGTGTGTATATGGCGTAGGAGAGTCTTAAATTTTATTTTTATTTTATTTTTTAGGATCAGCATGATTCCCCCACAGAAATGGTCAGAAAAGGGCAAGAGATGAAACGCCTCCTATGTTCATGATCCGAGATAAGACCCCGGACAGTCTCTGTAATTGGTGGGATAGATTTGCTACTTGGGAACGAAATCAAGTTTTGAAGCACCTCAAGTTTCTTGTAGACATCATGGGAATTGAGCCGAACATGGATCTGATTGAGACTTTGATAAGTTTTTGGGACTCAACAAATAAAGTCTTCAGATTTAAAGATTGTGAAATGACACCCACCTTAGAAGAAATTAGGTGGGCTCACAGGATTTGGGAAGGATCTTTATATAAAAAATCCGCCGATCCCAGGAAAGTAGGTATGAATAACTTTTTGAAGAAATTATGCCTCCGTTGAATCCCAATGGATTGCTTAAATGAAGGCTGGGTTCCATTGAAATACCTTTACGACAGGTTTGGTGACGAGAGGATTTGAGAGATTCTCAACCACGGAATTCATCTACCAGCTAAGTTACGACGCCCGGAGGGATTTGAGAACCTTCACATTCATGATTTCGTTTTTAGGGACCATGGTCTTTCCAGAGCGTGATGGGCGCATCAGAATTCGTTTATCGGCAGTGGTCTCGTATTTGCAAAGTAGCGAAGAACATAACATTCTTCCTATGATCTTGGGGGACGTTTTTCGAGCATTAACCCAATGCCAAGAAGGTGGAGATTACTTTGAAGGATGTAACATTTTAATGCAAATATGGTTCATAGAGCATCTTTATCATCACCCAATAGTGATAAATTTCAACGAAAATTGGTTGAATTACATTCGTTGCCATCCAAGTAGGGTTGCATGCTGTAATCTTCGAGTTGGAGTGAAGGCTTGGCGGGAATTACTCGGTTCATTGGAGGCGGATAAACTCACTTGGAACTATTATTGGTTCCCTTCTGCTAAGGTTATTCACATGTCGACATATCACCCATTCTACATACTCATGGGTTTCAGCCTTTCAGGGGTTTCCAGCCATACGCACCATTACACGTCATGCGTCAGTTAGGGAGAGAACAAAAGAGACCCTCGACTGAGGATATGCATCCATTCGTATGAGAATTCACTAAAGAGGAACTCCCCAAGGAATCTTGTGCACAAAAGGTTCGGTTTGGTAGTCAATTTTCTGATACCGATGAAATGGTAGCAGACCGAGAACGAGGGAAGTAAGCTTTGCATACCTTGAGTGGTTTCACAACCAGGTAATAAACCCGAGTGAAGAGCAGAAAGGTTTGTAAAGTATGAAGTCGATTGGGAGAAGGAGATAGAGTCCAGAGTTATGAGTGCTAAAGGCGAAATGGCACGAGAATTTCAATCTCGTATTGACACCTTCCGAGAGGATAAAGGAATACTGGAAGCAGCCATGGACGTACAACATGCTGATTTCAAGCAGGAAAGGGTTAATTGGGTACAAGAGAAGCAAGCACTCCAAGCCCAGACTCAAAAGATGAAGACAACTGTAAAGATGTAAAAAAGGAGCAGGCTGATGAAGTACTTATAAACTGTTTGGAAAAGAAAGCCCTCGAATATCAAGAAGACTTGGAGAAATCAGAAGCCACTCTGACAAGGATTCAGGCCAGATGGACGAGGGGAGCACAACAACGGGCACTTCATATTCAACAAATAAAAAGAGATTACGAGGGGACCATCACCATCCTGAGAGGAACAAATTCCACTCCTGAAGAGCGGGTCTTTAAACAATCCAGGGATGCCAGGACAGATAGGAAACGCTTCTACGACTTGATGGCACGGATGGAAAAACAAATGGATAAGTTCCTGGACCAACTCACTGACAACGCTCGGATATTGGGGGCAAAGAATCAATAAATAGAACAACTGATTAAGGAAAGAGATAGAATCAGGGGTAGAATCGAAGAGAACGAGCACTACATCACCATGAGGTGCCTAGCATGTGAGCAAATACCCCGTACTACCCTTTTTTCTTCATTCATGGGTTATGTCCACCAGATCATGGAAGAGTTGAGAGGCCTGCAAAGGGATCTTGCACCAAAACCCACGGCAAGGCCAACCAGCGTGCGGACACAAAAATTAAAAGCTCTGAAGCATGCTTAAGTTATTTCCTGGGAAGGAAGTGTAGAATTGTCTTCAGAATTCCCCCTGCCAACAATTCCTATTCGGCCATCCCAACTTCTGAATCAGCAACTGCTGAGGAAAATAGAATCCTGCGTCTCCGCATAATGGAAATGTGGGACACCTAGAATAATGGAAGAGAACTGCCGAGTGCAATCCATGGATTCCCTCAGTTGTTTCCTAGGACGAGTGGGACTTACAACGTCCCCATCAATTATCCAACTATCCCATTCGGGTATCCTACCATGTCAGCTCACTTCGCCGGGTGAAGCCGGATCACCTTCTGAGTCTCACCCCTAAGTGTCGGCGACAGGTGCGGCCTCAAACACATTCACCGCACTGCCTTGTCCAGCTGTGGCACAACCCACTTTACACAGGCCTAACTTTGACTCATATTCGTTCACATTCCAAGCACCATCTTTCTCGTTAGAACCTACCCGGTTTACCACCAATGCGGTAACAACAGCCTCAATACGAGTTTACACCTGGGCAAGACCAAACTCCCAGAACATCCGAGCAGAATGAGATGGCCAAGAGAATTAGAAGCCTCGAACAAAGCTTAAAGAACATGCAAGGTTTGAGCGAGCAGAAGAGTGTCCCCTATGCAGATTTGTGTATGTTCCCGCCTGTCCATTTGCCGTCAGGGTTCAAAATATCAAAATTTGAAAAGTATGACGGGCACGGCAACCCCATTTCTCATTTGAAGAAGTATTGCAATCAGTTACGGGGAGCCGGTGGCAGGGAAGAATTATTGATGGCATATTTCGGGGAAAGCTTAATCGGTATTGCTTCAGAATGGTTTATGGATCAAGATATCTCCCGTTGGCATATTTGGGATGATATTGCCCGAAACTTTATTCGACAGTTCCAATACAACATAGACATTATGCCGGATAGGAATTCTCCGACAAATCAAAAGAAGAAATCCTCGAAAAATTTCAGAGAATACGCAATTAAGTGGCGCGAACAAGCTTCAAGATTGATACCTCCGATGGACGAGATAGAGATGGTCACTGTCTTCCTGCAAGCCCAAAAGCCCAATGACTTCTCGAATATGATGTTGGCTATAGGAAAGCCTTTTGCACAAGCAATTAAAATCAAGGAAATGGTAGAAAATGGTTTGAAAACGGATAGAATCTTGAGCCAGGCAGCTATAAAAGCGACCTCCCAAGCCATCCAAGGTGTGTCTGGAGGAATAGTAATAGGCAAGAAAAAGGAAGAGATGTCCGGAGGAATAGTGTTACGATATTCTCTTGCTCCTGACGCTGCCATGGATGTCTCTTCCTTTTTCTTGCCCCTTACTATTCTTCCGGACCCACCTTGGATGGCTTGGGAAGTCGCTCTTATGGCTGCCTGGCTCAAGATTCTACCCATTTTCAAACCATTTTCTATCATTTCCCCGATTTTAATTGCTTTTGCAAAAGGTTTTCCCATAGCCGACATCATATTCTGGAAGTAATCGGGCTCTTGGGCTTGTAGGAAGACAGTGACCATCTCTATCTCGTCCATCGGAGGTTTCACTCTTGAAGCTTGTTCGCGCCACTTAATTGCGTATTCTGTGAAATTTTTCGAGGATTTCTTCTTTTGATTTGTCAGAGAATTCCTATCCGGCACAATGTCTATGTTGTATTGGAACTGTCGAATAAAGTTTCAGGCAAGATCATCCCAGATATGCCAACGGGAGATGTCTTGATCCATAAACCATTTTGAAGCAATACCGATTAAGCTTTCCCCGAAATATGCCATCAATAATTCTTTCCTGCCACCAGCTCCCCGTAACTGATTGCAATACTTCTTCAAATGAGCAATGGGGTCACTATGCCCGTCATACGTTTCAAATTTTGGTGGTTTGAACCCTGACGGCAAATGGACATGCGGGAACATACACAAAAATCTGCATAGGAGACTCTTCTGCTCGCTCAAACCTTGCATGTTCTTTAAGCTTTGTTCGAGGCTTCTCATTCTCTTGGCCATCTCATCCTGCTCGGATGCTCTGGGAGTTTGATCTTGCCCAGGTGTAAACTTGTATTGAGGCTGCTGAGGGTACGGATTGGTGGTAAACCAGGTAGGTTCTAACGAGAAAGATGGTGCTTGGAATGTGAACGAAGATGAGTCAAAGTTAGGCCTGTCTAAAGTGGGTTCTACCGCAGTTGGACAAGGCTGTGCGGTGAATGTGTTTGAGGTCGCACCTGTCGCCGACACTTGGGGGTGAGACTCAGAAGGTGATCCGACGAAGTGAGCTGACATGGTAGGATACCCGAATGGGGTAGTTGGATAACTGATGTGGACGTAGGAAGTCCCACCGTCCCAGGAAATAACTTAAGCATGCTTCAGAGCTTTTAATTTTTGTGTCCGCACGCTGGTTGGCCTTGCCGTGGGTTTTGGTGCAAGATCCCTTTGCAGACCTCTCAACTCTTCCATGATTTGGTGGACATAACCCATGACAAAAGAAAAGAGGGTAGTACGGGGCATTTGCTCACATGCTAAGCACCTCTTCGATTCTACCCCTGATTCTATCCCTTTCCTTAAGTAGTTGTTCTATTTGTTGATTCTTTGCCCCTAATATCCGAGAGCTGTCAGTGAGTTGGTTTAGGAACTTATCCATTTGTTTTGTTTTTCCATCCGTGCCATCAAGTCGTAGCAGCGTTTCCTATCTCCTGGCATGCCGGGCTTGTTTAAAGACCCGCTATTCGAGAGTAGAATTTGTTCCTCTCAAGATGGTGATGGTCCCCTCGTAATCTCTTTTTATTTGCTGCATATGAAGTGCCCGTTGTTGTGCTCCCCTCGTCCATCTGGCCCGAATCCTTGTCAGAGTGGCTTCTGATTTCTCCAAGTCTTCTTGATATTCAAGGGCTTTCTTTTCCAAACTGTTTATAAGTACTTCATCAACTTGGCTTCTTTGTGACCTCTTTGCAGTTGTCTTCGTCTTTTAAATCTGGGCTTGGAGTGCTTGCTTCTCTTGTACCCAATTAACCCTTTCCTGTTCGAAATCAGCCTGTTGTATGTCCATGGCCGCTTCCAGTATTCCTTTATCCTCTCACAAGGTGTCAATTCGAGATTGAAATTCTCGTGCCGTTTCGCCTTTAGTATTCCTAACTCTAGACTATATTTCCTTCTCCCAATCGACTGCATACTTTACAGACCTTTCAGCTCTTCGGGCGGGTATTACCTGGTTGTGAAACCATTCGAGGTATGCAAAGCTTACTTCCCCTCGTTCTCGGTCTACTACCATTTCATCGGTATTGGAAAATCGACTACCAAACCAAACCTTTTGTGCATAAGATTCCTTGGGTGGTTCCTCTTTTGTGAATTCCCACACGAACGGACGCATATCCTCAATCGGGGGTCTCTTTTGTTCTCTCACTAACTGACGAATGACACGTAATATTGCGTATGGCGGGAAACCCCTGAAACCCATGAGTATGTAGAATGGACGATATGTCGACATGTGCATAACCTTAGCAGAAGGGAACCAATAATAGTTCCAAGTGAGTTTATCTGCCTCCAATGAACCGAGTAATTCCCGCCAGGCCTTCACTCCATTCGGAAGATTACAACATGCAACTCTACTCGGATGGCAACGAATGTAATTCAGCCAATTTTCGTTGAAATTTATCACTATTGGGTGATGATAAAGATGCTCTATGAACCATATTTAAAGTAAAATGTTACATCATCCGAAGTTATCTCCACCTTCTTGGCATTGGGTTAATGCTCGAAAAATGTTGATCATAGGAAGAATGCTATGTTCTTCGCTACTTTGCTAATACGAGACCACTGCAAACGAATTCTGATGCGCCCATCATGTTCTGGAAATACCATGGTCCCTAGAAACGAAATCATGAATGCGAAGGTTCTCAAATCGCTCTAGGCATTATAACTTAGCTGGTTGACGAATTCCGTGGTTGAGAATCTCTCAAATTCTTTCTCGTCACCAACATGTCTTAAAAGTATTTCAATGGAACCCAGCCTTCGTTTAAGCAATTCATTGGGATTCGACGGAGACATAATTTCTTCAAAAGGTTATTCACACCTACTTTCCTGGGATCGGCAGGTTTTTTCTATGGAGATCCTTCCCAAATCCTGTGAGCCCACCTAATTCTTCTAAGGTGGGTGTCATTTCACAATTTTGAATCTGAAGACATTATTTGTTGAGTCCCAAAAACTTACCAAAGCCTCAATCTGATCCCTGTTCGGCTCAATTCTCATGATGTCGCGAAGAAATTTGAGGTGCTTAAAAATTTGATTTCGTTCCCAAGTAGCAAAACTAGCCCACCAATTACAGAGACTGACGGGGTCTTATCTCGGATCATGAACATAGGAGGCGCTTCATCTCTTTGCCCTTTTCTGACCATTTCTTTGTTGTGGAATCATGCTGATCCGAAAAAATAAAATAAAAATAAAATTTAACTCTCCTAAGCCATATACAGACTATGATCAATTGGTTTTGGATGAAGAGAAAATTGTCATTGCTCATCGCTATTTTAAAAATATTCGGTCTTTGTTAACACGACCTTTCAGCACTTGCAGAAGATTTGGAGGTTGTGTAAAAAGAATCCGGTATGACCATAGGTAGCTGTTCTTGCAAAGCAGTCCTTCGGCGTCCTTTTGTATGTTGGCATTACCTTCACTAAGGACATTTATTTACCTCTAAATTCAATACTTTCAAAATAGTTGAGCTCGATATGGATTGTCTACGTATCCCATATCCGGTGAGAATCAAACTTGCATAGTTCATCCATATAAAACAAACTATTATGAAAACAAAAACATTTTCCCAAAAAGAATTCAGCAGAGTTTAGATCGTATTTGAGCGTTCAGTATTTTCAAAACAGGTGATTAACTCTCCCGACCCTATACACAACTATTTTGTTTTTTTTTCAATAATCAAAAAGTCGGTTAGCATGCAAGTCCGAAACAAATAAATGCACAAGCAGGATGCATCATGGTGGTCTTTTCATTTCAGGTACACTTGTACTAGACAAACCCAACCCCTGTGTTGAGTCTGCAAAGTCAAATGTACGTGATGCAAAAAAAGGTTCCTACTAGGGACGCGACATGTGGCTTTGTTATTTTAAGGTAATATCTCATTGGAGAAAGTATCTAGACTGGCTTACTTGAGCGGACAACTCGAGCCGAGGCGGGGTCAGTGTACCGGTAACATTGCTTTCCGGCTTAACTGGTGGTGCACCCCGCCTAAAATATATTTGACTAAAATCCTTCACCGGGTACCAAGCACCTCGACTATTTCAAAGAAAGCGGGCTATGTCAAGCAAATGCCCAATTTTAATTTCAAGAAGTCTCAGAGGGGTGCGTGAGAAGACAGTTTATATACACAGTTCAAAATTATCAAAGCGGTAAAAAGCAACATTTAGCACATTTAAGACAACATATAATAAAGATCAGATAATAAATAAGCCAAATACAATAATTATTCCAAGCTCGAATTTCTAACCCTGAACCAGCAGTTCTGGGTCTGATCTCCAGTAGAGTCGCCAAAGCTATCATACCTCCTTTTTACGCACCCACCCCGAATGATGAATGTATAAGGGAGTTCTTCCATTTAAAGTGACATTATTCGAAATGAGTTATTTATTCTTTTCAGAGTCGTCACTTGGGAAAGGTTTGGCTTTTGGTGTCCCAAGTCACCGGTTTGTCTTGAATCCCAAGTTGAGGAAATTTTCTAGTTTCCAAATGAAGTCTGTGAACCAGAAATTCTAAATAAGGAATTCTATTCACCCGAGGGAATGTGTTAGACACCCTCGGATCCCGTGGTTCTAGCACAGTCGTTTAAATTGTTATAAATGGCTTGATATCTGATTTTAATACATGTTATCATATAATGCAATTTTAAAGATTATTTACCGCTTATTATTATTTTTATAAGAATTGCGACGTCATGAAAATACATCGCGAACCACGTCACATCAATGTACCCGTGGTTATCGACATATTTCGACTCTGTCGATATTTGGATTTTGGTCACATAAATGTGCACCCAAGTTTAGGGAGATAAATTATTAAAATCGCGCGTAAAGAATCTAACGCGTTATTATTTTTTTGGGAAAGCCATGAAATTCGCTAAACGGCCCGTCTCGAAATCTAAGTATTTAGTATATACAAATAATGAGGGCTCCGCAATTTGTGCGTTTTATTTGGCGAGACTTGTCCCATATTTATTTAAAGATATCCTAAAGCGACTAAGACTTTTCTAATTATTTTATTTTTTTCTAAAAAAATAAAGAAATCCTAATTAATTAACATTAAAAGTTTGAGGCTTCAAGTTCAAGTCCGAGTTCAAACAAAAGGAAACACCTTCTAGTTTGAACTCGCTACTAACTTCAAATCCGCCGCTTGCCGTTTAAAAATTAACAAACCCACTACCGTTTTGATTTAATTCAAACTTGGCTTTATTAGATGAATTGGACTATTGAAATTAACTATGTGTAATACATAGCCATTCTTGGAATTCTTTCAAGACTTGTTAAAAATGTATTAAAAAGACGACTATGTTAATCACTAATATTTGAGAACTTAACATTAGTTACTAACATTATTTGAATTGTTATTTAAAAAGAATTACTTACTCAAGTAAAATCGCAATTTCAAGACTAGGCATTAAACCAACTTGCCGATTTCCATTTGAACTATTTGGACCCGTGTTATAACTAACCAAACTAACCGAGAGTAGCTATTGAAGCTCACGACCATTTTTTGACACTACTTCAATTGCAAAATTAAATCAGGAATTCAAACAATAGTATAAGCCTATAAGAATAATAATTATACAGTCCACTTACTACAAATGTCGAAATGATATGAGTGGATGAATCTTGAACTCACTTTTAACTACTATGGGTTAGACTAGGCTATATTACCATGCGTTAGACCTTCTACAATTGTTTCATGGGCCTTGCACATTTACACTTGAAGGAGTCAGGGAAGGGCTGAAATACAACTAACACATAAAATGATTCCAACACTAATTACAAATCAACTACAAACATAGAGTAATTGAAACTATAGAAGAATAAACAGAATCATTCTAATGAACGGAAATACATTTCATCTTCAATTTTCTCATAGTTAATTCATTTTTTCTCCAATTCATTCCACAACCAACAGAGTTACAGGAAAATGTACCTGAATTTCAAAACAAATAGAAATTGATGGCTTAACAGCGGGACATAAGCAACAATAGAGTCAGCTCAGAAGCAAACAGGGAAAATCAGCTTTGAACCAGATTTAAAATCAACAAAAATAGCAAGTGATGCCCAGTAATCAGAAACAATATTCAACACTTGAACCAAACTCTCGAAATTCAACCAAGATCAAATAATTTCAATTAGAGAGAGTAGGGAAAATGTTTCAGTAATTGAAGAACTTCAGAAATCCAAAGAGAAGGCAATGAAACAGTGTTTTATTTTTTAGCTCTATCTCTTTTCTTTAAAAAAAAAAAAAACTAATCTTTGTGTGTGTCCCCCTCCCCATTAGTTCTGTATGTGTCATCTCTCTTTATAGACGGGACTGACCCCTTTTAAATTCAAAGTGTTTACTTTTCCAGCATTCCCATACCCCTTTTTCTTTTTTCCTCACGCTTCTTTATTTTTTACCATTTTATAGGCACTAACTCTTACAACCTTTCCAGAGTATTTTTTTTCAATTTTTTTTAGTCTAAAATGCCTGCTATTCTCTGCAGCCCATTACTGAATGTCCAACCAATACTTTAATTCCATTTAAGTACTCCCTCCGGTCCAAACCGGTCCAAAATAAGTGATTTTTTGGCTTTATTTTTATGGTCCAAAATAAGTGATTTTTTCGAATTTCAAGAATGTCTTGATGATGTTTTTCCTTAATTGTCCTTGGAGTAAATAGTGTTGGAATATGTATTAGGAGTGTTTATGTGAGATAGTAAGGTTAAAATGGTCAATTATATTGTTACTTAATGCTAAAAAGTGACTTTCTTAATGTGTGAAAACATCCAAAAAAATCACTTATTTTGGACCGGATGGAGTATTGACAAATTGAATTATTTAGTTCAAAGCCTGCCTGACCACACATGACTTCCATTAGCAGTTTAATTCAGTGAATTAAATCACATTCATCCATTAAAACAAACCCCTATATCAATCAACCGATGGTACAGATTAACACAAAAGCAAATGACCAATTAAATGACCCTTTAAACAATCAAACAATTCGATTAAATAAACGATCCAATTAAGCAATTCAACATTTGTCAGTATTAAACAACTTAAACAAATTCACAACATTGACGGGCTAATCTCATACGAACAGAGGTATGGTTTAATTACAGAATCAAAGCAGAAATGCAGAAAGAGAAGAAGAACATATGAGACATGGGGATTCAAGTTACTTAAACTAAAAACGTAAAGTAACTTAAAACAAAAGAAACGGAAAGGAGAAAATACCCGGAGAAACAGGCCATATTGGACAAAATCCGAGAAGCCTCCAATTCTTTTGGCCGGAGTGGACCTTAACCCTGTGTTTCAATGTGAAAACATAGGACTAAGGTCTAATTCGGTCAAAATCTTCACCATTCAACCGATTTGGGGGTTTAGGCATTTTAGGGTTCGTTCTTGGATTTAAGATCTGAGGATATAGGCAACATTGGAGGGGAAACAGACAAGGATTTGTGGTGAGGGAGTGGAGGAGGTCATGAGGTGTAAGTTTTAGGCTTCGAGGTTAGCGGAGTGTGGTTTTGGAGAGGGGGAATCAGGGCGGTTCAGGGGTGTAAGTTTGACGGTCACCGGCGTCGTTGCCACATGGTTTTCAGGCGAAGGGCATGGATGCGGCGTTTAGGGTTCAGGGATTGTTTAGTTCGTCTTTGAAAGAGACGGGGGGGGGGGGGTGATGTTTGGAAATGAAACGGGTAAATGGGATTTTGGGGGGGGGAGAGTTTGGTATATCAGATTAAATAAATTAATTTGAACCGTTAGATCAAATGATCTTAACGGCTCGGATTAGTTGATGAAGGACGGGACGGGGTTGTTTAGTGTAGAAGCGGGGTGGTTTGGTTTAAAGAGGGGTCGGGTCCAGGTCTGGCGGGTGTTGGACTGGGTAAAAAGAATGTATTTTGGGCCCGGTGAAATTGGGCCTGGTCCGATTTCCTTCTCTATTTTAATTGTTTTGTTCTTTCTTTTTATTCTCTCTTTTAATTCCTAATTTAAAAACATTAAAAATCCTAGATTAAATTACAAAAATCCAATTAACTCCTACTAACAATTAACACACCATTAAATATCAATTTGTAATAAAATCACACCATTAGAGTAAATTGCGGAGGTTAAAATTGCAGTTTGCGGAGGGTAGAAACCTCCGCTATTTGCTGTCACGGCGGTTGAGCAAGCCCCCGCAGTATGCATCGCCGCTATTAATTTGCGGCAGAAAAATGCGGGGGTTTCTTGAACCGCCGTAACAGCAAATAGCGGAGGTTTCTACCCTCCGCAAACTGCAATTTTAACCTCCGCAATTTCATGAGCGAAAATAGATTTTACTTTTAAAATTTAATTACTGTTTTTGAGTGTAGGGGTTGTAAACCCCCGCAATCTGTAATTTCTTTTGGGGGTTATATTCCCATCTATTTTTAAATATATTATAGAATTGATTTTTATCAACAATTTACCATATTTTTCCTCTAATATCAATTAAAATATTTATGCTCAAACCAAAATATTAAAAATTAAGAAACATCAACATTTCATTAACCGTGAAAAATAGTAGTATCATATGTCTTTAAACAAAAATTGGAATATAGTTAACCATTTATATCAGTGATCAACTATTACATTGTCTTAATACATCCACTTCAACTAAAATGAATCTCATGATTGTCAATGGGATTACTTCCGCCAGAAGATCTTCTTGCATCCGTCGGTGAAACGGGTCCACTAGCTGCATCACTTGGCTGCAACAAAAGTAAAAAAAAAATATAACTATTACGAGCAAATGTTACTTGAGAAACAAATATAACTGCATTTACTCAGACTAGAAGTTAATCAGAAACTAATGGTTGAGAGTAGCTCACGTGCATATGATCACTTTAACTACTAAAGTAAACAAACACTGATCGATGCACGCAGACTGCAGTACTATTACTCGGCCATACTAATGCATTTATGCTTCTCTCTATTTCTCAAGCAACTTCTCTCCCAACAACAACCATTACAAACATGTACAAAAGAAAAGAGAGGGAACCGATGGTACATACAGTAATGGCGAGACTCAGTGAATGTACTAAAGTCGCATATATACCAGATACAAATGCAATTACCACTGCTAACATTGCCAGAAATTATAACAATCAGTGGAAAATTACCTCAGACGGCAGCTTCATCGCAAACTTAAGCAAAGCAGACGCTGATGATGTTGTTAGGAAAAGAAATGGTCACTTGGTGATGGCCTTCTTTGCGCCTCTACATTTCTTAACTAACAACTACTCTGAAGTGCAAGCAACTATGTTTGGTATTTTTTGGTGTTGCAACCATTACTGTCAAGATAAAAGCTTGGAAATAGGTTCTCTTCTGGTTGTCAATATGATTTTAGGGACATACAATACCCCATGGAGACTTAAAGAAGACGTTACTCTACAACAAAAGGTGCAACAACATGGTATCACCAAGTGACCATTTCTTTTCCTAACCAGTTAGTCAAGAACCAAAATTTTCCGAACCAACTCTGATAGCATCATAATGATTTTGTTTCGGATTTCTATAAATTGAAAACCAAACTTTTTAATAATTAAATGTCTAAGTTACGTATTTTTCCTTGAGAAAAGGAAAGATACCTAAGTTTACGTTGATGTAAAGGTCAAAAGAATGAAAAAGCAGTAAGATTTGGAGTAGGAAAAGGTCAATGCATTGCATTATAATGGTGCAACTGTATGGTTCTCATGTCTTGCAGCTGGTAGGTTAAGATTGTTGGAAAATATACAACTCTTCCCTCAGTACCTACACTAATTGTTGAGCTGACTTTCTTGAGGTTAAGCATATCTACTAATTCTTCCATATACAATTTATTTGTTAATCATTGACAAAAAATATTGACGTATTTATCATTCACAAGCATTTATGCTATAAATAATTTGACTATAATCAATAAGTTGAGAGAGGGAAAACAAAAAGGATCATACGCATGCTTAGTGCAACAACTACTAATCTGAACTCACATCCCATCACAGTGGATATATAAGTAGTCTAAAGCAAGAATTTTGCAAGAAGAATAAAAAGGGAAAACTCCCAAAAGAAGCAAGGCAAATCTTGCTTAACTGGTGGACAACTCACTACAAATTGCCTTATCCTACTGTAATCATATGATGTTCATTTGAGATGCTATACAAATATTTATATGAGTTACAATATTGATAGACATAAAAAAAATATTGTTCTGTCCACATAAAGATGTGAATAATACTGTTATTGAACTTGGTGAATGCAGGAAGGAGAGAAAGTATGTCTAGCCGAATCAACAGGTTTAGATCCGAAGCAGATTAATAATTGGTTCATTAATCAGTGAAAACATCACTGGAAACCTTCAGAAAACATGCAGTATGCTGTTATGGAAAACCTATATGGTCACTTCTCTGATTAATTATTTAGCTAGAGGAAATTAATGCTGTTATGGAAAACCTATATGGATTCCCAAAACTTCAAAGTCGCACCAGTTATCATAGTGACTCTTAGCACTTCACAAATGAAAAACAAAATTGCACAATACACCAAAAATAAAAGAACTAAGCATTTACCGTTGTAGGAGATGAAGCAAAGATCCCAGCAAATTGTTCTGGTATTGAACCTTCCTTCATTATCATATATTCTTTGAGAGTACTCATCAATTGATTGTACTTCTCTTGGCATCCGGAAGAAGAACATCCAACATTATTACTCACAATTCTAATATTACCAAGACGAAGATTTGTCTCTTTGAAAGTATTGCTTGGAGTAGCTCCTAATCCCAAACATCTCACCCTTCCAGGATGCTCTTTGCCTAGCACCTTACCAACAGCATCATTTGGAGAAATTTCAGACTCATCCACCGTACTTTCACTCAATGCTAGCTCAATTTTTTCCTAAACACAATACACATCCAAAAAATCTGAGCCTACTGTTCTTTGTGCAAGAACACTAGTTATAGCTAAGGAAGTAATTAAGTGTGGGAAAAGGACAGAAACAGACCAAGAAAAAAGAAGAGGACGGGAAACAAACATTCTTGGTTATTATAACTTACACATATTTCTTTTGCCTCCTCATTTACATATGATCCATCTTTTTTTGTATGTGTAGCAAGATAAAGTTGTGCTCGTCCAGGCTTACTTCCTGTCTCAGCCATCTATGCATGGAAACAAAAATAAGTTAGAATAGTTTAATTAAAGTATAAGAAATAGATACAATATCTAAAATTTAAATAGTAAAGTAAGGTAAATAATGTGACATCTTTCACCATTTCAGCCCTTCTTCTAGAATTAGGTTTGGATCCACCGGTGTGTGGAACTGTTTGCTTCTTCCGATTTTCGGCATTTCTTTTACACATGTTCTAACAATAGATACATTTCAGTCAATTATACAAAATAAATACTCATATTTATATGCATTTCAATGTGACGTCTCAGAATATATACCTGAGTTTCTTCTTTATAACGGTAGTTCACAAAGATAGTCCATTGATCCCGACTAATACCTATCGGAACATTATCCATAATCTCATCTTTGGTTTTAAGTGGGTCTTTAAACTCATTCCACAACTTCTGCCTACTTGAAGCCCACTTCTTTGAAATAGAGTTATAAACATATCCTCGTGCAACTTCCTCAATGGTCATAAAACAGAAATGAGACTTCAAAAAAAAATTTGGTTAATTAGTTTATCTTTTATATATAAATATAAAAACAAAAGACAAAATAGAGATATAGTTATAAAGATCTAGAACTTATACCTTTATAATGTTATTATAGCAGTCATTAAAGTATGACTTAGGCATATCCGGCCATTTATCAAAACCAATTGGAAATATGGTACAGTCAGTTGCTAAAAGGCCACATACGCCTGCTAGAAGGCCTTGTGCTTCGCCAATCGGATCCTTGCCATCAAACTCCACCACAACACGTTCTCCCTGAGGTAAACTTAATGCTTCTCTAGTCTTCAATTTCAGCCTTTTGGTATTTCCATGTGAATCTTTAATAAATAAAAATAAAAGCAAAAAAGTAAAGGTAAGAGCCTTTTGACATTTTCTCACCATTAGAACTTCAAGTCTGTCAAATAGATTGAACAAAACAAATAGAAAAAATTGAATCCAAAAGAGTAAATCCACAGAATTTTCAAATCCTAATAGAGCCTTTTGACATTTTCTCACCATTAGACCTTTTGAAATCCACAGAACTTGACTTATGATTCTTTCCGGTGGAGGGTTTGCCATAGTTCCAGCATTTCCGACATAGATTTCTTGTTAAGAATCTGTTTTTCTTTTGATCTGAAATATTGGGAGTATTCATTTAGTGTACCAGGAGCTCATAAGGTTCTTCTATTGACTGTCCTTATCAGAAAAGGTTCTTTTATTGACTCTATTTTCTTGCTCACTCTATTTTACTATGTCATAAATTATGCATGTTCCTTTCATTGACATGCATATCTTTTATCACTACATGCTACTTGTTTTCTAGACCTGTGGACATTATTGAATCAAGATCATTTTTTTCATAAAACCTTCTATGTCAACTAATCCATCAATCAGGACATCTATATATATCACATTCATTCTATATTTCTTCTAAGCTTTGACAAAATTGTAACTTGGTTTGTTTCCTGTACAGTGTTGTTTCTGCTGATTGGTTGTGCTTTTTATGGCTCAATTAGTGTAAACACTGCTAGATAGCTTCTGCTCCATCTTTTTGGCTCTTGTCTGTTTTACAGTAGATAATAATTGAATTTTCCCGTAATCCTGCTGATTTGGCTTTTACCATATTAACACTTTAAAAATTCCAGAATGTGATCAAGCTTTTGATGTAACTCATGTACCAACCATTTATTATTACAGGTTTCGCCAGGATTGTCTTTCATCAACAGACAAATTAGAAGTTCTAAAACAGTTATACATATATTTAAGATAAGACAGTGGCATGCAGCAACCAAATAACACAGTACCATGCAACAACCAAATAAGACAGTAGCAGGCAACAAACAAATAAACAGAGTGCAAAATAGATCATGATGCAATTAGATATTAAGTTCAGCAGGCGTCCACTGAGACGAGTCACAACAAATATTAGCTATTCACAAAGGGATAAGATTACCTATTCCATCGACAGTCCAATGATGTGAGGACTCACGTTTAGGACGCTTATTGGATGTTGCTTGTGCTGGTATGGGGTTAATTGGAGGTTGAAATGAAGGAGTTGTTTGACCCGTGGCCTGAAATGAAGGAGTTGTGTGTCCGGTAGCCTGAAATGAAGGAGTTGGCAGTGTTGTGGCTTGAAATGAAGTGGTTTGTTGTCTTGTAGGTTGAAATGAAGGAGTTGGTAGTGATGTCGCCTGAAAAGAATGAGACGGCTGAATGCAAGGAGTTGTTTGCCCCATGGACTGAAATGAAAGAGCTTGTTGTCTTTGTTGTGTTGTGGCCTGGAATGAGGCGGTTTGCTGTCTTGTGGGTTGAAATGAAGGATTTGGTAGTGATGTCGCCTGAAAAGAAGGAGTCGGCTGAATGCAAGGAGTTGTCTGCCCCATGGCTGATTGAACTGACTTTTGTAAGTTCTGAAAACGTTTGGTCTTCGGCATATCTACAATCAACAAAACAAATAATAAGTAATAGAAAGTATAAAATACAAATACAAAATAAAGTACATATATATAAAAGAAAAAAAATAGACATACAAGGATACAAGAAAATTTACATGCCTATTCAGACATATGCTCATCTATTGCAATTTGGATATTCTCATAAGCATCATCAAAAAATTGTTCAAGTTCTTGTTGTTGGTATGGTTGATTCTCATATATTTCATTTTCATCGACCTCTCCCATATCAAATAAATCTCTTGGCTTTAAATGTACAGCCACACTCCATTCTTTATCTGTTTCATCATCAACATAGTAAACCATATTTGCTTGAGATGCTTCAATGTAAGGATCATCATCCTCACGATCACCAATATGAATCAATCTAGAAAAATTGACACAATTAAAATTCCAAGCATCTCTTTTGAACCCTCTATCCCGAGTAGTGTCGGCCCACTGGCATTTAAAGAGCACAACTGTGAATAGATAATAATTAAGCTCAATAATATCTTCTAACTTCCCATAGTATGGCAAGTCTGCTTGTCTTGCACTTCTATCAGCACTAGATGCAACACAAGAAGTGTTAGAAGTAAGAAAAACTCCACTATTTTGAGTTTTTAATCCTTGATCTCTAGACAAAACTCGAAATTTGAATCCATTGATGTTATAAGCAGTGAACCTTCTAGCATCCGGCGCTGGACCTCGTGCTAGGTACTTCAAATCAGTAGAGATGGTGTCTACAATCTCTGGATTCATAATCTAATAATAACAAACCTATATTAGTCAAGCATATTAAATCCAATGAGAAAATCTATGTGAAGCAAAAATTATTGTATCATTCACTCACCCGTTTTGGGAACCAATCAGGAAACTCTCTATTAACCCTCCTCTCCAAATCTGATGCTGAAGGTCTCCGTCCTCTTGTGCTCTTTCTTATGTAATCCCTAAACTCACTTCATATAAGCTAACTATATCAATTTTAATTATTTTAATTCTAAACTTTTGCCAATATTCATATCAATTTTATTTACTTACTCAATAAATGGCTTCACTGCTGCACAATTAAATAACACATATCGATGAGCTTGCCTCTTCACCAATGGAGTCAAGAGGAATGTTGAGGAGCCTCCAACTGGTTTACCTTGCGGAGGGAATATAGTGGACATTTCAGAAGCCTCATTAAGATTTGGTTCATCATTCACACGTCTAGGCCTATTAAGCCTTGACTCAATCCCCTCAAAGTAACGAGAACAAAAAGTTAGAGCTTCTTCAACAATGTAACCTTCAGCTATGGAACCTTCTGGTTGAGCCTTATTCCCTACGAGAGACTTAAAATGACCTAACAATCTATAACATAAAATGAAACATGTTTAGAATAAGCACTTAACTTGAATTAATATTACGTACATCAAAATTTCGAATAAGAAATGTTTTACCTTTCAACAAAATACATCCATCTGTAATGTACCGGACCACCTTTTATTGCTTCATCTACTAGATGGACAGTTAAATGGACCATTACAGTAAAGAACGATGGTGGGAATAATATCTCCATGTGGCAAAGTGTGAGCACAATGCGATCTTGTAGCTTTTCTAGATCCGCCAAACTCAAACTTTTAAGACAAAGTTCTCTGAAAAAAGAGGAAAACTCTACTAAGACTGCAACAACCTCCTTTGGAAGCACATTACGAATTGCTATTGGTAACAATTGCTCCATAATAATGTGACAATCATGACTCTTTAATCCAAAGATTCTCCTTTGGTCCGGATCAATGCAACCAGAAATATTACTCGAGTAACCATCCGGCACTGAAATATTCTTTAAAGTTGTAAGGAAAGCCACTTTCTTTTCCTTTGGAATGGTAAACACAGCAAGCCGACACTCATCTTTCTCATCGGGCCAAAGATCACGCCTTATACCCATATCTTGCAAATCTTTCCGCGCCTTAATATTATCTTTTGACTTGTCTTTATCATTGAGCAAAGAATATATAATATTGTCAAATACATTCTTTTCGATGTGCATGACATCTAAATTGTGGCGCAACGAGTTGAACTCCCAATATGGAAGATTAAAGAATATGCTTTTTTTCCTCCATTGTTGTGCTGCGCCTTGCCCAATATTTCTTTGTCTAGCTCTTTTTTTTCTCTCACTCAACTCAGCCGGTTTTCCAAATGTAACATCAATATCTTTCACTTGTTGCAAAATATCAGACCCGGATAACTTTCTCGGTGGGTTTCTTTCTTCCACATTTCCATCAAAGCGATGTCTCATCAGTCTAAATTTATGATTTCTTGCTAAAAATCTGCGATGACCAATAAAGCACCACTTTCTACTATGGCGAAGCCGACAAGGTTCTGCATCAAAATTACAAGTGGGACATGCTAGACCAGTATGTGAGTTCCAACCAGATAAGATATCGAGTCCAGGAAAGTCACTAATTGTCCACATAAGAGCAGCTCGCAACCTAAACATCTCTTTCTTTGATGAATCAAAAGTTTCGACACCTTCACTCCACAACTCATTCAACTCCTTAATAAGGGGCTGTAGGAAAACATCTATGTTATTTCCCGCTGTACGTGGACCAGGAATGATCATTGAGAGAATAAAATTAGGTTGTTTCATACACAACCAAGGAGGAAGGTTGTATGGAACTAAAATGACTGGCCAAATGCTATAATTAGTATTCATTGTGCCAAAAGGATTAAAGCCATCACTAGCTAGGCCAAGCCGAACATTCCGAGGATCAAAGGCAAATTCAGGAAAAATCATATCAAACCTCTTCCATGCCTCACCATCTCTAGGATGCCTCATGATTCCATCTTTGTTACTATCCTCAGCATGCCATCTCATATATTTTGCTATTTTAGAGCACATGAACAATCTCTGCAACCTTGGTTTTAATGGAAAGTAACGCAAAATCTTTGCAGGCTTCTTAGTTTTCTTCTTGGTTTTCTTCTTGCCTGTAGCAGACACAAGATCTTCATTTATCTGCTTGTTAGGCTTCCACCTAGAAGTATGACAATACTTACATGTTTCCTCATTAGCATCATTCCCCCAAAATAACATACAATCATTTGGACATGCATCTATCTTGATATAATCAAGACAAAGCTTGTTGATAGTTTTCTTGGCCTCATAAAAAGAATGAGGGATCCGTGCAAATGTAAATGCGTCCCTCAACAAATCTAGTATCATGGTCATTCCCTTGTCACTCAGCCCAGACAAACATTTTACGTGATACAATTTTAATAAAAACTCTAGTTTTGAGTACTTGGACCCTTCATACAATTCTTGACTTCCATCTCTAAGCAACTCGAAAAAGTCTTTATCATTTAAAGCAGGCTCATCATTTAACCTTTCTTCACCACTCCCTACTTCTGACGGACCCACATCAACACCATCGTGCCTTAGGCTCCCAAATGCTTCATTGATCAATAATTCTACTGGATTTTCAGGAGGTAATGCATCTTGTATAACCACATTATTTATAGAAGTAGGTAGTATATTTCTTTCACCGTGAATACTCCAAATGACATAATTTTCAGGAAATGGTTTGCAAATCAAATGATCAAGCGCTACATCTCTAGTCTGCCACTTTGCGAATCCACATTTAGGACAAGGACACTTTATTCTATCTCCAACAACGGCATTAGCAAATGCAAAATCTAAAAACTGATTTAAACCAAATAAATATTCCGTGGTGTTTCTTGGCTTTTTAATCCAAGATTTATCCATAGAAAAGTATTAAGTTTCAACCGTAGCTGATGAACCTTTCAAAATATAAAGAAAAAATATCAGTTCTCTATTATTAGAATAGAGAATATTAACATTGAAGCAATAAATACATACAACAAAATATTAGTTCTCTATTATTATAAGTTTTACAGTAGTGTATAATAACAGGTAATACTTCACAACAAAATATAAGTTCTCTGTTAAATACATGCATATGAAAATCTAATCTTAGCAGTCTACTATAAACATGTGTTCTTATGAATAGCATATTCATTAAAATACACAAACAAGATTGGGATTCTAAACAGCTAATCTTTGAAAATACACAAACAAGATCTTTCTTATTTAGAAAATATCAATCTCTTCAAAGAAGTATAATATAATTAATTACCATCCGTAAGTGCCATCTCTATCTCTTCCGTTTCCCCTCTTCTTAGATTTCCCGACACAAAACCCCTAATCCCTTCTCCAGTGAAATATTTTAAATTGTAAACTAAGGAACTTTGAATCTGGATGTAGGCTTGTTTCTATCCATTGCTTATAAAGACTAAAATTCCTATTTTTAGACTATAAATCATCCTGTCTTTAGTTTATTTTTTCATTATAAGTATGTTATGTGCTTTCCACGTGACTATGTTCAGATTTTCTGAGTTTGAAACTGAATTGTATGTTATATTCTACAAGCTCTATATATTGTACGAAAATTTTACCTGGAAGCAAATTCCTCAGTAAAGCTAGGTGCAAGTTGTGCTATATAAGCAATGGAATCAACTGTTGCTACGGAGAGCAATAACCTGGAGCCTCGAGATGATATGGAATTTGATTCTCATGATGCAGCCTATGAATTCTATAAAGAATATGCAAAATCAGCCGGGTTTGGCACCGCCAAATTGAGTAGTCGTCATTCTAAGGCATCCAAAGAGTTTATTGATGTATGACAATTGAATGAAAAAGTGTTGCTAACCTTGTGAAGATTTTCGTTTTCTCTGTTACGCAGATCGGAGAGAGATGCTTCTTCTTCTTTTTCTCTGTTAGGCAGAGAGCTGCTTCTTCTTCTTTTCTCTGTTAGGCAGAGAGATGCTTCTTCTTTCTCTGTTAGGCGGAGAGAGAGAGAGTTAATTAGGGCAATTAGGCGGATGTTTCTAGGATGGAAAAAAAAGGAGGGAGTGTGAAATAAATTGGGCGCTTATTTTTTAGGGTTACGGAGGTTTATAACCCCTGCAATTATTATAATTTTGTGGGGGATAAAAAAGTGCCGCAAATTTATGTAAATTGCGGAGGTTGCTTATACCCTCCGCAAAAAAACCTCCGCAATTTACACATTTTTTTGTAGTGTAAGGGAAAAGCAAAGACCTTTAAATGCTAGAATGTAAAGTGTATTATTTTTTTTTTATTTTTAATTTTGTAAAACAAAACGTAATTACTCTTAATATATCCTAAATGTAAATGCAACGTATTTTTATATTTTATATTAATTTAACAAATAAACACGCACAGACAAAATGCAAACAATAAAGAAAAAATAACACAAAAATCCACAAAAAATCACACACAATAAAACTATTTTATTTTGAATTTTTGGGAGTAGTTCTCATATAAGGCAAAAATCACGTGCTCACAATCAACTAGTTTGATATTGTGCGTAGTTGATTGATTATGGATTTATGTTATAGTAATTTTGTAAGAATAGAAGTTGATCCCTCTTACTTGGAAGTTTTCTTTAGCATGTACAACTTAATCTTATGCTGGATTTTCTTGGCAATTGACGATTATTTTATTTATATGTATAATTGTATAAAATGTTCTCAGTATGTTACTTTCAGATTTTGCACTAGCATAATTAAGGTTATATTGAACATTTTTATTTCGGCTGTTAATTCTGGTACTTTTAGGCTTTTGAGGAGGCTGAGCTTCGTGTTCTAAAGGAGGAAAAACCAGGTTTGACACACACTCAGTATAAAGACTTGATTTGGAAGCTATGGAAGAAGTCTCCGGATAATCCTCTTAACCAGGTACTTTAGCTTCATGAAGTTTTGATTAAATTGATAATAGAGGAGTCATAATTTTGGACTGTTCTTTCAAATAGTGTTTATGTTTGTTTTCATTTTCTAAATGGTTTTTTATGCATAGTTCCCTGGTATTTGTCTACAGTACATGAGTAGTGTAGGTCAGAATTGAAATATCCTTGATGAATCATTGGATGATTACCATACCAAGGTTAGCGTATATAATGAAATCTTCTCTATAAATTCTGTGACATTGGCCAATTTTGAATTTCCCAACACATTCCAGGAGCTTGTGTAGGTTGACGCTGGATTTGATTGCTGAAAGTAGGAATAGCCAAAGCTAAATGTTTTGAACTGAGTGTTTTAGATGGAAATAATGTTCACCACCTTCTCAATTAGTAATTTCAGGCTCATGCAACTGATTATTCAAATTGATCCAAGTTCATTTCCAAATTGTATGCCGGTGTTTTATCAATTTTATTTGGTTTATGTGGTGGTTGGATCTTTTATTCCAGCTTCTGCATGTTCTCATTCTATCACTAGCTTCAAGGCTACTTTAAAGTTTAATTGCTTTTCCATTTGGATGCGCGGAGTTCATTTCTAGTGAAACAATCACACTTGCGGAAACATGAATACATTGGACAATATTACTGGATCTTCGAGATAAATTTATTTTGCTGGGCATGTGGCTGCATGTTTACTTTACATATTGGCGGTATGATATGTAAAGTTTAATTAAACGTGACTGAAGTTTCATTTAATAGATTAACTGAAATATGAATAATGTAAGACACTAAGAATATGAAAATAATTGATGAACAAATCAAATGCATAAAAAAAACCAAATAGGCTGTGGTATAAACAAACGTTTTTTATGCTTATAGATGTTATTTTTGTGATGTAGCATACATATATTGGAACATCTTTGTAATTGATATCTCATATATTTATCAACTTTTTATTCATTTTTTATTTTATTTTATGTTTGCATGAGTACATTTTCTACTTTTAGGTGTAGTTTAAGGTAAAAATTAACCCGCACCCAGTGTTTACACTAAAATATACTCCCTTTGTTTCAATTTATGCGAGTCTATTTGACTGGGTACAAATTAAAAAAATATATATATTTGAAATTGCGGTGTAAAATGAGGCACATATATTTTGTGCGGCGATAAATTATTGCATAAAGGTAAATTATTTCTAAGTAAGGAACGAGATCATTCTGTAGACATCGAAATTTTAATGGATAAAGCTAAATCCTAAATTAAAGATACTACAAGACTTCTTGAAACTCTAGGAGTCTGTCAGTGTTGCTTGGAGGCTACTCTACCAAAACCCTAAGTCACGCCTATAAAAAGGGTTTCATAATCCTTTTAAAAAATATCTCAAAAATAGAGATAATCTCAGAAATCCCATAAACTCACGGGATCATCACAAAGAGATCAAAATATGGCCGGATAATTCTTGATAATCAAATACTTCAAGAACGCCAACGGACTTCATGGATATCAAATAAATCCATGAAAGCTTGCACCATCCTACGTTCGAAAAATATGTTGTTTTAGCCCTCGAATCACGGAGATAATCAGGAGAGAAGAATCAATGGGATAAAAAAAATTGTACCCGCGTCTTTTTATAAATAAAATCATGTTTCTTCATATTTATTTTGTGATTACAATTTATTTTTGTATTACACATTCATTTTAACACGAACTAAAAATGAAATAGATTCACATAAATTTAAACAGAGAGAGTGATAATATAGCATGGTTCAGTCATAAATTAAGGTGAGATATGGTTTAGTGATAAGAGTTTATTTGGGGATGTTTCTTGATTATGGTAAATTATTACATGGTTAAGTCATAACTTATTGTGAGATATGGTTTAGTGATAAGAGTTTGTGTGAAGACCTGTCATGTATTCCTTGGATTGGTGTAGACACCATGCATGGGTAAGTTTTACCATAGTTTAAGTAAAGCTAAGACCATCTCCGACAAAGAACTCGGAGCCTAAAGACAAGAGAGTTCAATCTACAAGAAGCTGGCTTAAGGAGAATAACTAATTTCTTTCGGCTAATGGACATACTGCTCCAGTTTTTCCGGTGGATCCATCCTATCGCTAAGAATGGAATGAACGAAGTTAACCTATATGAGACTAGGGAATAAAGACCAAAAATCAACTTACCACTTATGATGTCTCACGATTCTCCGGTTTAGAAGCTAGTGAGGACTAGGTCTCTAATTCAGAGAAGTGACAACTAAAAAATGTTCACATGAGAATTGGTAAAACTAATAGGTACGTAGTATTGCTTAGACTTCATATTTTTCTTATGACTTGATTACTTGTCGCTTTCTTTTGTATTTAGATTCTAAAGTAAAAGAAGTCGAAGTAGGAAATTCCTTCAAATATCATTGTTTTGGCTCTCTGGTTTATTTAACTTTCTCTTAAATCAGTAAAGGGGTACTTTTATTAGTTAGCAGCATTAACTGTATGCTGGGCAGCGTGCATAGTGAGCTACATTACTTGTTTTGCGTTGTGCTAAAAAAAATCAACCATTGCTTCTACATCATTAATTGAACGATATACATCTATATTTAACTATAATGCAGATTCATTTCTGATCTCGAAAAGCCTTGCATTCCTTTGTGTGGTCTATTTTTACCCTCACGACAACAATTTTAGTGATATTAAGGAGTCTAAAAATAGTTTTGGGCAAAGCTAAACCCCTCGATTATGTTTCCCTCGGCATTGATTATTAAATAAGGTGTAGATTGGTATACAAATAAATTGACTTCTCAAAGCTTTAATTCTACCGGAAACAACCTCTCTACCTTCACAAGGTAGGAATAAGATCTGCATGTTGCGGAAGCCAAATGTATATAGTATAAATGAGTCACAACTGATATACCAAAAATTAAGGCAGCCACCAAATAATAAATAAGACAATAAAGCAATAGTAAAAGGAACACCAGAATTTACGAGGTTCGGCGAATTTTGCCTACTCCTCGGACACAACCAATATTTTATTCCATTCCAAAATATAAGTGAAATAATACTAAAGAGAGAAGATACAAATGCCTTAAGAAGATAAGAAGACAAATGAGAGGTGTGTTTAAATCCTAAACATTAGGCCTCCATTTATAGGGAAAAATCCCAAACCAAAACAATAACCCACCGATGTGGGACTTTGGCATTTTGCCAAACTTCAACAAATCTTCGCCTTGGCAAAATTTTCAGTGTTCAACAATGTTAATCAAATCCAAACAATGTTGAAACTTGATCACAGTCACCACCTTTGTTAGCATATCAGCAGGATTCTCGGTAGTATGAATTTTCTTCACCGTGACTCCATCTTCTATGATTTCTCGTACGAAGTGATACCGAACATCAATATGCTTCGTCCTTGCATGATAAACTTGGTTCTTCGCTAATTGAATAGCACTTTGACTATCACAAAAAATTGTGATACCTTTTTGTTTAACACCAAGCTCCTTTAGCAATCCTTGAAGCCAAATTGCCTCCTTCACAGCCTCTGTAATAGCCATATACTCTGCCTCTGTTGTAGACAAAGCAATTGTTGACTGCAAAGTAGACTTCCAACTAACTGATGCCTTTGCAAAAGTAAACACACAACAAGTAGTTGATCTTCGTTTGTCCGGATCACCCGCAAAATCTGAGTCACAATATCCAACTATAGACTGATTGTCTTCCTGCTCAAAAACTAACCCAACATCTACAATACTATGAATATACCGTTGAATCCACTTCACAGCTTGTCAATGCTCCTTTCCTGGATTATGCATATATCTGCTAATAACTCCAACAGCTTGTGAGATGTCGGGTCTCGTACCGACCATTGCATACATCAAGCTACCAACAACATTTGCATATGGTACCTTTGACATATACTCTCGTTCATCTTCATCCTTTAACGACATAGTAGTACTTAGCTTAAAATGGGGAGCAAGTGGAGTACAAACTGGCTTAGTCTTGTCATCTATGCCAAAACGTTGCAGTACTCTCTTCAAATATTCTTTCTTAGATAAACAGAGTTTCTTTGAACGTCTATCTCTTATCATCCCCATGCCAAGATTTTTCTTTGCCTCACCCAAATCCTTCATCTCAAACTCCTCCTTCAGTTGAATTTTCAGCTTATCAATTTCTTCCGAATTCTTGGGAGCTATCAACATATCATCAACATATAGGAGAAGATATATAAAGGAATCATCTTTAAGCTTGCGCAAATACACACAATGATCGTATTTGCTTCTCTTGTACCCTTGCTGCAACATAAACTTGTCAAATCGCTTGTACCATTGTCTAGAAGATTGTTTCATCCGTACAACGAATTTTCAAGTTTGCACACCATATTTTCCTTTCCAGCAACTTTGAATCCTTCTTGCTGAGTTATATAGATTTCCTCCTCCAAGTTTCCATGTAAAAAGGCAGTTTTTACATCCATTTGAACTAGTTCCAAATCCAACTGTGCTACCAAAGCCAGGATAATTCTAACGGAGGAATGTTTTACAACTGGAGAAAACACTTCATTATAATCAATTCCCTCCTTTTGAGCATATCCTTTGGCCACCAATCTTGCTTTGTAGCGAACATCTTCTTGGTTAGGAAATCCTTCTTTCTTTGCAAATATCCATTTGCACCCAATTGCTTTCTTTCCTTTCGGGAGATTGGCCAATATCCATGCATGATTGTGATAAAGGGACTATATTTCATCACTCATGGCAATCCTCTACTTATCTTCTTCTGAACTTTGGACTGTGTCTTTATAAGTGGTAGGAACATCATCAGCTGCAATTGCGGTTGCACAAGCAACAGTCTCTATGAGACGAACATGTTTCATTATTTTCCTTTTTGGCCTGCTGTTTGCTATTGATTCAAGTTGTTGTTGAGGTTCCTGAGTTGGAATCTCCTCTACTGGCTTTCCTTCCAGAGGATAGTCTTCATTTGTTTCTTCCTCTGCTTCTTGTGTAGAAAAATAAGTTTTTCGTCATACTCCACCTGCTTATAAGCACCATCATCTTGTTTGGTATCTTCATTTGTTACCTTATTTACCATAGCAGATTCATCGAAGGTAACATCCCTGCTGAATATTACTTTCTTTGTCATATTACCTTATAAGCGATATCCTTTGACTCCAGAAGTAATCCCCATAAAAATAGTCTTTTTTGCCCTTGGATCCAATTTTGACTCTGTCACATGATAATATGTAGTTGAGCCAAATACGTGCAAAGAGTCATAATCTATATCAGGCTTTCCATACCATTTTTCAAATGGTGTCTTGCCATCAATAGTAGCAGATGGTAGACGATTAATGAGGTGGCATGCATATGTAATTGCCTCAGCCTAAAATTCTTTGCCTAAGCCGGCATTGTTCAACATACACCGTACCTTCTCTAGAAAGGTCCGGTTCATATGTTCTGCCATTCCATTCTGTTGTGGTGTATGTCTGATAGTGAAGTGTCGGACAATGCATCATTTTCACAGACCTTATTGAAATGATCATTTTTGTATTCAACGTCATTATCTGTGCGAATACACTTGATCCTCCTACCTGTTTGATTCTCCACCATCGTCTTCCATTTAAGAAAAATTCAGCACTTCATCTTTTCTCTTCATTGTATACGCCCATACTCTTTGGGAAAAATCAACAAAGGTTACAAAATAGTGCTTCCAACCCAGTGAAATGTTTTGGAAGGACCCCAAACATCAGAGTGTACAACAACAACAACAACAACAACAACAACCCAGTATATTCCTACAAAGTGGGGTCTGGGGAGGGTTATATGTAGGCAGGCCTTACCTCTACCCAAGAGGGCAGAGAGGCTGCTTCCAATCGACCCTCGGCGCAGGGAAAAGAAATTAAAACAAAAATAAAAATAAAAACAGCATTAGTTACACCAACATACATCGCATAAATAATTACTAAATATAAGAGACATATGTACCATAAATAAATCGGCATGCAATAATATTAAAATAGTAGCTACCAGAAATGACTACCATAAGAGAACGCAAACTAATCCTCTAAGGGTGGCCCTACCATGCCTCACCCACCCCGGGAAAAGGAGTACGAAAACTCTAGAAGCCCCTATCCTGCAACCCTTATACTGGACCTCCTGGTTGTCCTATCTAGGGTCATGCCCTCGGAAATCTGCAACCTGGCCATGACCTGCCTAATTACCTCTCCCCAGTATCTCTTAGGCCTCCCTCTGCCTCGCCTCACACCGACCACCGCTAGCCGCTCGCAACTCCTCACCGGGGCATCGAGGCTTCTCCTCCGCACATGCCCGAACCATCGAAGCCTCGCCTCTTGTATCTTCTCATCCATTGGGGCCACTCCCACCTTCTCCCGAATAACTTTGTTCCTAATCCTATCTAACCTGGTGAGCCCGCACATCCACCTAAGCATCCTCATCTCCGCAACCTTCATCCTCTAAACATGAAATTTCTTCACCGGCCAACACTCCGTCCCATACAGCATGGCAGGTCTAACCACAGCTCTATAAAACTTCCCCTTGAGTTTTTGTGGCACTCTCTTATCACACATGACTCCTGATGCAAGCCTCCACTTCGACACCCCGCCGCTATACGGTGGGTGACATCCCCGTCAATCTCCCCGTCCCCCTAAATCACCGATCCAAGGTATCTGAAATTATCCCTCTTGGCTATGGTCTGAGATCCAATCATCACGCTCCCTCCCACTTCGCTCGGCTCAGCGCTAAACTTGCACTCCAGATATTCTGTCTTAGAACTGCTTAGTTTGAAGCCCTTAAACATTAGAGTGTACATAATCCAAAATGCCTTTAGTATTATGGATTACTGTACCAAATTTAACCCTTGTTTGTTTCCTTTTGACACAATGCTTGCAAAACTCCAAATTGCAAGCCTTTACTCCCTTTAACAATTCTTGATCTGATAGAGTCTTCAAGCATTTTTCTCCAGCATGTCCCAAGCGCATGTGCCATAGCTTGGTTACTTCTGCCTCTTTTTCGTCACTGGATGTTACTGTCGCTGTCCCAATAACTGTACTACCGAGATAACGGTACATATTATTTTTCTTTCGATTGGCTTTCATTACTACTAGTGCACCGGAGCATACTCTCACCGCTCCATTTTCTGCAATAATTTTGAACCCTTTTGATTCCAGGGCTCCCACTGAGATGAAATTTTTCTTCAAACCCGGTACATATCGAACATTTGTTAATGTTCTGATCATTCCATCATGGTTCCTTAATCGTATTGAATTAATGCCATATGAGGTAAGATGACTGTTATCCGCTGTTTGGACGACTCCATATTCTCCTTCTTGAAAGTGCACGAACCAATCCCTGTTGGGACACATATGATAGCTACAAGCCGCGTCCATCAACCATATGTCTGATGATGTTGACGACTCTGTTGTAACTAATGAGAAGTCTGAATCATCACAATCAGCTACATTTGAATCCATAATGGCCTTTTCGTTGTTATGTTTGGCCTTTTTTCAACCTCGGACAGTCTTTCTTCCAGTACCCCTTTTCTCGACAAAAGGCACATTCATCTTTGCTGGGTTTAGATCTTGACTTAGATATTTCTTTCCTTGTCCTCATTTGATTTTGAGGACGACCCCTCACAAATAGTGCTTTTCCTTCTCTGCCCAACTATTTTTCTTGCTTTCTTTGTTCATAGCTATACAAAGCCGTACAAACTTCTCTGAGAGAAACTTCGTCATTTCCATGGAGTAGAGTAGTTTCAAGGTGCTCGTACTCATCAGGAAGTGACGCCAACAACATCAAGGCCAAGTCACCATCATCATAAGTTGTATCCATATTTTGCAAATCCGTGACCAACTTATTGAAACTGGTGATATGTTCATTCATCGTGGTACCAGGAACATAGGTGAAGTGAAACAATCTCTTCTTCATGTACAATTTATTTTGACTGTTTTTCTTCAAAAATTTATCCTCCAGTGCTTTCCATAATTTACTTGCAGGAAGTTTCCTTTGTGTATGGATACTTCTGTTCTCTAGCAAGGTAGGATCGAATGGTACAGCAAGCAACACAATTGATAATTCTCCAATCTTCTTCTCCAATAACATCTGGTCTCTTTTCTTTAATGGCCAGATCTAGCCCTTGTTGAAAAAGGACATCTAGAATCTCGCCTTGCCACATCCCAAAATTTCCTAGCCCGTCAAATATTTCTACCGCAAATTTCGCATTTGACACAATTCTTGTCATAAGCGAGATGCCAATGATGACGTATTGTTGACACTTGATGTAGATTGTTCTTATTTATTGTCTCTCATCTTTGACACAAATTTTATTTAATAGCTGACGACATAAATCAAGATTATTTCCTTTCTGATGTGGAAGATCAGACTAAGCTGCAACCACAGTGCATACTTAGACAAAACCTTGACTCAGTTATCAAGATAAATCTTTTCTGATGCGGAAGATCAGACTATGCTACAACTACAGAGCATACTTAGACTGTACCTTGACTCTGATACCAATTGTTGCGGAAGCCAAATGTATATAATGTGAATGAGTCACAACTACTATACCAAAAATTATGGCAACCACGAAAGAATAAATAATACAATAAAGCAATAGTAAAAGGAACACCAGAATTTACGAGGTTCGGCGAATTTTGCCTATTCATCGGACACAACCAATATTTTATTTCACTCCAAAATACAAGTGAAATAATATTAAAGAGAGAAGTTACAAATGCCTTAAGAAGATAATAAGGCAAATGAGAGGTGTGTTTAAATCCTAAATATTAGGCCTCATTTTATAGGGAAAAATCCCAAACCAAAACAATATCCCACCGATGTGGGACTTTGGCATTTTGCAAAACTTCAACACTACATACATACTACCCTCTTGTAGGAATACACTGATTATGTTGTTAAACTTGTAATTTCTATGTAAGAGGCATTTGAAGAGCTTTGCTGAATGATCAGGTGTCAATGGTCACAGTTTTGATTTGCATGGATGCTGGATAATTCACGTAGTTGGGGTTCTTAAGTTTCTCCTAATATATTGTCATGCTTAATTGTTTGCAGTCCTTATAACAGAGTATTGCATGATCTTTTGATCTTAAATTTGTGCATATTGCAGATAAATCTTAGGTGCACTTTGTGCTGATGTGGTGGCAATAGGTCCTATGGACTGAGAAAGGTGCTGCAGCTGTGGGGATGTGTTGGTGGTATATAGTGTGACATGATTGGTGTTGAAAGTCTTCTGCCACTGATGTTTGGGTGTGCTTATAGTATGTTGCTTCTGGTTGCTAGTGTAACGCTTCCTAATTAGATATACTCCTGTGTATTATTACTAAATTAGTGTCTGCTCCACAGTACTCGTGATGTTTTTCTGTCATTTAACTGTAAATAATGTACTAGTATTAAATAAGTCCTCGATTTTTGACAGTGCATAATGTCACACCTCCTTTTGGCGCGCCCCTACCCCGGAGGGTAGATGCGTAAGGGAGTTTTTCCAATTTAAGTAACAATATTCAAAACGGGATTATTCTATTTATTTCAGAGTCGCCACTTGGAATAAATTAAGGTGTCCCAAGTCACCGATTTATTTAAATCCCGAATCGAGGAAATTTTCGACTTTCCAAATGAAGTCTGCGAACCAGAAATTCTAAGTAAGGAATTCTGTTGACCGGAGGGAAGGTGTTAGGCACCCCCGGATCCCGTGGTTCTAGCACAGTCGCTTCAATTATTATAAATGGCTAAAAATATCTGATTTTAATATATGTTATCCTATATGCTTTTAATAGACTAGACCACTTTTGTTAAAATAAAACTATACATTCAAACCTTTAAACGAGAGTCTAATTCTAAGTAAAACGAAAATATTAACTTTGACGATACTTTGGTTGGTGTACATGTTTATTGAAGTTATTTCTCGATTAAATCATGCAAAAGCATCGATGCGTGAAACGATTCCATTTTTAGCTAAGATTTACTACTAAATAATCGGGAATGCATCTAATTCGAATAAGTCTTTTAACAATATGAGCATAAATTTTAATACCTCACTTATTAGTTAGATCGGGAATATCTGTTTGCCCATAACTGGCTAAATAGAATAATTGATTAGCGAAAACCCAAAACAAATAAAGAAAAACCAACTGTTAAATTTCAAAACTAGTTTTAACTATTCACTATGAATATATGTACTAGGAACTCCACGGTTTTTACCTAAAACTTCAAACACCATCAGTTTGAACAACATTCAAACTTAATACTAAGGCCAAAATATACATGCTACAAGAAACACGGACTCATTTAAACAATCTATGATTTAAATCAAAATATGCAACAGTCCCATCCGTACAAATACATTATACAACTAGCAAACGTATGTCAAAAGGTCGAATCCAATTCTGAAAATTACTAATCAATAATCCAAAGTTCCTTTAATCTAATTACTAAAACAAGTACCGGAATTTCTAATTGAGACTGATGTGTATTGGAAATCTATAACTGCAGTTTAAAACAAAAATGAAATATAGAGGCAAATTTAGATGATAGCAGTGCTTCTTCAATTCATTCCGAAATCATTCAGATACATTGAGTGAAACTTCAAGGCATTAGAGAGAATGAAATACCTAGAATTTGAATTGAAACAGAGAAATGAGAGGTCAGCAGCAACAACAACTTCAGCAATCGATAACAGTTCGCAACAACAATTTCAAATCAAGTTCAAAACTCAGAATGGTTTGAAAACCAAGTAAGATCAAGAGAACAACCCCAAAACAGTACCAAAACTCAAGTTTTAACAGTAACTTAATGTAATAGTACTTTTCAATGGAACAGTATATTCTATAGTTCAACACACTGGTATCTCTCAAGTGTTTTCAAGTTCTAACAGAAACAAAAGTAACTCTTAGGATTTGGTTTGAACTCTCAAACGTTTTTTTCTCCCTTCAAAGACTCAAAATCTCATTCAAATCTCTGTCTCAAATCTGTTTTTGAATCTCTGTTTCAGAATATGTATATGAAAAAGAAAAGGTTAGTTCTTTCAAGGATGTGAATGACTAAAAGAAGCTATTCTTTTTCTCCTCCAAATCTCTCTTTTTTTTTTCTGGAGGTTCCCCCCTAAATCTGTTTTTCAGTCTCTTCTTTATAGCCTCCAAGACTCAAAACAGCAACCCATTTTTAATTTGTTTCATATCTGTCCAGCCCATGTTACTCCCATTTTTTCCAGTTTTCAACTTTTTAATGCACTAGACCAATTAAGAAACCAATTTCTTCCCATGTTCAGATCTTATCCAGCCTATAATGCCTGCTAATTCCATTTAGGATCATCCAGGTCAACCCCTTTTCTATTTAAAAACCAATTTGCAGTTCAAATGTAATGCCTATCCTGCTGTAAAACAGTAATCCACTACCCCTTCCCATGTGCAACACATTTGAACCCTAATTAACTAGCTTTTAATTTCTAAATCAAACTCTCAAACAACTATATCCAATATGATCCTATTCGAAATCACAAAAGCTACAAACCAACAGTGAATTTAGATCAATTGACAAACTCTAATTCCTGTCCCAAAGTTCTAACAAACAATCTTACAAAACTAATCGACGACATTCGGATAGTCAAATACAACGCGCATAATCGATAAACAATAGTCGACGAACAAATGATCCAAGAACCTCTCGGACAGAATAGTTCAAAAATGCAGAATGAGCTATTTGACGAATTTATCGAGTCGAATTCCTATCTTATAAAAACATCATTTATAACAAACAATCAGAAACGAACAAATCGACCAAATAAATGGTTCCAAATAGATGAGGAAAAATAGAAAAATCGAAGATATCCGAAGGGAATTAACAACAAACGAAAAACTACAAGATATCAAATAAGAACAGAAAAGGAAAAAGGAATACCTCAAAAATAGAGAAAATTGGAAAAGAAACAAACGGGCTTGAGCTTTTGGGGCCAAACAGAACTTAATCAGGGTGTTCTCGGTTGAGAACACCTAGATTAAGGTATGTTAGACCTCAAATTCCTATTGAATTCAACACAGAACCCCAACTCCAATTTCTAGGGTTCATACGGCCTTTTTGGGGCTTGGTGATTTCAGGTGAGATTCGAAAGAAAACAAGCTGAGGACCGGGCTGAGGGGGTTGTGGGGGTGCTGTGGTATAAATTTGGAGTGGTTTGGGGTGGGTCTCGATTTTCCGGCGGACTTCGATCTAATATTCGAAGAGCTGGAAGATGATTCGAGAAGAATAGGTTAGGGGTTTGGAATGGGGAGGTCTTGGGGAGTTTGTGGTGTAAGAATCAGGTGGTTTGGATCACTGCCGCTGGCGAAGACGATTTCCGGCCGGCGGAGTGCGGCGGCGGGTGGTGGACGGATTTCGTCTCTGCAAAGACAGGTAGGCGAGAGGTCCGTTTGGTCTGGGTGTAAATGGGTTTTGGGGTTTTGGTTAGGTTAATTTTGAACGTTGGATCAGAAGGATCCAACGGCTGTGATTAAATCCTGGGCGAAACGGGGCCGTTTTGGAAGGGTGAGGGGACTGGGTTGTTTGGCCGGGTAAACGGTTGGGTTTGGGCCTGGTTTTGGTGCTATTTTAATTATGGACTTGGGATTTAAATCAACAACTGGCCCAATTCTAAATTTTTTCTCTTTTATTTTATTTTTTTTTCATTTTATTTTCTAAAATAAAAATACAAACCTAAATTTAAACTTGACCAATTTATCCTAAAAGTATTAATTAATCTGAGTAGCATTTAACCCAAATAAACTAAATATTGAAGTAAAAAGAAAATCACATGATTCAACACTAAACACAGAAATGCAAAAAATACATTATTTTTTATGATTTTCATTTTCTTGTAAAACAAACTTAATTAAGGTCCAAAATCCTGAATTAAATCCTAAGAATGCATATATATATATATATATATATATATATATATATATATATATATATATATATATATATATATATATATATATATATATATATATATATATATATATATATATATATATATATATATATATATATATATATATATATATATATATATTATTTCTATTAATTTACAAATGATCGATGCACAGACAATAATGCGAATAACAATTTAAGAAAATCACACAAACAATTCACAGAAAATCACACACGACACAAAACTAATATATTTTGAATTTCGAGAGTAATTCTCATGCAGGGCAAAAATCACGTGCTCACAGCTGCCCCTCTTTGCGTGGAAACGCGAAGAGTTTTCGTGCAAAGAATAATGAGCAAATACGAGCGATTTTTGCCCGTTCCAGCGCTCCTTGTGAAGCATTTTGAAAATATCTTGACCGAGCCTTTGCTTCGGGAGGCTTCCTACATATCCTGGGCTGAACAGGAATCGGGTCAATGTAGTTCGGGAATTTTTGGTAGCTGGGACTACCGTGAACTGACACTTTGCTGTTACTGTTGATATCGTTGCTGCATGTTGCTGCTTACTGCTTACTGATCTCCTTATTACACCAAAAGAAATTAAAGTCGAACTAGCTATGCTATCAAACTATGAGTTACAAGATTCCTATCTATGATTCTCTTGAAAACTTGATCTTGAATCTTAGCTGATTTTGCCGTAGACCTCGATCTGAATCTTGATGCTCAACAAGCTGTACGTGTTTGTTTATTTCTGTAACATTGAGTGAAATGGAATTGGCGGAACTCGTGACTTCAATCAGATTCGGAGCAATCCGTGCTTCTGTTTACTCCAACGTTTGAACTCGTTTCCTTTCGGTTTTTTTCCTTCTTTTCTTCATTCTGGATTGAGGTTCCACTCGTAGGTTATCTCGATCCTCGAGGCCAAACCTATTTAGACAAATGAAACAAACAAACGAACAAAATTTTTCCGCCCCAGTTTTGCTAGGAAAATTTCGTGAGTTAATTGTGACACAGAAAGTGATTAAAAAGACTCTTTGGTATTGGTTAAGAAAATCACAGTTTCACAAATAAACGTTCCACGGCTTTCTGGCCGGGAGACCTTCGATTTTCTGGCCGGGGCTTAAAATAAATGGCTCCGCAGCTTTCTGACTGGGAGATCCTCGGTTTTCTGACCGGGAAGAAGAGTTTCACGGCTTTCTGGATGGAATTCAAAAATAATGTCTCCCGATTTTTTGGCCGCAAGACCCTCGGTTTTTTGGCCGGGGTTAAAATAAATGGCTCCGTAGTTTTCTAACTGGGAGATCCTCGGTTTTCTGACCGGGAAGAAGAAAATCACGGCTTTCTAGCCGGAATTCAAAAACAATATCTCATGGGTTTTTGGCCGCAAGACCCTCGGTTTTTTGGCCGGGGTTAAAATAAATGGCCCCGCAGTTTTCTGACTGGGAGATCCTCGGTTTTCTGACCGGGAAGAAGAGTTTCACGGCTTTCTGGCCGAAATTCAAAAATAATGTCACACGGTTTTTTGGCTGCAAGACCCTCGATTTTTTGGCCGGGGTTAAAATAAATGGCTCCGCAGTTTTCTGACTGGGAGATCCTCGGTTTTCTGACCGGGAAGAAGAGTTTCACGGCTTTCTGGCCGGAATTCAAAACAATGTCTCACGGTTTTTGGCCGCAAGACCCTCGGTTTTTTGGCCGGGGTTAAAATAAATGGCTCCGCAGTTTTCTGACTGGGAGATCCTCGGTTTTCTGATTGGGAAGAAGAGTTTCACGGCTTTCTGGCCGGAATTCAAAAATAATGTCTCACGGTTTTTTGGCCGCAAGTCCCTCGATTTTTTTGGCCGGGGTTAAAATAAATGGCTCCGCAGTGTTCTGACTGGGAGATCCTCGGTTTTCTGACCGGGAAGAAGAGTTTCACGGCTTTCTGGCCGGAATTCAAAAATTTCAAACGGTTTTCTGGCCGCAAGACCCTCGGTTTTTTGGCCGAGGTTAAAATAAATGGCTCGAGAGTTTTCTGACTGGAAGGTCCTCGGTTTTCTGACCGGGAAAAAGCATTTCGCGGCTTTCTGGCCGGAATTCAAACAATGTCTAACGGTTTTTGGCCGCTAGACCCTCGGTTTTTGGCCGGGGTTAAAATAAATGGCTTCGCAGTTTTCTGACTGGGAGATCCTCGGTTTTCTGACCGGGAAGAAGAGTTTCACGGCTTTCTGGCCGGAATTCAAATAATGTCTAACGGATTTTTGGCCGCAAGACCCTCGGTTTTTGGCCTGGGTTAAAATAAATGGCTCCGTAGTTTTTTGACCGGGAGATCCTCGGTTTTCTGACCGGGAAAAAGAGTTTCACGGCTTTCTGGCCGGAATTCAAAAACAATGTCTCACGGTTTTTTTGCCGCAAGACCCTCGGTTTTTTGGCCGGGGTTAAAATAAATGGCTCCGCAGTGTTCTGACAGGGAGATCCTCGGTTTTCTGACCGGGAAGAAGAGTTTCACGGCTTTCTGGCCGGAATTCAAAAGCAATGTCTTACGGTTTTTTGGCCGCAAGACCCTCGGTTTTTTGGCCGGGGTTAAAATAAATGGCTCTGCAGTGTTCTAACTGGGAGATCCTCGATTTTTGACCGGGAAGAAGAGTTTCACGGCTTTCTGGCCGGAATTCAAAAATAATGTCTCACGGTGTTTGGCCGCAAGACCCTCGATTTTTTGGCCGGGGTTAAAATAAATGGCTCCGCATTTTTATGACTGGGAGGTCCACGGTTTTCTGACTGGGAAGAAGAGTTCACGGCTTTTTGGCCGGAATTCCAAAACAATGTCTCACGGTTTTTTGGCCGCAAGACCCCCGGTTTTTTGGCCGGGGTTAAAGTAAATGGCTCCGCAGTTTTCTGACTGGGAGATCCTCATTTTTTTTTGACCGGGATTTAGAGTTTCACGGCTTTCTGGCCGAAATTCAAAAACAATGTCTCACGGTTTTTTGGCCGCAAGACCCTCGGTTTTTTGGTCGGGGTTAAAATAAATGGCTCCGCAGTTTTTTGACTGGGAGATCCTCGGTTTTTTTTTTATCGGGATTTTGAAGGAAAGTTTCAACGGCTTTTTGGCCGGAATTTAAAAACAACGTTTCGCAGCTTTCTGGCTGGAAAGACCGTCGGTTTTCTGACCGGGGTCCAAACGGATATTGGACTAACATGATTTGATTCTCTTTTTGGAGTTTTCATTTTCCTTTTTTTTCTTTTTTTGTCTTTTAGGCGTTTTCCTTTTACTCATCAAAAAATGCATAAAATAAAGTTTTTTGAAAAGAAACTTCCCTTTTTAGGCGTTTTCCTTGTTACGGAGCCATTTCGACGCTCGCGTATTTCACTTCTTTGCACTATACCTTCTTCTTGCACAATTAAATAGACCTGTTTTCAACAAAGAATATTTTGTTAGTTGAAAAAGTGGTTGACTTTCTGGCCTTGATTATCTTCAACGCTTGATCTTGGCCCCATTTCCATTGAGTACTTTGTTACTGATTGTCTTTGAGGGTGACTTTCTTTCAACCGACCGGGTTCACACTCGGGATTCCATGAGGATTTTCCTGTGTGGGCTCTGTCTTTCTGCCTTGTTCCATCTCTTCTAAGACCTTATCCTTTGATTTCCTTTTCCTTCCTAATGTCCTTTCCTTTGCAAGTGATCGACCATCATGATCAGTTGGGATTGGATCAATACACTACTGAGGTTGGGTATCTTTCTTCACCCCCTTTTTACCAAACGGAGTCCTGTAAAACCGGTCCTGCCGCCTCTCTTTGTAATAGTTTCAGAATTAAAATTAAAGCGAAAGGGATTCAAAGAATAACTATACAAAAAGCAAGAAAATGATTTTAAAGAGAAGCGTCCCTTTCGGGGAAAAGAAGGACTTATCTGGGATGCATGCTGACTTCAAATAAACATGACATGCTTCTTGGACTGGACGCCTGACCCACATAAACTTTCCAACTTCTTAGGAACCCATTGATTCGCAATTTCAAAAACAGGGAACCTTGCCAAAATTCTTTTAGTGAAGGGATGTCTTCTTTTTGGTCGGCGACGCCCTTTGCGGATTTTTTTGCCAATCGACCTCTCTCATTTCTCTTCTCACTGTCGCCCGATAGTGCTCTTCGCAAGTTTTCACCAAACAGACTCTCTCATGTTTTAGCTTCTCCAACTGCCATCGCCTTATGGTGCCCGAAGGTTTTCACCGATAAGACTCTCTCATTTTGTTTCTCTCAATTCAGTCTGTGTCAGATTTCCGTCAACGACATTTTTCACTTCCTTGCCTTTGCCAATTGATCTGAAGGACTTGAACAAGGTTTTTGGGTAAAAAGGAAATAGAATGGAATTACAACTCTGGAACCATCTTGACGGATCTAAACCGAACCGTCATATCATCTGCCCTAGTTTCAATTTTTGGTGAAATTGGGATTTTTGTTTTGGTGTGACTGAACCTCAGGGAGAGGTTGCCTACGTATCCTTTCGGAATCAAGTTAGAACGTAGTTCAGGTGGTGATAATTTTTTTTTGTCTTTTTATTTTATTTTATTTTATTTTTCTTTCACATATATATATATATATATATATTTCTCTTTTTTTCATTTTTTTATTTTTTTATTTTTATTTCGGGTTCCAAAGTGGGTGAACAAAAAAGAAACATAACCGGCTCAAAGGGTTTTACAAAGGATTTATAGTGTTTGGGGTAGCAAGAAAGAAAGCCTTCGTCATCTCAATTATACAACAGCCAACGTCGCAGGAGGTCCTGACATAGTAGTTTTATATTGCATCTGTACTGACTACTGTTTCAAGATCATTTCCTTCAATGTCTCTCAGACACAGTGTCCCTTTCAGTGATATTTTCTGGATGATGTATGGATCTTTCCAATTAGGAGCGAATTTTTCCTTTTGTTTCTTGGTAATGAGGAGGAATGCGCCTTAACGCCGGTTGTTCTATTTCGAGATTCCTGGGCCGCACTTTCTCGTTGCAAGCATGGGCCAATTTTTGTTAGGATAACTACTCGGGTATTCTCTGAGTACAACATACCCCTTTTGTATGCGAACCAATTTTCCTTCAGTTATTCCAATTCTTTGTTTCATTTCCTCAAAATAAACTTTTTGTGCATTTCAACTCTCGATTCATTATTCTGAAGTCTGACAGCGTTTTGGGATCTAGGCATGAAGTCCGCAAGCATGTCATGTTATTTAAAGCCGCATGATTTGAACTAAAGAGAAGAGAAAAAGAAAACTAAAACAAATCTGAAAGAATAAAAAATAACAAAAGAAAAGGAAACGGACGATGAAATATTAATTTCATTTCTTGGAATCGAAAGGATAAACGGGGTTCACATTCGGAAATTTAAAGACAAAAACTAAAAGAAACATCCAATTTACACCCTGAAATAACTCATGATGCAGAAGAATGCGGCAGGACAAGTTTACTAGGCTTCCGCCTGATCGGGAATGGCCTAGCTTTTCAGTTTGGGAGTTTAGTGTCCGGTCCCATCTCAACGGTGATAGTCCCTTTCCCTGGCTCGACCATGTGGGTATCGCAGAGTTTTGCCTCATGTTTTCCTTCACTCTCTTCAGTCATGAAATCCTCATTATCTTCCTCTTGACGGTCCTTAAGCTTTTATGGTATGCGTCCAACAAACACTGGCTCTGTCACGACCCTAGTTCACCAATCGTGAGCCTGTCATGACGACATCCTGTCCCCGTGACTAGGTAAGCCTAACACATTGCGGAATATACAAGTTTGTGAACATTAAATAAGAAATAGCGGAAAAACGATATAAATAGGAATTAATCCATGCCGCTTGGTACATACACTCATCAAACACACTGTATAAAAATACCACCAAGACCCGGAATCCCACGGGTAACACAGACTAAAAGAGAATATACAACTGTGACTCTATATGTAAAGAGTATCTAACAACGAAGAAGGAAAAACATCTACTAATACTATCAGAATAGAAGGAAGGCCCCCGGACCCGCGAACGTAGCAGATCATACCTCGAGGTTTCCCAAAGAGCTGCTGAATCACCCGGTATGTGCCTGACCTGATGTACCTGGATCTGCACAACAAAAGTGTGCAGAAGAGTAGCATGAGTACACCACGGCGGTACTCAGTAAATGCCTAGCCTAACCTCGATGGAGTAGTGACGAGGAAGGTCAGGGCCCTACTGAGAGAAAACAATTTCAAAATGATAATAACAATAATAATAAGCAGTTTAACTGATAATAATTCCGAAATAACAACAATAAAGTAATTATTACAACCGTCTACAATTAAACTAACAACAAGTAACAAACTCAATTAATAAGTCCAGGACCTGTGGGAATTGAACCCACAGTCCCATCGACAGTACCCATGGGTCTCCGGGAATCGAACTCGCAGCCCATGTCTCAATAAATCTCAGGATCTCCGGAAATCGAACCCGCAGTCCACATCTCAATAACATCAGGATCTCCGGGAATCGAACCCCAGTCCACATCTCAATATTATATCAATAGCTCAGGATCTCCGGGAATCGAACCCGCAATCCATATCTCAGGATCTCCGGGAATCGAACACGCAGTCCATATCTTAGTAACTCCGGATCTCCGGGAATCGAACACGCAGTCCATATCTCAATAACATCTCAGGATCTCTGGGAATCGAACCCGCAGTCCACATCTCAATATTATATCAATAGCTCGGGATATCCGGGAATCAAACCCGCAGTCCATATCTCAGTAACTCCGAATTTTCGGGAATCGAACCTGCAGTCCACAAACAATATCACTCCGGGTCTCTGGGAATCGAACCCATAGCCCTGGGATCTCCGAGAATTGAACCCGCAGTCCACTAACACATCAAAATAAGGAAAACACACAGAGAGTATAATATGTTTATCTACAACTTCACCGAAACTAGTGCCAACAATTTATCAAGAAGTTCAAGTAAGTCAACTAGGCAATTAGACATGTTAAATCCTAGCTAATCATGCTTTTCTAACTAATACCGGTAAAGTAACGCTTTAATCAGCTAAGAGCGGAAATATCACTAATCGGACAATTCAAGTAAAGTGTGTGTTACAACAACCAGCGCATGTCCACGCCCGTCACCTCGCGTACAAGGCATTTAAACTATCACATAATATCCTAGGGGTAAAGGTTCCCCCACACGAGGTTAGACAAGCCACTTACCTCGATTCCGGTACAAAACCGCTAAGAAACGACTCTCTTGCCACGAGTATCCGACTCCGAGTGGCCCAAATCTAGTCAAACCAATTACATAGTGTAAATAACATTGCAAGTAACTAATTACAATAATAAAATTACAGCTACGGCGCGAAAGTGGGTGGAATGACCAAAATACCCCTGAAGCCATCGGCTCGGAATTAAAATATTTTTACGTTTTCAGAACCCTCATATTCTCACGAGTCAAACCATATAAAAATATCCCAAATCGGACCACAAATGGCCCCTCAAATCCCAAATTTAAAGTTTTTTACTCCAAGCCCTAATTTCTAACAATTTGGCTATGTTTTCATAAATTTCAAGGATGATTCTTCAATAAAATCATGTATTTAGTTCATAGTACTTACCTCTAATCATTTCTCGTCAAAACCCCTTCAATTCCCGTCCAAAAGCTCTCAAGAATGACCAAAAATGGTGAAAAAATGGGTTTGGTTCGCGGATGAAATATTTTAAAACATTCTGCCCAGGTATTTTGTTCACCGCAATTGCGGGAAACGCTTCGCTATCGCGGAGAACAAATTTCTGGCCCAAAAATTACCCTTCGCGATCGCGGGAAATACCTCGCGATCGCGGTGAACAACTTCCAGTTCCTCCGGACAGGCTTTAGTAAATTCTTCATCACGTTTACCACACAACTCCAAATGACAAATGGTTTGATGTTCTGGAAACTAGACACATAGGGCTATAACTTTCATTTGTTGATAATTTCCTGAATCCTTAAAAATTTCGAGATGCAAGCTTCAAAATCCATTTATGTATTTTTGATATCCTTATCGGATAGCCTATAGTCTAACCTCCATCACTTTTGCTACAAATTTCTAAATGAGGATTTCATTATGTTTCTGAAAGATAGACACGATGATCTACAGCTTTCGTCTTTTAATCACCTCAAAATACATTTTAGATAAAAAGATATGATCTTCCGAAGTAGGGCCTCTGCGACAGAATTTTCTTCTTCGCGATCGCGAAGCAACCTACGCGATCGCGATTCATTAGTTTTTTTCTCAGATTTTGCTCACCGCGATCGCGACCAACTCCCCGCGATCGCGTAGAGCACTGCTTTAGCAAAAAACCAGCAGTTAAATATGGCCTAGAAATGGTCCGAAACCACCCCGAAACTCACCCGAGGCCCCCGGGACCTCAACCAAAAGCACTAACACTTCCTATAACTTTATTCAAACTTGTTCCAATCATCAAAACACGTCCATAAACACAAAAATTATCAATTTACAACGGATTTGAGTTTAAATTTATCAAATTCTTCCAAAACTCACATTCGATCCGAAACCCAACCAAATGACGTCCGAATGACCTGAAATTTTGCGGACAAGTCCAAAATCACTTAACGAAGCTACTGCAACTGTCGGAATTCCATTCCGACTCACGGATCAAAATCTCACCTATCGATCGGATTTCTAAAAATTTCAAACTTTGGCATTTCAAGCCTAATTGAGCTACAGACCTCCAAAATATATTCTGAACGCGCTCTCAACCACGAAATCACCTAACAGAGCTAATGGACCCATCAGATTTCCATTCTGAGGTCGTCTTATTAATGTTCTGAATACGTGCCATTTTTCAACTATAAAGCTCTCATTTATGGAATAAGTGTCCCAAAACACTGCAAATTTTAGAACCGAACCTTCCGGCTAACTACAATAGCAGAAATGAACTTAGGAGAGCAGTTAAATTGGGGATCGGGGCATAAATTTCTAAAACGACAGACTGGGTCGTTACATCTTCCCACACTTAAAAGATTCGTTCGTCCTCGAACGAGCATAGAAAACATACGTGGAGTGGTGAAGAGATGAGGGTACTGGCTGCGCATATCCTGCTCGGTCTCCCAAGTCGCCTTCTCGGCCGGCTGACCCCCCACTGGACCTTCACTGAAGCTATGTCCTTTGACCTTAGTTTTTCTGATATGCTTTTCCAAAATGGCAACTGGCTCCTTAACATAGGATAGGTCCTTGTCCAGCTGGACTGAACTGAAATCCAACACGTGCGACGGGTTACCATGGCATCTCCGGAGCATAGAGGCATCAAATACGGGATGGACCCCAGCTAGGCTGGGAGTAAGGCCAGCTCATAAGAAACCTCCCCAACACGCCTCAAAATCTAAAAAGGGGCCAATAAATATCGGACTCAACTGAGCACATTAGCCTGATAAAATATGAAGATGTTCCCTTTTGTTCAAACAAATAAGTCTTAGAGCCTAATTCCAACATTCGGAATTCTATGTCAGGCATGTTTTCATCAAGAGGTCACTCAATTATACCTCACACGCCGTCCTCAAACATGACTGCATAACTTTGCTGGATTCTTACCTTGCAACACAAATTCCACAGGACCACGGTAATATTTTATGACCAAATTAGCCAAAAATTCAACGAATCAAATGCTCTCATTGTACCTCATGATATGCATAGGTCTCGTTCTAACTTATACAATACTGACACGACATAATAGATGTGCCGATATCCATAACCAACTACTGAATCAACAATTCATTGGGTCTATACTCCTGACCAGATCCATTACATTGTCTTAAACCAGAGGATGATCTTTTCCTCTATAATATACCTCATATAATCAGCTTGAACTGATACCAAATCTCATAATCTCATCTTATCCAGTACGAACTGCTCAGGCGATAAGCCACATCAGACACAATCAAAAGTCCCACAAGATGACACAATGTGCCAGTAATCCACTAATTCGTACGTGATACAAAGGAAGGCGAACACTAGAGAGAACTATTCAACTCTTACATAAACATGGACCTCCTTAGAAAATAGGAAATAGAACACATAAAAGCAATTATAGACACTGAAGTAAACATCACATTGTTGCGGCGTGCAACCCGATCCCAACAATATACCCATGGCGGCGTGCCACCCGGTCCCAACAATATAACCGTGGCGGCGTGCCACCCGATCCCAACAATATAAAACTCACACAAGGAGTCATATGCCGAGCTGAATAGCTCGTCACATCAAAATACTGAATATCGATCATAAGTACACTAAGGTGCATGATATCAGACACAATGAAACATATAGCGCTATAGGCTACAAACTCAAGCACAACTGAGGTGCGATATAAGATCTGAGTCTCAAGAGCCATCATGCTCATATAACATCACCGCTGAGCGGAACCTCAACACATAAGGAACTTACCAAGCCATCTCACACTCATACGGCACAATATATCTTTACATGAATTAACTAACCGCGAAATAAGACCGCGACTATCCCTCCATAAAGGGCGCATTGCTGGAAGAAACATAATCGGCCTGACGCAAGGCTCACTTCCACATTTAAATCTATCCACCGACCTTAAGTCTATCCTGGTCGTGCCAAGCTAATTCAATAATATTTCACAGGTCTATAACCAATAAGCAGAGTGTCCTCCAGGCATAAATTCTCAAATGGATGATATCACCAAAATATTCATACTTGGTTAAAATTTCTAACCAATCAAGTTACTACATGTCACACCTATACAATCTTCTTGTGGGACAAGCTCCCACCATCTTCCGAATAATTAAACGGGCATGCACATTCAACCCACCGGCTGCACTAACACTGAAAATCGATCAGGAGTCCCTAACCGGGATGCAAGGCCTTTCCCACAGAACACTGATCTCAAGTGATACCGACGTTAATACCCATCTTACTCAAACACTGAAACTCCTTTCCTCTCCTGCTCATCCGAGCTCTTTATATCTCATTCATTGACCCAACTGCGACCTTGGTTCTTACTTTAAATTCCATACCGCTCACTACACTTCACGTGCCGATATACGTTAGACACGATTTCCATCACAACTCTAGAACTAATGATAGGCTAATACTCCATCACATAAGACTTTCCATTTAACTCATTTCAGGAGAACTATAGCAATACACAGGCGAGTTCTCATAACCATTGAATATACCAATCACTCAGTAGTGGTCCAAGCCATCATAACCCTTTTCCGAGATCTACCTACTCGTAACAGGCCCCTAACAGAAGAATACTTTAGAATAACATCAATCACTGCGGCCGACAAGTCTCAAATGCACCGCCACAAATCACATGCATAACTCGATCACGTTGCATGAACCGATCATTGACATCAATATGCCAACTCAACTATGGCTAATCAATCTACTTCCTTCCAGTTTATCCTGGGTTGCCTTAGAAATGTTAATATCTCCATTCAATACCTAACTTATTCCAACCGCACTCACCCCGAGTGACCTTAAATCATGAGGCCATGCTATCTCAAGAACGACGACCATTTCATGTCTCTCAAATACTATACCACAAGTCAAAAACATCATAGAACATTTTGTGCCTTTCTTCATAAGTTTCTTCAAAAGCTTGACTCTCAACTGTACCTATAGACTCAGAATCATCAGGCACCACACTTTAACTCTTGAATTTGTCAAGACCGCTATTGAGAGTCATTCGGACCTGACTAGTCCCAGTATGCGACCAACCCTACTGATATTTTTATTTTTTATTTTTATAACATATGAATACCCTCTCGATAAAGTACCCAGCGGGCTCACTTCCCCCGAAGCCTGCACCTATACGAGGCATAAATCATGAATCTTCCCTCAAGTTTGAACATGAGCCAGTAAGGCTAGCCATAACATGCATTCAAAAATACATATACTCAAATTACCACTCATGGTCCTTTCCCGTGGCTGCAATAAGCAATAAATATGCTAGTATCCAGAATTCATGCAGGTAATTAACCATGCGACCCAATCGTAAGCGGTGGGACTCTCCCACTTAGCCCAAAGCCACTATTACACGACTCTGGAACACATTAGAACCATTCTCTCAAATCATTTACTCTTATTTAACTGCAGTTCATTTGATCCAACGAACATAACCACATGTGCCCTATTAGCACTCTAACACCATAGGGTATGACCTCATTCCAATACAACTAAATATCTTTCCGCTCCATGCACCGAGCATTCTTTACCACCGGCAGCTTAAGAACTACTATGATTCTCACACATCTATGAAGCACCATGTAGCCTTTGTCGAAGTTTTCCCTGCTAATAATGAAATGTAGAATTATTATAGACACAGGAACATCAAAAGTCCCAACATCATAACATACGAGTCTCAACTCTTACTCATCCGCAA
>JASVEL010007891.1:0-48403 GCA_032618575.1 Nicotiana noctiflora | reverse complement strand
GAGATGTCTTGATCCAGAAACCATTTTGAAGCAATACCGATTAAGCTTTCCCCGAAATATGCCATCAATAATTCTTTCCTGCCACCAGCTCCCCGTAACTGATTGCAATACTTCTTCAAATGAGCAATGGGGTCACTATGCCCGTCATACGTTTCAAATTTTGGTGGTTTGAACCCTGACGGCAAATGGACATGCGGGAACATACACAAAAATCTGCATAGGAGACTCTTCTGCTCGCTCAAACCTTGCATGTTCTTTAAGCTTTGTTCGAGGCTTCTCATTCTCTTGGCCATCTCATCCTGCTCGGATGCTCTGGGAGTTTGATCTTGCCCAGGTGTAAACTTGTATTGAGGCTGCTGAGGGTACGGATTGGTGGTAAACCAGGTAGGTTCTAACGAGAAAGATGGTGCTTGGAATGTGAACGAAGATGAGTCAAAGTTAGGCCTGTCTAAAGTGGGTTCTACCGCAGTTGGACAAGGCTGTGCGGTGAATGTGTTTGAGGTCGCACCTGTCGCCGACACTTGGGGGTGAGACTCAGAAGGTGATCCGACGAAGTGAGCTGACATGGTAGGATACCCGAATGGGGTAGTTGGATAACTGATGTGGACGTAGGAAGTCCCACCGTCCCAGGAAATAACTTAAGCATGCTTCAGAGCTTTTAATTTTTGTGTCCGCACGCTGGTTGGCCTTGCCGTGGGTTTTGGTGCAAGATCCCTTTGCAGACCTCTCAACTCTTCCATGATTTGGTGGACATAACCCATGACAAAAGAAAAGAGGGTAGTACGGGGCATTTGCTCACATGCTAAGCACCTCTTCGATTCTACCCCTGATTCTATCCCTTTCCTTAAGTAGTTGTTCTATTTGTTGATTCTTTGCCCCTAATATCCGAGAGCTGTCAGTGAGTTGGTTTAGGAACTTATCCATTTGTTTTGTTTTTCCATCCGTGCCATCAAGTCGTAGCAGCGTTTCCTATCTCCTGGCATGCCGGGCTTGTTTAAAGACCCGCTATTCGAGAGTAGAATTTGTTCCTCTCAAGATGGTGATGGTCCCCTCGTAATCTCTTTTTATTTGCTGCATATGAAGTGCCCGTTGTTGTGCTCCCCTCGTCCATCTGGCCCGAATCCTTGTCAGAGTGGCTTCTGATTTCTCCAAGTCTTCTTGATATTCGAGGGCTTTCTTTTCCAAACTGTTTATAAGTACTTCATCAACTTGGCTTCTTTGTGACCTCTTTGCAGTTGTCTTCGTCTTTTAAATCTGGGCTTGGAGTGCTTGCTTCTCTTGTACCCAATTAACCCTTTCCTGTTCGAAATCAGCCTGTTGTATGTCCATGGCCGCTTCCAGTATTCCTTTATCCTCTCACAAGGTGTCAATTCGAGATTGAAATTCTCGTGCCGTTTCGCCTTTAGTATTCCTAACTCTAGACTATATTTCCTTCTCCCAATCGACTGCATACTTTACAGACCTTTCAGCTCTTCGGGCGGGTATTACCTGGTTGTGAAACCATTCGAGGTATGCAAAGCTTACTTCCCCTCGTTCTCGGTCTACTACCATTTCATCGGTATTGGAAAATCGACTACCAAACCAAACCTTTTGTGCATAAGATTCCTTGGGTGGTTCCTCTTTTGTGAATTCCCACACGAACGGACGCATATCCTCAATCGGGGGTCTCTTTTGTTCTCTCACTAACTGACGAATGACACGTAATATTGCGTATGGCGGGAAACCCCTGAAACCCATGAGTATGTAGAATGGACGATATGTCGACATGTGCATAACCTTAGCAGAAGGGAACCAATAATAGTTCCAAGTGAGTTTATCTGCCTCCAATGAACCGAGTAATTCCCGCCAGGCCTTCACTCCATTCGGAAGATTACAACATGCAACTCTACTCGGATGGCAACGAATGTAATTCAGCCAATTTTCGTTGAAATTTATCACTATTGGGTGATGATAAAGATGCTCTATGAACCATATTTAAAGTAAAATGTTACATCATCCGAAGTTATCTCCACCTTCTTGGCATTGGGTTAATGCTCGAAAAATGTTGATCATAGGAAGAATGCTATGTTCTTCGCTACTTTGCTAATACGAGACCACTGCAAACGAATTCTGATGCGCCCATCATGTTCTGGAAATACCATGGTCCCTAGAAACGAAATCATGAATGCGAAGGTTCTCAAATCGCTCTAGGCATTATAACTTAGCTGGTTGACGAATTCCGTGGTTGAGAATCTCTCAAATTCTTTCTCGTCACCAACATGTCTTAAAAGTATTTCAATGGAACCCAGCCTTCGTTTAAGCAATTCATTGGGATTCGACGGAGACATAATTTCTTCAAAAGGTTATTCACACCTACTTTCCTGGGATCGGCAGGTTTTTTCTATGGAGATCCTTCCCAAATCCTGTGAGCCCACCTAATTCTTCTAAGGTGGGTGTCATTTCACAATTTTGAATCTGAAGACATTATTTGTTGAGTCCCAAAAACTTACCAAAGCCTCAATCTGATCCCTGTTCGGCTCAATTCTCATGATGTCGCGAAGAAATTTGAGGTGCTTAAAAATTTGATTTCGTTCCCAAGTAGCAAAACTAGCCCACCAATTACAGAGACTGACGGGGTCTTATCTCGGATCATGAACATAGGAGGCGCTTCATCTCTTTGCCCTTTTCTGACCATTTCTTTGTTGTGGAATCATGCTGATCCGAAAAAATAAAATAAAAATAAAATTTAACTCTCCTAAGCCATATACAGACTATGATCAATTGGTTTTGGATGAAGAGAAAATTGTCATTGCTCATCGCTATTTTAAAAATATTCGGTCTTTGTTAACACGACCTTTCAGCACTTGCAGAAGATTTGGAGGTTGTGTAAAAAGAATCCGGTATGACCATAGGTAGCTGTTCTTGCAAAGCAGTCCTTCGGCGTCCTTTTGTATGTTGGCATTACCTTCACTAAGGACATTTATTTACCTCTAAATTCAATACTTTCAAAATAGTTGAGCTCGATATGGATTGTCTACGTATCCCATATCCGGTGAGAATCAAACTTGCATAGTTCATCCATATAAAACAAACTATTATGAAAACAAAAACATTTTCCCAAAAAGAATTCAGCAGAGTTTAGATCGTATTTGAGCGTTCAGTATTTTCAAAACAGGTGATTAACTCTCCCGACCCTATACACAACTATTTTGTTTTTTTTTCAATAATCAAAAAGTCGGTTAGCATGCAAGTCCGAAACAAATAAATGCACAAGCAGGATGCATCATGGTGGTCTTTTCATTTCAGGTACACTTGTACTAGACAAACCCAACCCCTGTGTTGAGTCTGCAAAGTCAAATGTACGTGATGCAAAAAAAGGTTCCTACTAGGGACGCGACATGTGGCTTTGTTATTTTAAGGTAATATCTCATTGGAGAAAGTATCTAGACTGGCTTACTTGAGCGGACAACTCGAGCCGAGGCGGGGTCAGTGTACCGGTAACATTGCTTTCCGACTTAACTGGTGGTGCACCCCGCCTAAAATATATTTGACTAAAATCCTTCACCGGGTACCAAGCACCTCGACTATTTCAAAGAAAGCGGGCTATGTCAAGCAAATGCCCAATTTTAATTTCAAGAAGTCTCAGAGGGGTGCGTGAGAAGACAGTTTATATACACAGTTCAAAATTATCAAAGCGGTAAAAAGCAACATTTAGCACATTTAAGACAACATATAATAAAGATCAGATAATAAATAAGCCAAATACAATAATTATTCCAAGCTCGAATTTCTAACCCTGAACCAGCAGTTCTGGGTCTGATCTCCAGTAGAGTCGCCAAAGCTATCATACCTCCTTTTTACGCACCCACCCCGAATGATGAATGTATAAGGGAGTTCTTCCATTTAAAGTGACATTATTCGAAATGAGTTATTTATTCTTTTCAGAGTCGTCACTTGGGAAAGGTTTGGCTTTTGGTGTCCCAAGTCACCGGTTTGTCTTGAATCCCAAGTTGAGGAAATTTTCTAGTTTCCAAATGAAGTCTGTGAACCAGAAATTCTAAATAAGGAATTCTATTCACCCGAGGGAATGTGTTAGACACCCTCGGATCCCGTGGTTCTAGCACAGTCGTTTAAATTGTTATAAATGGCTTGATATCTGATTTTAATACATGTTATCATATAATGCAATTTTAAAGATTATTTACCGCTTATTATTATTTTTATAAGAATTGCGACGTCATGAAAATACATCGCGAACCACGTCACATCAATGTACCCGTGGTTATCGACATATTTCGACTCTGTCGATATTTGGATTTTGGTCACATAAATGTGCACCCAAGTTTAGGGAGATAAATTATTAAAATCGCGCGTAAAGAATCTAACGCGTTATTATTTTTTTGGGAAAGCCATGAAATTCGCTAAACGGCCCGTCTCGAAATCTAAGTATTTAGTATATACAAATAATGAGGGCTCCGCAATTTGTGCGTTTTATTTGGCGAGACTTGTCCCATATTTATTTAAAGATATCCTAAAGCGACTAAGACTTTTCTAATTATTTTATTTTTTTCTAAAAAAATAAAGAAATCCTAATTAATTAACATTAAAAGTTTGAGGCTTCAAGTTCAAGTCCGAGTTCAAACAAAAGGAAACACCTTCTAGTTTGAACTCGCTACTAACTTCAAATCCGCCGCTTGCCGTTTAAAAATTAACAAACCCACTACCGTTTTGATTTAATTCAAACTTGGCTTTATTAGATGAATTGGACTATTGAAATTAACTATGTGTAATACATAGCCATTCTTGGAATTCTTTCAAGACTTGTTAAAAATGTATTAAAAAGACGACTATGTTAATCACTAATATTTGAGAACTTAACATTAGTTACTAACATTATTTGAATTGTTATTTAAAAAGAATTACTTACTCAAGTAAAATCGCAATTTCAAGACTAGGCATTAAACCAACTTGCCGATTTCCATTTGAACTATTTGGACCCGTGTTATAACTAACCAAACTAACCGAGAGTAGCTATTGAAGCTCACGACCATTTTTTGACACTACTTCAATTGCAAAATTAAATCAGGAATTCAAACAATAGTATAAGCCTATAAGAATAATAATTATACAGTCCACTTACTACAAATGTCGAAATGATATGAGTGGATGAATCTTGAACTCACTTTTAACTACTATGGGTTAGACTAGGCTATATTACCATGCGTTAGACCTTCTACAATTGTTTCATGGGCCTTGCACATTTACACTTGAAGGAGTCAGGGAAGGGCTGAAATACAACTAACACATAAAATGATTCCAACACTAATTACAAATCAACTACAAACATAGAGTAATTGAAACTATAGAAGAATAAACAGAATCATTCTAATGAACGGAAATACATTTCATCTTCAATTTTCTCATAGTTAATTCATTTTTTCTCCAATTCATTCCACAACCAACAGAGTTACAGGAAAATGTACCTGAATTTCAAAACAAATAGAAATTGATGGCTTAACAGCGGGACATAAGCAACAATAGAGTCAGCTCAGAAGCAAACAGGGAAAATCAGCTTTGAACCAGATTTAAAATCAACAAAAATAGCAAGTGATGCCCAATAATCAGAAACAATATTCAACACTTGAACCAAACTCTCGAAATTCAACCAAGATCAAATAATTTCAATTAGAGAGAGTAGGGAAAATGTTTCAGTAATTGAAGAACTTCAGAAATCCAAAGAGAAGGCAATGAAACAGTGTTTTATTTTTTAGCTCTATCTCTTTTCTTTAAAAAAAAAAAAAACTAATCTTTGTGTGTGTCCCCCTCCCCATTAGTTCTGTATGTGTCATCTCTCTTTATAGACGGGACTGACCCCTTTTAAATTCAAAGTGTTTACTTTTCCAGCATTCCCATACCCCTTTTTCTTTTTTCCTCACGCTTCTTTATTTTTTACCATTTTATAGGCACTAACTCTTACAACCTTTCCAGAGTATTTTTTTTCAATTTTTTTTAGTCTAAAATGCCTGCTATTCTCTGCAGCCCATTACTGAATGTCCAACCAATACTTTAATTCCATTTAAGTACTCCCTCCGGTCCAAACCGGTCCAAAATAAGTGATTTTTTGGCTTTATTTTTATGGTCCAAAATAAGTGATTTTTTCGAATTTCAAGAATGTCTTGATGATGTTTTTCCTTAATTGTCCTTGGAGTAAATAGTGTTGGAATATGTATTAGGAGTGTTTATGTGAGATAGTAAGGTTAAAATGGTCAATTATATTGTTACTTAATGCTAAAAAGTGACTTTCTTAATGTGTGAAAACATCCAAAAAAATCACTTATTTTGGACCGGATGGAGTATTGACAAATTGAATTATTTAGTTCAAAGCCTGCCTGACCACACATGACTTCCATTAGCAGTTTAATTCAGTGAATTAAATCACATTCATCCATTAAAACAAACCCCTATATCAATCAACCGATGGTACAGATTAACACAAAAGCAAATGACCAATTAAATGACCCTTTAAACAATCAAACAATTCGATTAAATAAACGATCCAATTAAGCAATTCAACATTTGTCAGTATTAAACAACTTAAACAAATTCACAACATTGACGGGCTAATCTCATACGAACAGAGGTATGGTTTAATTACAGAATCAAAGCAGAAATGCAGAAAGAGAAGAAGAACATATGAGACATGGGGATTCAAGTTACTTAAACTAAAAACGTAAAGTAACTTAAAACAAAAGAAACGGAAAGGAGAAAATACCCGGAGAAACAGGCCATATTGGACAAAATCCGAGAAGCCTCCAATTCTTTTGGCCGGAGTGGACCTTAACCCTGTGTTTCAATGTGAAAACATAGGACTAAGGTCTAATTCGGTCAAAATCTTCACCATTCAACCGATTTGGGGGTTTAGGCATTTTAGGGTTCGTTCTTGGATTTAAGATCTGAGGATATAGGCAACATTGGAGGGGAAACAGACAAGGATTTGTGGTGAGGGAGTGGAGGAGGTCATGAGGTGTAAGTTTTAGGCTTCGAGGTTAGCGGAGTGTGGTTTTGGAGAGGGGGAATCAGGGCGGTTCAGGGGTGTAAGTTTGACGGTCACCGGCGTCGTTGCCACATGGTTTTCAGGCGAAGGGCATGGATGCGGCGTTTAGGGTTCAGGGATTGTTTAGTTCGTCTTTGAAAGAGACGGGGGGGGGGTGATGTTTGGAAATGGAAACGGGTAAATGGGATTTTGGGGGGGGGAGAGTTTGGTATATCAGATTAAATAAATTAATTTGAACCGTTAGATCAAATGATCTTAACGGCTCGGATTAGTTGATGAAGGACGGGACGGGGTTGTTTAGTGTAGAAGCGGGGTGGTTTGGTTTAAAGAGGGGTCGGGTCCAGGTCTGGCGGGTGTTGGACTGGGTAAAAAGAATGTATTTTGGGCCCGGTGAAATTGGGCCTGGTCCGATTTCCTTCTCTATTTTAATTGTTTTGTTCTTTCTTTTTATTCTCTCTTTTAATTCCTAATTTAAAAACATTAAAAATCCTAGATTAAATTACAAAAATCCAATTAACTCCTACTAACAATTAACACACCATTAAATATCAATTTGTAATAAAATCACACCATTAGACCTTTAAATGCTAGAATGTAAAGTGTATTATTTTTTTTTTATTTTTAATTTTGTAAAACAAAACGTAATTACTCTTAATATATCCTAAATGTAAATGCAACGTATTTTTATATTTTATATTAATTTAACAAATAAACACGCACAGACAAAATGCAAACAATAAAGAAAAAATAACACAAAAATCCACAAAAAATCACACACAATAAAACTATTTTATTTTGAATTTTTGGGAGTAGTTCTCATATAAGGCAAAAATCACGTGCTCACAATCAACTAGTTTGATATTGTGCGTAGTTGATTGATTATGGATTTATGTTATAGTAATTTTGTAAGAATAGAAGTTGATCCCTCTTACTTGGAAGTTTTCTTTAGCATGTACAACTTAATCTTATGCTGGATTTTCTTGGCAATTGACGATTATTTTATTTATATGTATAATTGTATAAAATGTTCTCAGTATGTTACTTTCAGATTTTGCACTAGCATAATTAAGGTTATATTGAACATTTTTATTTCGGCTGTTAATTCTGGTACTTTTAGGCTTTTGAGGAGGCTGAGCTTCGTGTTCTAAAGGAGGAAAAACCAGGTTTGACACACACTCAGTATAAAGACTTGATTTGGAAGCTATGGAAGAAGTCTCCGGATAATCCTCTTAACCAGGTACTTTAGCTTCATGAAGTTTTGATTAAATTGATAATAGAGGAGTCATAATTTTGGACTGTTCTTTCAAATAGTGTTTATGTTTGTTTTCATTTTCTAAATGGTTTTTTATGCATAGTTCCCTGGTATTTGTCTACAGTACATGAGTAGTGTAGGTCAGAATTGAAATATCCTTGATGAATCGTTGGATGATTACCATACCAAGGTTAGCGTATATAATGAAATCTTCTCTATAAATTCTGTGACATTGGCCAATTTTGAATTTCCCAACACATTCCAGGAGCTTGTGTAGGTTGACGCTGGATTTGATTGCTGAAAGTAGGAATAGCCAAAGCTAAATGTTTTGAACTGAGTGTTTTAGATGGAAATAATGTTCACCACCTTCTCAATTAGTAATTTCAGGCTCATGCAACTGATTATTCAAATTGATCCAAGTTCATTTCCAAATTGTATGCCGGTGTTTTATCAATTTTATTTGGTTTATGTGGTGGTTGGATCTTTTATTCCAGCTTCTGCATGTTCTCATTCTATCACTAGCTTCAAGGCTACTTTAAAGTTTAATTGCTTTTCCATTTGGATGCGCGGAGTTCATTTCTAGTGAAACAATCACACTTGCGGAAACATGAATACATTGGACAATATTACTGGATCTTCGAGATAAATTTATTTTGCTGGGCATGTGGCTGCATGTTTACTTTACATATTGGCGGTATGATATGTAAAGTTTAATTAAACGTGACTGAAGTTTCATTTAATAGATTAACTGAAATATGAATAATGTAAGACACTAAGAATATGAAAATAATTGATGAACAAATCAAATGCATAAAAAAAACCAAATAGGCTGTGGTATAAACAAACGTTTTTTATGCTTATAGATGTTATTTTTGTGATGTAGCATACATATATTGGAACATCTTTGTAATTGATATCTCATATATTTATCAACTTTTTATTCATTTTTTATTTTATTTTATGTTTGCATGAGTACATTTTCTACTTTTAGGTGTAGTTTAAGGTAAAAATTAACCCGCACCCAGTGTTTACACTAAAATATACTCCCTTTGTTTCAATTTATGCGAGTCTATTTGACTGGGTACAAATTAAAAAAATATATATATTTGAAATTGCGGTGTAAAATGAGGCACATATATTTTGTGCGGCGATAAATTATTGCATAAAGGTAAATTATTTCTAAGTAAGGAACGAGATCATTCTGTAGACATCGAAATTTTAATGGATAAAGCTAAATCCTAAATTAAAGATACTACAAGACTTCTTGAAACTCTAGGAGTCTGTCAGTGTTGCTTGGAGGCTACTCTACCAAAACCCTAAGTCACGCCTATAAAAAGGGTTTCATAATCCTTTTAAAAAATATCTCAAAAATAGAGATAATCTCAGAAATCCCATAAACTCACGGGATCATCACAAAGAGATCAAAATATGGCCGGATAATTCTTGATAATCAAATACTTCAAGAACGCCAACGGACTTCATGGATATCAAATAAATCCATGAAAGCTTGCACCATCCTACGTTCGAAAAATATGTTGTTTTAGCCCTCGAATCACGGAGATAATCAGGAGAGAAGAATCAATGGGATAAACAAAATTGTACTCGCATCTTTTTATAAATAAAATCATGTTTCTTCATATTTATTTTGTGATTACAATTTATTTTTGTATTACACATTCATTTTAACACGAACTAAAAATGAAATAGATTCACATAAATTTAAACAGAGAGAGTGCTAATATAGCATGGTTCAGTCATAAATTAAGGTGAGATATGGTTTAGTGATAAGAGTTTATTTGGGGATGTTTCTTGATTATGGTAAATTATTACATGGTTAAGTCATAACTTATTGTGAGATATGGTTTAGTGATAAGAGTTTGTGTGAAGACCTGTCATGTATTCCTTGGATTGGTGTAGACACCATGCATGGGTAAGTTTTACCATAGTTTAAGTAAAGCTAAGACCATCTCCGACAAAGAACTCGGAGCCTAAAGACAAGAGAGTTCAATCTACAAGAAGCTGGCTTAAGGAGAATAACTAATTTCTTTCGGCTAATGGACATACTGCTCCAGTTTTTCCGGTGGATCCATCCTATCGCTAAGAATGGAATGAACGAAGTTAACCTATATGAGACTAGGGAATAAAGACCAAAAATCAACTTACCACTTATGATGTCTCACGATTCTCCGGTTTAGAAGCTAGTGAGGACTAGGTCTCTAATTCAGAGAAGTGACAACTAAAAAATGTTCACATGAGAATTGGTAAAACTAATAGGTACGTAGTATTGCTTAGACTTCATATTTTTCTTATGACTTGATTACTTGTCGCTTTCTTTTGTATTTAGATTCTAAAGTAAAAGAAGTCGAAGTAGGAAATTCCTTCAAATATCATTGTTTTGGCTCTCTGGTTTATTTAACTTTCTCTTAAATCAGTAAAGGGGTACTTTTATTAGTTAGCAGCATTAACTGTATGCTGGGCAGCGTGCATAGTGAGCTACATTACTTGTTTTGCGTTGTGCTAAAAAAAATCAACCATTGCTTCTACATCATTAATTGAACGATATACATCTATATTTAACTATAATGCAGATTCATTTCTGATCTCGAAAAGCCTTGCATTCCTTTGTGTGGTCTATTTTTACCCTCACGACAACAATTTTAGTGATATTAAGGAGTCTAAAAATAGTTTTGGGCAAAGCTAAACCCCTCGATTATGTTTCCCTCGGCATTGATTATTAAATAAGGTGTAGATTGGTATACAAATAAATTGACTTCTCAAAGCTTTAATTCTACCGGAAACAACCTCTCTACCTTCACAAGGTAGGAATAAGATCTGCATGTTGCGGAAGCCAAATGTATATAGTATAAATGAGTCACAACTGATATACCAAAAATTAAGGCAGCCACCAAATAATAAATAAGACAATAAAGCAATAGTAAAAGGAACACCAGAATTTACGAGGTTCGGCGAATTTTGCCTACTCCTCGGACACAACCAATATTTTATTCCATTCCAAAATATAAGTGAAATAATACTAAAGAGAGAAGATACAAATGCCTTAAGAAGATAAGAAGACAAATGAGAGGTGTGTTTAAATCCTAAACATTAGGCCTCCATTTATAGGGAAAAATCCCAAACCAAAACAATAACCCACCGATGTGGGACTTTGGCATTTTGCCAAACTTCAACAAATCTTCGCCTTGGCAAAATTTTCAGTGTTCAACAATGTTAATCAAATCCAAACAATGTTGAAACTTGATCACAGTCACCACCTTTGTTAGCATATCAGCAGGATTCTCGGTAGTATGAATTTTCTTCACCGTGACTCCATCTTCTATGATTTCTCGTACGAAGTGATACCGAACATCAATATGCTTCGTCCTTGCATGATAAACTTGGTTCTTCGCTAATTGAATAGCACTTTGACTATCACAAAAAATTGTGATACCTTTTTGTTTAACACCAAGCTCCTTTAGCAATCCTTGAAGCCAAATTGCCTCCTTCACAGCCTCTGTAATAGCCATATACTCTGCCTCTGTTGTAGACAAAGCAATTGTTGACTGCAAAGTAGACTTCCAACTAACTGATGCCTTTGCAAAAGTAAACACACAACAAGTAGTTGATCTTCGTTTGTCCGGATCACCCGCAAAATCTGAGTCACAATATCCAACTATAGACTGATTGTCTTCCTGCTCAAAAACTAACCCAACATCTACAATACTATGAATATACCGTTGAATCCACTTCACAGCTTGTCAATGCTCCTTTCCTGGATTATGCATATATCTGCTAATAACTCCAACAGCTTGTGAGATGTCGGGTCTCGTACCGACCATTGCATACATCAAGCTACCAACAACATTTGCATATGGTACCTTTGACATATACTCTCGTTCATCTTCATCCTTTAACGACATAGTAGTACTTAGCTTAAAATGGGGAGCAAGTGGAGTACTAACTGGCTTAGTCTTGTCATCTATGCCAAAACATTGCAGTACTCTCTTCAAATATTCTTTCTTAGATAAACAGAGTTTCTTTGAACGTCTATCTCTTATCATCCCCATGCCAAGATTTTTCTTTGCCTCACCCAAATCCTTCATCTCAAACTCCTCCTTCAGTTGAATTTTCAGCTTATCAATTTCTTCCGAATTCTTGGGAGCTATCAACATATCATCAACATATAGGAGAAGATATATAAAGGAATCATCTTTAAGCTTGCGCAAATACACACAATGATCGTATTTGCTTCTCTTGTACCCTTGCTGCAACATAAACTTGTCAAATCGCTTGTACCATTGTCTAGAAGATTGTTTCATCCGTACAACGAATTTTCAAGTTTGCACACCATATTTTCCTTTCCAGCAACTTTGAATCCTTCTTGCTGAGTTATATAGATTTCCTCCTCCAAGTTTCCATGTAAAAAGGCAGTTTTTACATCCATTTGAACTAGTTCCAAATCCAACTGTGCTACCAAAGCCAGGATAATTCTAACGGAGGAATGTTTTACAACTGGAGAAAACACTTCATTATAATCAATTCCCTCCTTTTGAGCATATCCTTTGGCCACCAATCTTGCTTTGTAGCGAACATCTTCTTGGTTAGGAAATCCTTCTTTCTTTGCAAATATCCATTTGCACCCAATTGCTTTCTTTCCTTTCGGGAGATTGGCCAATATCCATGCATGATTGTGATAAAGGGACTATATTTCATCACTCATGGCAATCCTCTACTTATCTTCTTCTGAACTTTGGACTGTGTCTTTATAAGTGGTAGGAACATCATCAGCTGCAATTGCGGTTGCACAAGCAACAGTCTCTATGAGACGAACATGTTTCATTATTTTCCTTTTTGGCCTGCTGTTTGCTATTGATTCAAGTTGTTGTTGAGGTTCCTGAGTTGGAATCTCCTCTACTGGCTTTCCTTCCAGAGGATAGTCTTCATTTGTTTCTTCCTCTGCTTCTTGTGTAGAAAAATAAGTTTTTCGTCATACTCCACCTGCTTATAAGCACCATCATCTTGTTTGGTATCTTCATTTGTTACCTTATTTACCATAGCAGATTCATCGAAGGTAACATCCCTGCTGAATATTACTTTCTTTGTCATATTACCTTATAAGCGATATCCTTTGACTCCAGAAGTAATCCCCATAAAAATAGTCTTTTTTGCCCTTGGATCCAATTTTGACTCTGTCACATGATAATATGTAGTTGAGCCAAATACGTGCAAAGAGTCATAATCTATATCAGGCTTTCCATACCATTTTTCAAATGGTGTCTTGCCATCAATAGTAGTAGATGGTAGACGATTAATGAGGTGGCATGCATATGTAATTGCCTCGGCCTAAAATTCTTTGCCCAAGCCAGCATTGGACAACATACACCGTACCTTATTCACCAAGGTCTGGTTCATATGTTCTGCCATTCCATTCTGTTGTGGTGTATGTCTGATAGTGAAGTGTCGGACAATGCATCATTTTCACAGACCTTATTGAAATGATCATTTTTGTATTCAACGTCATTATCTGTGCGAATACACTTGATCCTCCTACCTGTTTGATTCTCCACCATCGTCTTCCATTTAAGAAAAATTCAGCACTTCATCTTTTCTCTTCATTGTATACGCCCATACTCTTTGGGAAAAATCAACAAAGGTTACAAAATAGTGCTTCCAACCCAGTGAAATGTTTTGGAAGGACCCCAAACATCAGAGTGTACAACAACAACAACAACAACAACAACAACCCAGTATATTCCTACAAAGTGGGGTCTGGGGAGGGTTATATGTAGGCAGGCCTTACCTCTACCCAAGAGGGCAGAGAGGCTGCTTCCAATCGACCCTCGGCGCAGGGAAAAGAAATTAAAACAAAAATAAAAATAAAAACAGCATTAGTTACACCAACATACATCGCATAAATAATTACTAAATATAAGAGACATATGTACCATAAATAAATCGGCATGCAATAATATTAAAATAGTAGCTACCAGAAATGACTACCATAAGAGAACGCAAACTAATCCTCTAAGGGTGGCCCTACCATGCCTCACCCACCCCGGGAAAAGGAGTACGAAAACTCTAGAAGCCCCTATCCTGCAACCCTTATACTGGACCTCCTGGTTGTCCTATCTAGGGTCATGCCCTCGGAAATCTGCAACCTGGCCATGACCTGCCTAATTACCTCTCCCCAGTATCTCTTAGGCCTCCCTCTGCCTCGCCTCACACCGACCACCGCTAGCCGCTCGCAACTCCTCACCGGGGCATCGAGGCTTCTCCTCCGCACATGCCCGAACCATCGAAGCCTCGCCTCTTGTATCTTCTCATCCATTGGGGCCACTCCCACCTTCTCCCGAATAACTTTGTTCCTAATCCTATCTAACCTGGTGAGCCCGCACATCCACCTAAGCATCCTCATCTCCGCAACCTTCATCCTCTAAACATGAAATTTCTTCACCGGCCAACACTCCGTCCCGTACAGCATGGCAGTTCTAACCACAGCTCTATAAAACTTCCCCTTGAGTTTTTGTGGCACTCTCTTATCACACATGACTCCTGATGCAAGCCTCCACTTCGACACCCCGCCGCTATACGGTGGGTGACATCCCCGTCAATCTCCCCGTCCCCCTAAATCACCGATCCAAGGTATCTGAAATTATCCCTCTTGGCTATGGTCTGAGATCCAATCATCACGCTCCCTCCCACTTCGCTCGGCTCAGCGCTAAACTTGCACTCCAGATATTCTGTCTTAGACCTGCTTAGTTTGAAGCCCTTAAACATTAGAGTGTACATAATCCAAAATGCCTTTAGTATTATGGATTACTGTACCAAATTTAACCCTTGTTTGTTTCCTTTTGACACAATGCTTGCAAAACTCCAAATTGCAAGCCTTTACTCCCTTTAACAATTCTTGATCTGATAGAGTCTTCAAGCATTTTTCTCCAGCATGTCCCAAGCGCATGTGCCATAGCTTGGTTACTTCTGCCTCTTTTTCGTCACTGGATGTTACTGTCGCTGTCCCAATAACTGTACTACCGAGATAACGGTACATATTATTTTTCTTTCGATTGGCTTTCATTACTACTAGTGCACCGGAGCATACTCTCACCGCTCCATTTTCTGCAATAATTTTGAACCCTTTTGATTCCAGGGCTCCCACTGAGATGAAATTTTTCTTCAAACCCGGTACATATCGAACATCTGTTAATGTTCTGATCATTCCATCATGGTTCCTTAATCGTATTGAATTAATGCCATATGAGGTAAGATGACTGTTATCCACTGTTTGGACGACTCCATATTCTCCTTCTTGAAAGTGCACGAACCAATCCCTGTTGGGACACATATGATAGCTACAAGCCGCGTCCATCAACCATATGTCTGATGATGTTGACGACTCTGTTGTAACTAATGAGAAGTCTGAATCATCACAATCAGCTACATTTGAATCCATAATGGCCTTTTCGTTGTTATGTTTGGCCTTTTTTCAACCTCGGACAGTCTTTCTTCCAGTACCCCTTTTCTCGACAAAAGGCACATTCATCTTTGCTGGGTTTAGATCTTGACTTAGATATTTCTTTCCTTGTCCTCATTTGATTTTGAGGACGACCCCTCACAAATAGTGCTTTTCCTTCTCTGCCCAACTATTTTTCTTGCTTTCTTTGTTCATAGCTATACAAAGCCGTACAAACTTCTCTGAGAGAAACTTCGTCATTTCCATGGAGTAGAGTAGTTTCAAGGTGCTCGTACTCATCAGGAAGTGACGCCAACAACATCAAGGCCAAGTCACCATCATCATAAGTTGTATCCATATTTTGCAAATCCGTGACCAACTTATTGAAACTGGTGATATGTTCATTCATCGTGGTACCAGGAACATAGGTGAAGTGAAACAATCTCTTCTTCATGTACAATTTATTTTGACTGTTTTTCTTCAAAAATTTATCCTCCAGTGCTTTCCATAATTTACTTGCAGAAGTTTCCTTTGTGTATGGATATTTCTGCTCTCTAGCAAGGTAGGATCGAATGGTACAGCAAGCAACACAGTTGATAATTCTCCAATCTTCTTCTCCAATAACATCTGGTCTCTTTTCTTTAATGGCCAGATCTAGCCCTTGTTGAAAAAGGACATCTAGAATCTCGCCTTGCCACATCCCAAAATTTCCTAGCCCGTCAAATATTTCTACCGCAAATTTCGCATTTGACACAATTCTTGTCATAAGCGAGATGCCAATGATGACGTATTGTTGACACTTGATGTAGATTGTTCTTATTTATTGTCTCTCATCTTTGACACAAATTTTATTTAATAGCTGACGACATAAATCAAGATTATTTCCTTTCTGATGTGGAAGATCAGACTAAGCTGCAACCACAGTGCATACTTAGACAAAACCTTGACTCAGTTATCAAGATAAATCTTTTCTGATGCGGAAGATCAGACTATGCTACAACTACAGAGCATACTTAGACTGTACCTTGACTCTGATACCAATTGTTGCGGAAGCCAAATGTATATAATGTGAATGAGTCACAACTACTATACCAAAAATTATGGCAACCACGAAAGAATAAATAATACAATAAAGCAATAGTAAAAGGAACACCAGAATTTACGAGGTTCGGCGAATTTTGCCTATTCATCGGACACAACCAATATTTTATTTCACTCCAAAATACAAGTGAAATAATATTAAAGAGAGAAGTTACAAATGCCTTAAGAAGATAATAAGGCAAATGAGAGGTGTGTTTAAATCCTAAATATTAGGCCTCATTTTATAGGGAAAAATCCCAAACCAAAACAATATCCCACCGATGTGGGACTTTGGCATTTTGCAAAACTTCAACACTACATACATACTACCCTCTTGTAGGAATACACTGATTATGTTGTTAAACTTGTAATTTCTATGTAAGAGGCATTTGAAGAGCTTTGCTGAATGATCAGGTGTCAATGGTCACAGTTTTGATTTGCATGGATGCTGGATAATTCACGTAGTTGGGGTTCTTAAGTTTCTCCTAATATATTGTCATGCTTAATTGTTTGCAGTCCTTATAACAGAGTATTGCATGATCTTTTGATCTTAAATTTGTGCATATTGCAGATAAATCTTAGGTGCACTTTGTGCTGATGTGGTGGCAATAGGTCCTATGGACTGAGAAAGGTGCTGCAGCTGTGGGGATGTGTTGGTGGTATATAGTGTGACATGATTGGTGTTGAAAGTCTTCTGCCACTGATGTTTGGGTGTGCTTATAGTATGTTGCTTCTGGTTGCTAGTGTAACGCTTCCTAATTAGATATACTCCTGTGTATTATTACTAAATTAGTGTCTGCTCCACAGTACTCGTGATGTTTTTCTGTCATTTAACTGTAAATAATGTACTAGTATTAAATAAGTCCTCGATTTTTGACAGTGCATAATGTCACACCTCCTTTTGGCGCGCCCCTACCCCGGAGGGTAGATGCGTAAGGGAGTTTTTCCAATTTAAGTAACAATATTCAAAACGGGATTATTCTATTTATTTCAGAGTCGCCACTTGGAATAAATTAAGGTGTCCCAAGTCACCAATTTATTTAAATCCCAAATCGAGGAAATTTTCGACTTTCCAAATGAAGTCTGCGAACCGGAAATTCTAAGTAAGGAATTCTGTTGACCCGAGGGAAGGTGTTAGGCACCCCCGGATCCCGTGGTTCTAGCACGGTCGCTTCAATTATTATAAATGGCTAAAAATATCTGATTTTAATATATGTTATCCTATATGCTTTTAATAGACTAGACCACTTTTGTTAAAATAAAACTATACATTCAAACCTTTAAACGAGAGTCTAATTCTAAGTAAAACGAAAATATTAACTTTGACGATACTTTGGTTGGTGTACATGTTTATTGAAGTTATTTCTCGATTAAATCATGCAAAAGCATCGATGCGTGAAACGATTCCATTTTTAGCTAAGATTTACTACTAAATAATCGGGAATGCATCTAATTCGAATAAGTCTTTTAACAATATGAGCATAAATTTTAATACCTCACTTATTAGTTAGATCGGGAATATCTGTTTGCCCATAACTGGCTAAATAGAATAATTGATTAGCGAAAACCCAAAACAAATAAAGAAAAACCAACTGTTAAATTTCAAAACTAGTTTTAACTATTCACTATGAATATATGTACTAGGAACTCCACGGTTTTTACCTAAAACTTCAAACACCATCAGTTTGAACAACATTCAAACTTAATACTAAGGCCAAAATATACATGCTACAAGAAACACGGACTCATTTAAACAATCTATGATTTAAATCAAAATATGCAACTATCCCATCCGTACAAATACATTATACAACTAGCAAACGTATGTCAAAAGGTCGAATCCAATTCTGAAAATTACTAATCAATAATCCAAAGTTCCTTTAATCTAATTACTAAAACAAGTACCGGAATTTCTAATTGAGACTGATGTGTATTGGAAATCTATAACTGCAGTTTAAAACAAAAATGAAATATAGAGGCAAATTTAGATGATAGCAGTGCTTCTTCAATTCATTCCGAAATCATTCAGATACATTGAGTGAAACTTCAAGGCATTAGAGAGAATGAAATACCTAGAATTTGAATTGAAACAGAGAAATGAGAGGTCAGCAGCAACAACAACTTCAGCAATCGATAACAGTTCGCAACAACAATTTCAAATCAAGTTCAAAACTCAGAATGGTTTGAAAACCAAGTAAGATCAAGAGAACAACCCCAAAACAGTACCAAAACTCAAGTTTTAACAGTAACTTAATGTAATAGTACTTTTCAATGGAACAGTATATTCTATAGTTCAACACACTGGTATCTCTCAAGTGTTTTCAAGTTCTAACAGAAACAAAAGTAACTCTTAGGATTTGGTTTGAACTCTCAAACGTTTTTTTCTCCCTTCAAAGACTCAAAATCTCATTCAAATCTCTGTCTCAAATCTGTTTTTGAATCTCTGTTTCAGAATATGTATATGAAAAAGAAAAGGTTAGTTCTTTCAAGGATGTGAATGACTAAAAGAAGCTATTCTTTTTCTCCTCCAAATCTCTCTTTTTTTTTCTGGAGGTTCCCCCCTAAATCTGTTTTTCAGTCTCTTCTTTATAGCCTCCAAGACTCAAAACAGCAACCCATTTTTAATTTGTTTCATATCTGTCCAGCCCATGTTACTCCCATTTTTTCCAGTTTTCAACTTTTTAATGCACTAGACCAATTAAGAAACCAATTTCTTCCCATGTTCAGATCTTATCCAGCCTATAAAGCCTGCTAATTCCATTTAGGATCATCCAGGCCAACCCTTTTTCTATTTAAAAACCAATTTGCAGTTCAAATGTAATGCCTATCCTGCTGTAAAACAGTAATCCACTACCCCTTCCCATGTGCAACACATTTGAACCCTAATTAACTAGCTTTTAATTTCTAAATCAAACTCTCAAACAACTATATCCAATATGATCCTATTCGAAATCACAAAAGCTACAAACCAACAGTGAATTTAGATCAATTGACAAACTCTAATTCCTGTCCCAAAGTTCTAACAAACAATCTTACAAAACTAATCGACGACATTCGGATAGTCAAATACAACGCGCATAATCGATAAACAATAGTCGACGAACAAATGATCCAAGAACCTCTCGGACAGAATAGTTCAAAAATGCAGAATGAGCTATTTGACGAATTTATCGAGTCGAATTCCTATCTTATAAAAACATCATTTATAACAAACAATCAGAAACGAACAAATCGACCAAATAAATGGTTCCAAATAGATGAGGAAAAATAGAAAAATCGAAGATATCCGAAGGGAATTAACAACAAACGAAAAACTACAAGATAACTAAAATAAACCGACGAGTATAATCAAATAAGAACAGAAAAGGAAAAAGGAATACCTCAAAAATAGAGAAAATTGGAAAAGAAACAAACGGGCTTGAGCTTTTGGGGCCAAACGGAACTTAATCGGGGTGTTCTCGGTTGAGAACACCTAGATTAAGGTATGTTAGACCTCAAATTCCTATTGAATTCAACACAGAACCCCAACTCCAATTTCTAGGGTTCATACGGCCTTTTTGGGGCTTGGTGATTTCAGGTGAGATTCGAAAGAAAACAAGCTGAGGACCGGGCTGAGGGGGTTGTGGGGGTGCTGTGGTATAAATTTGGAGTGGTTTGGGGTGGGTCTCGATTTTCCGGCGGACTTCGATCTAATATTCGAAGAGCTGGAAGATGATTCGAGAAGAATAGGTTAGGGGTTTGGAATGGGGAGGTCTTGGGGAGTTTGTGGTGTAAGAATCAGGTGGTTTGGATCACTGCCGCTGGCGAAGACGATTTCCGGCCGGCGGAGTGCGGCGGCGGGTGGTGGACGGATTTCGTCTCTGCAAAGACAGGTAGGCGAGAGGTCCGTTTGGTCTGGGTGTAAATGGGTTTTGGGGTTTTGGTTAGGTTAATTTTGAACGTTGGATCAGAAGGATCCAACGGCTGTGATTAAATCCTGGGCGAAACGGGGCCGTTTTGGAAGGGTGAGGGGACTGGGTTGTTTGGCCGGGTAAACGGTTGGGTTTGGGCCTGGTTTTGGTGCTATTTTAATTATGGACTTGGGATTTAAATCAACAACTGGCCCAATTCTAAATTTTTTCTCTTTTATTTTATTTTTTTTTCATTTTATTTTCTAAAATAAAAATACAAACCTAAATTTAAACTTGACCAATTTATCCTAAAAGTATTAATTAATCTGAGTAGCATTTAACCCAAATAAACTAAATATTGAAGTAAAAAGAAAATCACATGATTCAACACTAAACACAGAAATGCAAAAAATACATTATTTTTTATGATTTTCATTTTCTTGTAAAACAAACTTAATTAAGGTCCAAAATCCTGAATTAAATCCTAAGAATACGCATATATATATATATATATATATATATATATATATATATATATATATATATATATATATATATATATATATATATATATATATATATATATATATATATATATATATATATATATATATATATATATATATATATATATTATTTCTATTAATTTACAAATGATCGATGCACAGACAATAATGCGAATAACAATTTAAGAAAATCACACAAACAATTCACAGAAAATCACACACGACACAAAACTAATATATTTTGAATTTCGAGAGTAATTCTCATGCAGGGCAAAAATCACGTGCTCACAGCTGCCCCTCTTTGCGTGGAAACGCGAAGAGTTTTCGTGCAAAGAATAATGAGCAAATACGAGCGATTTTTGCCCGTTCCAGCGCTCCTTGTGAAGCATTTTGAAAATATCTTGACCGAGCCTTTGCTTCGGGAGGCTTCCTACATATCCTGGGCTGAACAGGAATCAGGTCAATGTAGTTCGGGAATTTTTGGTAGCTGGGACTACCGTGAATTGATGCCTTGCTGGTACTGTTGCTATCGTTGCTGCTATTGCTGCTTACTGCTTACTGACTTCCTTATTACACCAAAAGAGAAATTAAAGCTGAACTAGCTATGCTATCAAACTATGAGTTACAAGATTCCTATCTATGATTCTCTTGAAAACTTGATCTTGAATCTTAGCTGATTTTGCCGTAGACCTCGATCTGAATCTTGATGCTCAACAAGCTGTACGTGTTTGTTTATTTCTGTAACATTGAGTGAAATGGAATTGGCGGAACTCGTGACTTCAATCAGATTCGGAGCAATCCGTGCTTCTGTTTACTCCAACGTTTGAACTCGTTTCCTTTCGGTTTTTTTCCTTCTTTTCTTCATTCTGGATTGAGGTTCCACTCGTAGGTTATCTCGATCCTCGAGGCCAAACCTATTTAGACAAATGAAACAAACAAACGAACAAAATTTTTCCGCCCCAGTTTTGCTAGGAAAATTTCGTGAGTTAATTGTGACACAGAAAGTGATTAAAAAGACTCTTTGGTATTGGTTAAGAAAATCACAGTTTCACAAATAAACGTTCCACGGCTTTCTGGCCGGGAGACCTTCGATTTTCTGGCCGGGGCTTAAAATAAATGGCTCCGCAGCTTTCTGACTGGGAGATCCTCGGTTTTCTGACCGGGAAGAAGAGTTTCACGGCTTTCTGGATGGAATTCAAAAATAATGTCTCCCGATTTTTTGGCCGCAAGACCCTCGGTTTTTTGGCCGGGGTTAAAATAAATGGCTCCGTAGTTTTCTAACTGGGAGATCCTCGGTTTTCTGACCGGGAAGAAGAAAATCACGGCTTTCTAGCCGGAATTCAAAAACAATATCTCATGGGTTTTTGGCCGCAAGACCCTCGGTTTTTTGGCCGGGGTTAAAATAAATGGCCCCGCAGTTTTCTGACTGGGAGATCCTCGGTTTTCTGACCGGGAAGAAGAGTTTCACGGCTTTCTGGCCGAAATTCAAAAATAATGTCACACGGTTTTTTGGCTGCAAGACCCTCGATTTTTTGGCCGGGGTTAAAATAAATAGCTCCGCAGTTTTTCTGAATAGGAGATCCTCGGTTTTACGACGGGGAAGAAGAGTTTCACGGCTTTACGGCCGGAATTTTAAAATAATGTCTCACGGTTTTTGGCCGCAAGACCCTCGGTTTTTGGCGGGGTTAAAATAAATGGCTCGCAAGTTTTCGACTGGGAGATCCTCGGTTTTTTTTACGGTGAAGAAGAGTTTCACGGCTTTATGGCAGGAATTCAAAAATAATGTCTCACGGTTTTTGGCCGCAAGTCCCTCGATTTTTTTGGCGGGGTTAAAATAAATGGCTCCACGAGTTTTCGACTGGGAGATCCTCGGTTTTACGACGGGAAGAAGAGTTTCACGGCTTTACGGCCGGAATTCAAAAATAATGTCTTACGGATTTTTGGCCGCAAGACCCTCGGTTTTTTGGCCGAGGTTAAAATAAATGGCTCCGCAGTGTTCTGACTGGGAGATCCTTGGTTTTTTGACCGGGAAGAAGAGTTTCACGGCTTTCTGGCCGGAATTCAAAAACAATGTCTCACGGATTTTTGGCCGCAAGACCCTCAGTTTTTGGCCGGGGTTAAAATAAATGGCTCCGCAGTTTTCTGACTTGGAGATCCACGGTTTTCTGATAGAGAAGAAGAGTTTTACGGCTTTCTGGCCGGAATTCAAAAACAATGTCTCAGGGTTTTTTGGCCGCAAGACCCTCGGTTTTTTGGCCGGGGTTAAAATAAATGGCTCCGTAGTTTTTTGACTGGGAGATCCTCGGTTTTTTTGACCGGGAAGAAGAGTTTCACGGCTTTCTGGCCAGAATTCAAAAACAATGTCTCATGGTTTTTTGGCCGCAAGTCCCTCGGTTTTTTGGCCGGGGTTAAAATAAATGGCTCCGCAGTGTTCTGACAGGGAGATCCTCGGTTTTCTGACCGGGAAGAAGAGTTTCACGGCTTTCTGGCCAGAATTCAAAAGCAATGTCTTACGGTTTTTTGGCCGCAAGACCCTCAGTTTATTGGCCGGGGTTAAAATAAATGGCTCTGCAGTGTTCTAACTGGGAGATCCTCGATTTTTGACCGGGAAGAAGAGTTTCACGGCTTTCTGGCCGGAATTCAAAAATAATGTCTCACGGTGTTTGGCCGCAAGACCCTCGATTTTTTGGCCGGGGTTAAAATAAATGGCTCCGCATTTTTATGACTGGGAGGTCCACGGTTTTCTGACTGGGAAGAAGAGTTCACGGCTTTTTGGCCGGAATTCCAAAACAATGTCTCACGGTTTTTTGGCCGCAAGACCCCCGGTTTTTTGGCCGGGGTTAAAGTAAATGGCTCCGCAGTTTTCTGACTGGGAGATCCTCATTTTTTTTTGACCGGGATTTAGAGTTTCACGGCTTTCTGGCCGAAATTCAAAAACAATGTCTCACGGTTTTTTGGCCGCAAGACCCTCGGTTTTTTGGTCGGGGTTAAAATAAATGGCTCCGCAGTTTTTTGACTGGGAGATCCTCGGTTTTTTTTTTATCGGGATTTTGAAGGAAAGTTTCAACGGCTTTTTGGCCGGAATTTAAAAACAACGTTTCGCAGCTTTCTGGCTGGAAAGACCGTCGGTTTTCTGACCGGGGTCCAAACAGATATTGGACTAACATGATTTGATTCTCTTTTTGGAGTTTTCATTTTCCTTTTTTTTCTTTTAGGCGTTTTCCTTTTACTCATTAACAAATGCATAAAAATAAAGTTTTTTGAAAAGAGACTTCCCTTTTTAGGCGTTTTCCTTGTTACGGAGCCATTTCGACGCTCGCGTATTTCACTTCTTTGCACTATACCTTCTTCTTGCACAATTAAATAGACCTGTTTTCAACAAAGAATATTTTGTTAGTTGAAAAAGTGGTTGACTTTCTGGCCTTGATTATCTTCAACGCTTGATCTTGGCCCCATTTCCATTGAGTACTTTGTTACTGATTGTCTTTGAGGGTGACTTTCTTTCAACCGACCGGGTTCACACTCGGGATTCCATGAGGATTTTCCTGTGTGGGCTCTGTCTTTCTGCCTTGTTCCATCTCTTCTAAGACCTTATCCTTTGATTTCCTTTTCCTTCCTAATGTCCTTTCCTTTGCAAGTGATCGACCATCATGATCAGTTGGGATTGGATCAATACACTACTGAGGCTGGGTATCTTTCTTCACCCCTTTTTTACCAAACGGAGTCCTGTAAAACCGGTCCTGCCGCCTCTCTTTGTAATAGTTTCAGAATTAAAATTAAAGCGAAAGGGATTCAAAGAATAACTATACAAAAAGCAAGAAAATGATTTTAAAGAGAAGCGTCCCTTTCGGGGAAAAGAAGGACTTATCTGGGATGCATGCTGACTTCAAATAAACATGACATGCTTCTTGGACTGGACGCCTGACCCACATAAACTTTCCAACTTCTTAGGAACCCATTGATTCGCAATTTCAAAAACAGGGAACCTTGCCAAAATTCTTTTAGTGAAGGGATGTCTTCTTTTTGTCGGCGACGCCCTTTGCCGATTTTCTGCCAATCGAGCTCTCTCATTTCTCTTCTCACTGTCGCCTGATAGTGCTCTTCGCAAGTTTTCACTAAACGGACTCTCTCATTTTTAGCTTCTCCAACTGCCATCGCCTTATGGTGCCCAAAGGTTTTCACCGATAAGACTCTCTCATTTTGTTTCTCTCAATTCAGGCTGTGTCAGATTTCCGTCAACGACATTTTTCACTTCCTTGCCTTTGCCAATTGATCTGAAGGACTTGAACAAGGTTTTTGGTTAAAAAGGAATTTGAATGGAATTTCAACTCTGGAACCATCTTGACGGATCTAAACTGAACCGTCATATCATCTGCCCCAGTTTCAATTTTTTGGGGAAATTGGGATTTTTGTTTTGGTGTGACTGAACCTCAGGGAGAGGTTGCCTACGTATCCTTTCGGAATCAAGTTAGAACGTAGTTCAGGTGGTGATAATTTTTTTTTGTCTTTTTATTTTATTTTATTTTATTTTTCTTTCACATATATATATATATATATATATTTCTCTTTTTTTCATTTTTTTATTTTTTTATTTTTATTTCGGGTTCCAAAGTGGGTGAACAAAAAAGAAACATAACCGGCTCAAAGGGTTTTACAAAGGATTTATAGTGTTTGGGGTAGCAAGAAAGAAAGCCTTCGTCATCTCAATTATACAACAGCCAACGTCGCAGGAGGTCCTGACATAGTAGTTTTATATTGCATCTGTACTGACTACTGTTTCAAGATCATTTCCTTCAATGTCTCCTAGACACATTGTCCCTTTCAGTGATATTTTCTGGATGATGTATGGATCTTTCCAATTAGGAGCGAATTTTTCCTTTTGTTTCTTGGTAATGAGGAGGAATGCGCCTTAACGCCGGTTGTTCTATTTCGAGATTCCTGGGCCGCACTTTCTCGTTGCAAGCATGGGCCAATTTTTGTTAGGATAACTACTCGGGTATTCTCTGAGTACAACATACCCCTTTTGTATGCGAACCAATTTTCCTTCAGTTATTCCAATTCTTTGTTTCATTTCCTCAAAAATAAACTTTTGTGCATTTCAACTCTCGATTCATTATTCTGAAGTCTGACGGCGTTTTGGGATCTAGGCATGAAGTCCGCAAGCATGTCATGTTATTTAAAGCTGCATGATTTGAACTAAAGAGAAGAGAAAAGAAAACTAAAACAAATCTGAAAGAATAAAAAATAACAAAAGAAAAGGAAACGGACGATGAAATATTAATTTCATTTCTTGGAATCGAAAGGATAAACGGGGTTCACATTCGGAAATTTAAAGACAAAAACTAAAAGAAACATCCAATTTACACCCTGAAATAATTCTGGATGCAGAAAAATGCGGCAGGACAAGTTTACTGGGCTTCCGCCCGATCGGGAATGGCCTAGCCTTTCAGTTTGGGAGTTTAGTGTCTGGTCCCATCTCAACAGTGATAGTCCCTTTCCCTGGCTCGACCATGTGGGTATCGCAGAGTTTTGCCTCATGTTTTCCTTCACTCTCTTCAGTCATGAAATCCTCATTATCTTCCTCTTGACGGTCCTTAAGCTTTTATGGTATGCGTCCAACAAACACTGGCTCTGTCACGACCCTAGTTCACCAATCGTGAGCCTGTCATGACGACATCCTGTCCCCGTGACTAGGTAAGCCTAACACATTGCGGAATATACAAGTTTGTGAACATTAAATAAGAAATAGCGGAAAAACGATATAAATAGGAATTAATCCATGCCGCTTGGTACATACACTCATCAAACACACTGTATAAAAATACCACCAAGACCCGGAATCCCACGGGTAACACAGACTAAAAGAGAATATACAACTGTGACTCTATATGTAAAGAGTATCTAACAACGAAGAAGGAAAAACATCTACTAATACTATCAGAATAGAAGGAAGGCCCCCGGACCCGCGAACGTAGCAGATCATACCTCGAGGTTTCCCAAAGAGCTGCTGAATCACCCGGTATGTGCCTGACCTGATGTACCTGGATCTGCACAACAAAAGTGTGCAGAAGAGTAGCATGAGTACACCACGGCGGTACTCAGTAAATGCCTAGCCTAACCTCGATGGAGTAGTGACGAGGAAGGTCAGGGCCCTACTGAGAGAAAACAATTTCAAAATGATAATAACAATAATAATAAGCAGTTTAACTGATAATAATTCCGAAATAACAACAATAAAGTAATTATTACAACCGTCTACAATTAAACTAACAACAAGTAACAAACTCAATTAATAAGTCCAGGACCTGTGGGAATTGAACCCACAGTCCCATCGACAGTACCCCTAGGTCTCCGGGAATCGAACCCGCAGCCCATGTCTCAATAAATCTCAGGATCCCCGGGAATCGAACCCGCAGTCCACATGTCAATAACATCAGGATCTCCGGGAATCGAACCCGCACTCCACATCTCAATCTTATATCAATAGCTCGGGATCTCCGGGAATCGAACCCGCAGTCCATATCTCAGTAACTCCGGATCTCCGAGAATCGAACCCGCATCCATATCTCAGTAACACTCCGGGTCTATGGGAATCGAACCCATAACCCTGGGATCTCCGGGAATTGAACCCGCAGTCCACTAACACATCAAATAAGGAAAACATGATAAATCCTAGCTAATCATGCTTCTCTAATTAAATATCGGGTAAAGTAACGCTTTTATCAGCTAACAATATCACTCCGGGTCTCTGGGAATCGAACCCATAGCCCTGGGATCTCCGAGAATTGAACCCGCAGTCCACTAACACATCAAAATAAGGAAAACACACAGAGAGTATAATATGTTTATCTACAACTTCACCGAAACTAGTGCCAACAATTTATCAAGAAGTTCAAGTAAGTCAACTAGGCAATTAGACATGTTAAATCCTAGCTAATCATGCTTTTCTAACTAATACCGGGTAATGGTAACGCTTTTATCGGCTAAGAGCAGAAATATCACTAATCGGACAATTCAAGTAAAGTGTGTGTTACAACAACCAGCGCATGTACACGCCCGTCACCTCGCGTACAAGGCATTTAAACTATCACATAATATCCTAGTGGTAAAGGTTCCCCCACACGAGGTTAGACAAGCCACTTACCTCGACTCAGGTACAAAACCACTAAGAGATGACTCTCTTGCCACGAGTATCCGACTCCCAGTGGCCCAAATCTAGTCAAACCAATTACACAGTGTAAATAACATTGCATGTAACTAATTACAATAATAAAATTACAGCTACGGCGCGAAAGTGGGTGGAATGACCAAAATACCCCTGAAGCCATCGGCTCGGAATTAAAATATTTTTACGTTTTCAGAACCCTCATATTCTCACGAGTCAAACCATATAAAAATATCCCAAATCGGACCACAAATGGCCCCTCAAATCCCAAATTTAAAGTTTTTTACTCCAAGCCCTAATTTCTAACAATTTGGCTATGTTTTCATAAATTTCAAGGATGATTCTTCAATAAAATCATGTATTTAGTTCATAGTACTTACCTCTAATCATTTCTCGTCAAAACCCCTTCAATTCCCGTCCAAAAGCTCTCAAGAATGACCAAAAATGGTGAAAAAATGGGTTTGGTTCGCGGATGAAATATTTTAAAACATTCTGCCCAGGTATTTTGTTCACCGCAATTGCGGGAAACGCTTCGCTATCGCGGAGAACAAATTTCTGGCCCAAAAATTACCCTTCGCGATCGCGGGAAATACCTCGCGATCGCGGTGAACAACTTCCAGTTCCTCCGGACAGGCTTTAGTAAATTCTTCATCACGTTTACCACACAACTCCAAATGACAAATGGTTTGATGTTCTGGAAACTAGACACATAGGGCTATAACTTTCATTTGTTGATAATTTCCTGAATCCTTAAAAATTTCGAGATGCAAGCTTCAAAATCCATTTATGTATTTTTGATATCCTTATCGGATAGCCTATAGTCTAACCTCCATCACTTTTGCTACAAATTTCTAAATGAGGATTTCATTATGTTTCTGAAAGATAGACACGATGATCTACAGCTTTCGTCTTTTAATCACCTCAAAATACATTTTAGATAAAAAGATATGATCTTCCGAAGTAGGGCCTCTGCGACAGAATTTTCTTCTTCGCGATCGCGAAGCAACCTACGCGATCGCGATTCATTAGTTTTTTTCTCAGATTTTGCTCACCGCGATCGCGACCAACTCCCCGCGATCGCGTAGAGCACTGCTTTAGCAAAAAACCAGCAGTTAAATATGGCCTAGAAATGGTCCGAAACCACCCCGAAACTCACCCGAGGCCCCCGGGACCTCAACCAAAAGCACTAACACTTCCTATAACTTTATTCAAACTTGTTCCAATCATCAAAACACGTCCATAAACACAAAAATTATCAATTTACAACGGATTTGAGTTTAAATTTATCAAATTCTTCCAAAACTCACATTCGATCCGAAACCCAACCAAATGACGTCCGAATGACCTGAAATTTTGCGGACAAGTCCAAAATCACTTAACGAAGCTACTGCAACTGTCGGAATTCCATTCCGACTCACGGATCAAAATCTCACCTATCGATCGGATTTCTAAAAATTTCAAACTTTGGCATTTCAAGCCTAATTGAGCTACAGACCTCCAAAATATATTCTGAACGCGCTCTCAACCACGAAATCACCTAACAGAGCTAATGGACCCATCAGATTTCCATTCTGAGGTCGTCTTATTAATGTTCTGAATACGTGCCATTTTTCAACTATAAAGCTCTCATTTATGGAATAAGTGTCCCAAAACACTGCAAATTTTAGAACCGAACCTTCCGGCTAACTACAATAGCAGAAATGAACTTAGGAGAGCAGTTAAATTGGGGATCGGGGCATAAATTTCTAAAACGACAGACTGGGTCGTTACATCTTCCCACACTTAAAAGATTCGTTCGTCCTCGAACGAGCATAGAAAACATACGTGGAGTGGTGAAGAGATGAGGGTACTGGCTGCGCATATCCTGCTCGGTCTCCCAAGTCGCCTCCTCGGTCGGCTGACCCCCCACTGGACCTTCACTGAAGTTATGTCCTTTGACCTTAGTTTTCTGATATGCTTGTCCAAAATGGAAACTGGCTCCTCAACATAGGATAGGTCCTTGTCCAGCTGGAGTAAACCGAAATCCAACACGTGCGACGGGTTACCATGGCATCTCCGGAGCATAGAGGCATCAAATACGGGATGGACCCCAGCTAGGCTGGGAGTAAGGCCAGCTCATAAGCAACCTCCCCAACATGCCTCAAAATCTAAAAAGGGGCCAATAAATCTCGGACTCAGCTGAGCACATTAGCCTGATAAAATATGAAGATGTTCCCTTTTGTTCAAACAAATAAGTCTTAGAGCCTAATTCCAACATTCGGAATTCTATGTCAGGCATGTTTTCATCAAGAGGTCACTCAATTATACCTCACACGCCGTCCTCAAACATGACTGCATAACTTTGCTGGATTCTTACCTTGCAACACAAATTCCACAGGACCACGGTAATATTTTATGACCAAATTAGCCAAAAATTCAACGAATCAAATGCTCTCATTGTACCTCATGATATGCATAGGTCTCGTTCTAACTTATACAATACTGACACGACATAATAGATGTGCCGATATCCATAACCAACTACTGAATCAACAATTCATTGGGTCTATACTCCTGACCAGATCCATTACATTGTCCTAAACCAGAGGATGATCTTTTCCTCTATAATATACCTCATATAATCAGTTTGAACTGATTCCAAATCCCATAATCTCGTTTCATCCAGTACGAACTTCTCAGGCGATAAGCCACCTCAGACATAATCAAAAGTCCCATTAGATGACACAATGTGCTAGTAATCCACTAATACGTACGTGATACAAAGGAAGGCGAACACTAGAGAGAACTATTCAACTCTTACATAAACATGGACCTCCTCAGAAAATAGGAAACAGAACACATAAAAGCAATTATAGATACTAAAATAAACATCACATTGTTGCGGCGTGCAACCCGATCCCAACAATATACCCATGGCGGCGTGCCACCCGGTCCCAACAATATAACCGTGGCGGCGTGCCACCCGATCCCAACAATATAAAACTCACACAAGGAGTCATATGCCGAGCTGAATAGCTCGTCACATCAAAATACTGAATATCGATCATAAGTACACTAAGGTGCATGATATCAGACACAATGAAACATATAGCGCTATAGGCTACAAACTCAAGCACAACTGAGGTGCGATATAAGATCTGAGTCTCAAGAGCCATCATGCTCATATAACATCACCGCTGAGCGGAACCTCAACACATAAGGAACTTACCAAGCCATCTCACACTCATACGGCACAATATATCTTTACATGAATTAACTAACCGCGAAATAAGACCGCGACTATCCCTCCATAAAGGGCGCATTGCTGGAAGAAACATAATCAGCCTGACGCAAGGCTCACTTCCACATTTAAATCTATCCACCGACCTTAAGTCTATCCTGGTTGTGCCAAGCTAATTCAATAATATTTCACAGGTCTATAACCAATAAGCAGAGTGTCCTCCAGGCATAAATTCTCAAATGGATGATATCACCAAAATATTCATACTTGGTTAAAATTTCTAACCAATCAAGTTACTACATGTCACACCTATACAATCTTCTTGTGGGACAAGCTCCCACCATCTTCCGAATAATTAAACGGGCATGCACATTCAACCCACCAGCTGCACTAACACTGAAAATCGATCAGGAGTCCCTAACCGGGATGCAAGGCCTTTCCCACAGAACACTGATCTCAAGTGATACTGAGGTTAATACCCATCTTACTCAAACACTGAGACTCCTCTCCTGCTCGTCCGAGCTCTTTATATCTCATTCATTGACCCAACTGCGACCTTGGTTCTTACTTTAAATTCCATACCGCTCACTACACTTCACGTGCCGATATACGTTAGACACGATTTCCATCACAACTCTAGAACTAATGATAGGCTAATACTCCATCACATAAGACTTTCCATTTAACTCATTTCAGGAGAACTATAGCAATACACAGGCGAGTTCTCATAACCATTGAATATACCAATCACTCAGTAGTGGTCCAAGCCATCATAACCCTTTTCCGAGATCTACCTACTCGTAACAGGCCCCTAACAGAAGAATACTTTAGAATAACATCAATCACTGCGGCCGACAAGTCTCAAATGCACCGCCACAAATCACATGCATAACTCGATCACGTTGCATGAACCGATCATTGACATCGATATGCCAACTCAACTATGGCTAATCAATCTACTTCCTTCCAGTTTAATACTGGATTGCCTTAGAAATGTTAATATCTCCCTTCAATACCTAACTTATTCCAACCGCACTCGCCCAGAGTGACCTTAAATCATGAGGCCATGCTATCTCAAGAACGACGACCATTTCATGTCTCTCAAATACTATACCACAAGTCAAAAACATCATAGAACATTTTGTGCCTTTCTTCATAAGTTTCTTCAAAAGCTTGACTCTCAACTGTACCTATAGACTCAGAATCATCAGGCACCACACTTTAACTCTTGAATTTGTCAAGACCGCTATTGAGAGTCATTCGGACCTGACTAGTCCCAGTATGCGACCAACCCTACTGATATTTTTATTTTTTATTTTTATAACATATGAATACCCTCTCGATAAAGTACCCAGCGGGCTCACTTCCCCCGAAGCCTGCACCTATACGAGGCATAAATCATGAATCTTCCCTCAAGTTTGAACATGAGCCAGTAAGGCTAGCCATAACATGCATTCAAAAATACATATACTCAAATTACCACTCATGGTCCTTTCCCGTGGCTGCAATAAGCAATAAATATGCTAGTATCCAGAATTCATGCAGGTAATTAACCATGCGACCCAATCGTAAGCGGTGGGACTCTCCCACTTAGCCCAAAGCCACTATTACACGACTCTGGAACACATTAGAACCATTCTCTCAAATCATTTACTCTTATTTAACTGCAGTTCATTTGATCCAACGAACATAACCACATGTGCCCTATTAGCACTCTAACACCATAGGGTATGACCTCATTCCAATACAACTAAATATCTTTCCGCTCCATGCACCGAGCATTCTTTACCACCGGCAGCTTAAGAACTACTATGATTCTCACACATCTATGAAGCACCATGTAGCCTTTGTCGAAGTTTTCCCTGCTAATAATGAAATGTAGAATTATTATAGACACAGGAACATCAAAAGTCCCAACATCATAACATACGAGTCTCAACTCTTACTCATCCGCAAGCTTCAAAGAACCTTTTAGTAGCACCTAAATACATCGCAGGCCAAATCTGATATGACACATGACCCATAATCTGATCGTTGATAGTGAAATCCTTTCACTTGGCATGAAGCCATAAGATACATCTTGCTAATCCATGATACTAGCATTTATCATTTGTACGTCTTCATCATAAGACAGTCCAAGACATTCGTTTGGTACATGTCCTTCTTAAGACAGTTAAACTCATTTCCCCCAGTATCTTTGCTGGCTGAATCCTTCGCTAAATAGATATCTCATATGAACCATATAATCTTTATTACCACCAACTACCTTTAGCTCTACATCCACCTTGTGATTCTACCATCACTGTGGCGATTAGGCAGTTAAGTAAAACTTCTCAAGACCGTACTTATCAACCGAAGGTAAGAACCTAGTGCACTCCCATATGCACAATTGAAGATCTCTCAATTCTCTTGCATTATCGATATGGATGACACGCGGTAACAATGGTTGAGTAAATTCTTGACTCCTTGAAATCCCTCTGCAGCGTTATGAACCATCGGCGTATACTTGATACCGAGTGCGCAATTTCAATACACGAGTGGATGCAAAAGAACATATGATATAGGCTCCAGCTGAATAAATGGCGCACGATAAGGAATTCAAAGAATTGAAGAGTTTCCTAAACAGTTACATAGCCCTCGTAGATAAATACAGACGTCTCCGTATCGATCAGCAAGAATCTGAGTAACAGGGGTGTGTCCCGTGACTCCTACGAACCTAGAGCTCTGATACCAACTTGTCACGACCCTAGTTCACCGATCGTGAACATGTCATGATGGCACCCAGCCTTCGCGACTAGGTAAGCCTAACACGATGCGGAATATACAATTTTATGAACATTAAACAAGAAATAGCGGAAAAACGATATAAATAGGAATGTAATCCGTGCCGCTCGGCACATACACTTCGCCAAAACACACTAAGCAACATACTACCAAGACTCGAAAACCCACGGGCAACAAAAGAGAATATACAACTGTAGCTCTATGTGTAAAGAGTATCTAACAACGAAGAAGGAAAAACATCTACTAATACTATCAGAATAGATGGAAGTCTCCCGGATCCGCGGACGTAGCAGATCATACCTCGAGGTCTCCCAAAGAGCTGCGAATCACCTGGTATGTGCCTGACCTGATGTACCTGGATCTGCACAACAAAGTGTGCAGAAGAGTAGCATGAGTACACCACGGCGGTACTTAGTAAGTGCCAAGCCTAACCTCGATGGAGTAGTGACGAGAAAGGTCAGGGCCATACTGAGAGAAAACAATTTCAAAATGATAATAACAATAATAATAAGCAGTTTAACTAATAATAATTCCAAAATAACAACAATAAAGTGATTATTACAACCGTCTACAATTAAACTAACAACAAGTAACAAACTCAATTAATAAGTCTAGGACCTGTGGGAATTGAACCCACAGTCCCATTGACAGTACCCATGGGTCTCGGGGAATCGAACCCGCAGCCCATGTCTCAATAAATCTCAGGATCTCCGGGAATCGAACCCGCAGTCCACATCTCAATAACATCAGGATCTCCGGGAATTGAACCCACAGTACAATTGACAGTACCCATGGATCTCCGGGAATCGAACCCGCAGCCCACGTCTCAATAAATCTCAGGATCTCCAAGAACCGAACCCGCAGTCCACATCTCGATAACATCAGGATCTCCGGGAATCGAACCCGCAGTCCACATCTCAATATTATATCAATAGCTCAGGATCTCCGGGAATCGAACCCGCAGTCCATATCTCAGTAACTCTGGATCTCCGGGAATCGAACCCGCAGTCCATAAATAATATCACTTCGGGTCTCTGGGAATCGAACCCATAGCCCTGGGATCTTCGGGAATTGAACCCGCAGTCCACTAACACATCAAAATAAGGAAAACACACAGAGAGTATAATATGTTTAACTACAACTTCACCGAATATAGTGCCAACAATTTATCAAGAAGTTCAAGTAAGTCAACTAGGCAATTAGACATGTTAAATCCTAGCTAATCATGTTTTTCTAACTAATACCGGGTAAAGTAATGCTTTTATGAGCTAAAAGCAGAAATATCACTAATCGAACAATTCAAGTAAAGTTTGTGTTACAACAACCAGTGCATGTACACGCCCGTCACCTTACGTACAAGGCATTTAAACTATCACATAATATCCTAGGGGTAAAGGTTTCCCCACACGAGGTTAGACAAGCCACTTACCTCGATTCCGGTACAAAACCGCTAAGAAACGACTCTCTTGCCACGAGTATCCGACTCCGAATGGCCCAAATCTAGTCAAACCAATTACACAGTGTAAATAACATTGCAAGTCACTAATTACAATAACAAAATTATAGCTACGGTGCGAAAGTGGGTGGAATGACAAAAATACCCCTGAAGACATCGGCTCGGAATTAAAATATTTTTACGTTTTCAGAACCCTCGTATTCTCATGAGTCAAACCATATAAAAATATCCCAAATCGGACCACAAATGGCCCCTCATATCCCAAATGTAATGTTTTTTACTCCAAGCCCTAATTTCTTACAATTGGCTATGTTTTCAAAAATTTCAAGGATGATTCTTCAATAAAATCATGTATTTAGTTCATAGGACTTACTTCTAATCATTTCGAATCAAAACCCCTTCAATTCCCGTCCAAAAGCTCTCAAGAATGACCAAAAATGGTGGAAAAATGGGTTTGGTTCGCAGATGAAATGTTTTAAAACATTCTGCCCAGGTATTTTGGTGACCGCGATCGTGGGAAATGCTTCGCGATTGCGGAGAACAAATTTCTAGCCCAAAAATTACCCTTCGTGATCGCGGGAAATGCCTCGCGATCGCGGTGAACAACTTCCAGTTCCTCCGGACAGGCTTCAAAAAATTGGTTATAACGTTTTACAAACAACTCCAAATGACAAATGGTGTGATGTTCTGGAAACTAGACACATAGGGCTACAACTTGCATTTGTTGATCATTTCCTGAATCCATATAAATTTTGAGAGGCAAGCTTCCAAATCCATTTATGTATATTTGATATCCTTATCGGACAGCCTATAGTCTATCCTCCATAACCTTTGCTACAAATTTCCAAATGCGAATTTCTTTATATTTCTGAAACATAGACACGATGATCTACAACTTTTGTTTTTGAATCACTTAAAAATACCTATTAGATAAAAAATATATGATCTTCCGAAGTAGGGCCAGTGCGACAGAATTTTCTTCTTCGCGATCGCGAAGCAATCTACGCGATCGTGATTCATTAGTTTTTTCTCAGATTTTGCTCACCGCGATCGCGACCAACTCCCCGCGATCGCATAGAGCACTGCTGTAGCCAAAAACCAGCAGTTAAAGATGGACTACAAATGGTCCGAAACCACCCCAAAACTCACCCGAGGCCCCCGGGACCTCAACCAAAAGCACCAACACTTCCTATAACTTTATTCAAACTTGTTCCAATCATCAAAACACGTCCATAAACACAAAAATTATCAATTTACAATGGATTTGAGTCTAAATTTATCAAATTCTTCCAAAACTCACATTCGATCTGAAACCCAACCAAATGACATCCGAATGACCTGAAATTTTGCGGACAAGTCCAAAATCACTTAACGAAGCTACTGTAATTGTCGGAATTCCATTCCGACTCCCGGATCAAAATCTCACCTATCGATCGGATTTCTAATTCAAACTTCGGCATTTCAAGCCTAATTGAGCTACAGACCTCCAAAATATATTCTGAACGCGCTCTCAACCCCGAAATCACCTAACGGAGCTAATGGACCTATCGGATTTCCGTTCTGAGGTCGTCTTAACACTATTCTGAATACGTGCCGTTTTTCAACTATAAAGCTCTCATTTATGGAATAAGTGTCCCAAAACACTGCAAATTTTAGAACCAAACCTTCCGGCTAACTACAATAGCATAAATGAACTTAGGGGAACAATTAAATTGGGGATCGGGGCACAAATTTCAAAAATGACAGGCTGGGTCATTACATCTTCCCACACTTAAAAGATTCGTTCGTCCTCGAACGAGCATAGAAAACATATGTGGAGTGGTGAAGAGATGAGGGTACTGGCTGCGCATATCCTGCTCGGTCTCCGAAGTCGCCTTCTCGGCCGGCTGACCCCCCACTGGACCTTCACTGAAGCTATGTCCTTTGACCTTAGTTTTTCTGATATGCTTGTCCAAAATGGCAACTGGCTCCTTAACATAGGATAGGTCCTTGTCCAGCTGGACTGAACTGAAATCCAACACGTGCGACGGGTTACCATGGCATCTCCGGAGCATAGAGGCATCAAATACGGGATAGACCCCAGCTAGGCTGGGAGTAAGGCCAGCTCATAAGCAACCTCCCCAACACGCCTCAAAATCTAAAAAGGGGCCAATAAATCTCGGACTCAGCTGAGCATATTAGCCTGATGAAATATGAAGATGTTCGCTTTTGTTCAAACAAATAAGTCTTAGAGCCTAATTCCAACATCCGGAATTCTATGTCAGGCTTGTTTTTATCAAGAGATCACACAATTATTCCTCACACGCCGTCCTCAAACATGACTGCATAACTTTTCTGGATTCTTACCTTGCAACACAAAATCCACAGGACTATGGTAATATTATATGACCAAATTAGCCAAAAATTCAACGAATCAGATGCTCTCATTGCACCTCATGATATGCATAGGTCTCGTTCTAACTTTTACAATACTGAAACGATGGAATAGATGTGCCAATATCCATAACCAACTACTGAATCAACAATTCATTGGGTCTATACTCCTGACAAGATCCATTACATTGTCCTAAACCAGAGGATGATCTTTTCCTCTATAATATACCTCATATAATCAGTTTGAACTGATTCCAAATCCCATAATCTCGTTTCATCCAGTACGAACTTCTCAGGCGATAAGCCACCTCAGACATAATCAAAAGTCCCACAAGATGACACAATGTGCCAGTAATTCACTAATTCGTACGTGATACAAAGGAAGGCGAACACTAGAGAGACCTATTCAACTCTCACATAAACATGGACCTCCTCAGAAAATAGGAAATAGAACACATAAAAGCAATTATAGACACTGAAGTAAACATCACACTGTTGTGGCGTGCAACCCGATCCCAACAATATACCCATGGTGGCGTGCCACCCGGTCCCAACAATATAACCATGGCGGCGTGCCACCCGATCCCTACAATATAAAACTCACACAAGGAGTCATATGCCGAGCTGAATAGCTCGTCACATCAAAATACTGAATATCACTCATAAGCACTCTAAGGTGCATGATATCAGACACAATGAAACATATAGCGCTATAGGCTACAAACTCAAGCACAAGTGAGGTGCGATATAAGATCTGAGTCTCGAGAGCCATCATGCTCATATAACATCACCGCTGAGCGGAACCTCAACACATAAGGAACTTACCAAGCCATCTCACACTCATTCGGCACAATATATCTTTACATGAATTAACTAACCGCGAAATAAGACCACGACTATCCATCCATAAAGGGCGCATTGCTGGAAGAAACATAATCGGCCTGACGCAAGGCTCACTTCCACATTTAAATCTATCAACCGACCTTAAGTCTATCCTGGTCGTGCCAAGCTAATTCAATAATATTTTGACAGGTCTATAACCCAATAAGCAGAGTGTCCTCCAGGCATAAATTCTCAAATGGATGATATCACCAAAATATTCATACTTGGTTAAAATTTCTAACCAATCAAGTGACTACATGTCACACCTATACAATCATCTTGTGGGACAAGCTCCCACCATCTTCCTAATAATTAAACGGGCATGCACATTCAACCCACCAGCTGCACTAACACTGAAAATCGATCAGGAGTCCCTAACCGGGATGCAAGGCCTTTCCCACAGAACACTGATCTCAAGTGATACTGAGGTTAATACCCATCTTACTCAAACACTGAGACTCCTCTCCTGCTCGTCCGAGCTCTTTATATCTCATTCATTGACCCAACTGCGACATTGGTTCTTACTTTAAATTCCATACCGCTAACTGCACCTCACGTGCTGATATACGTTAGACACGATTTCCATCACAACTCTAGAACTGACGATAGGCTAATACTCCATCACATAAGACTTTCCATTTAACTCATTTCAGGAGAACTATAGCAATACACATGCGAGTTCTCATAACCATTGAATATGCCAATCTCTCAGTAGTGGTCCAAGCCACCATAACCCTTTTCCGAGATCTACCTACTCGTAACAGGCCCCTAACAGAAGAATACTTTAGAATAACATCAATCACTGTGGCCGACAAGTCTCAAATGCACCGCCACAAATCACATGCATAACTCGATCACGTTGCATGAACCGATCATTGACATCAATATGCCAACTCAACTATGGCTAATCAATCTACTTCCTTCCAGTTTATCCTGGGTTGCCTTAGAAATGTTAATATCTCCATTCAATACCTAACTTATTCCAACCGCACTCACCCCGAGTGACCTTAAATCATGAGGCCATGCTATCTCAAGAACGACGACCATTTCATGTCTCTCAAATACTATACCACAAGTCAAAAACATCATAGAACATTTTGTGCCTTTCTTCATAAGTTTCTTCAAAAGCATGACTCTCAACTGTACCTATAGACTCAGAATCATCAGGCACCACACTTTAACTCTTGAATTTGCCAAGACCGCTATTGAGAGTCATTCGGCCCTGACTAGTCCCAGTATGCGACCAACCCTACTGATATTTTTATTTTTTATTTTTATAACATATGAATACCCTCTCGATAAAGTACCCAGCGCGCTCAACTCCCCCGAAGCCTACACCTATACGAGGCATAAATCATGAATCTTCCCTCAAGTTTGAACATGAGCCAGTAAGGCTAGCCATAACATGCATTCAAAAATACATATACTCAAATTACCACTCATGGTCCTTTCCCGTGGCTGCAATAACCCATTAATATGCAAATATCCAGAGGTCATGCAGGTAATTAACCATGCGACCCAATCGTAAGCGGTGGGACTCTCCCACTTAGCCCAAAGCCACTATTACACGACTCTCGAACACATTAGAACCATTCTGTCAAATCATTTACTCTTATTTAACTGCAGTTCACTTGATCTAACGAACATAACCACATGTGTCCTATTAGCACTCTAACACCATAGGGTATGACCTCATTCCAATACAACTAAATATCTTTCCACTCCATGCACCGAGCATTCTTTACCACCGGCAGCTTAAGAACTACTATGATTCTCACACATCTATGTAGCACCATGTAGCCTTTGTCGAAGTTTTCCCTACTAATAATGAAATGTAGAATTATTATGGACACAGGAACATCAAAAGTCCCAACATCATAACATACGAGTCTCAACTCTTACTCATCCGCAAGCTTCAAAGAATTTTTTAGTAGCACCTAAATACATCGCAGGCCAAATCTGATATGATACATGACCCATAATCTGATCGTTGATAGTGAAATCCTTTCACTTGGCATGAAGCCATAAGATACATCTTGCTAATCCATGATACTAGCCTTTATCATTTGTACGTCTTCATCATAAGACAGTCCAAGACATTCGTTTGGTACATGTCCTTCTTAAGACAGTTAAACTCATTTCCCCCAGTATCTTTGCTGGCGGAATCCTTCGCTAAATAGATATCTCATATGAACCATATAGTCTTTATTACCACCAACTACCTTTAGCTCTACATCCACCTTGTGATTCTACCATCACTGTGACGATTAGGCAGTTAAGTAAACCTTCTCAAGACCGTACTTATCAACCGAATGTCAGAACCTAGTGCACCCCCATGTGCACAATTGAAGATCTCTCAATTCTCTTGCATTATCGATATGGATGACACGCGGTAACAATGGTTGAGTAAATTCTTGACTTCTTGAAATCCCTCTGCAGCGTTATGAACCATCGGCGTATACTTGATACCGAGTGCGCAATTTCAATACACGAGTGGATGCAAAAGAACATATGATATAGGCTCCAGCTGAATAAATGGCGCACGATAAGGAATTCAAAGAATTGAAGAGTTTCCTAAAAACTTACATAGCTCATCGTAGATAAATACAGATGTCTCTGTATCGATCAGGGAGAATCTAAGTAACCGGTCTGTGTCCCGTGACTCCTACGAACCTGGAGCTCTGATACCAACTTGTCACGACCCTAGTTCACCAATCGTGAGCCTGTCATGACGGCACCCAGTCCCCGCGACTAGGTAAGCTTAACACATTGCGGAATATACAAGTTTGTGAACATTAAACAAGAAATAGCGGAAAAACGATAGAAATAGGAATGTAATCCGTGCCACTTGGCACATACACTCATCAAACAGACTGTATAAAAATACCACCAAGACCCGGAATCCCACGGGTAACACAGGCTAAAAGAGAATATACAACTGTGGCTCTATGTGTAAAGAATATCTAACAACGAAGAAGGAAAAACATCTACTAATACTATCAGAATAGATGGAAGGCTCCCTGATCCGCAGATGTAGAAGATCATACCTCGAGGTCTCCCAAAGCGCTGCTGAATCACCTAGTATGAGCCTTTCCTGATGTACCTGGATATGCACAACAAAAGTGTGGAGAAGAGTAGCATGAGTACACCACGGCGGTACTTAGTAAGTGCCATCTGAATACTGGACTGGTAGCTATTGTTATAAGCAAACTCCGCCAGTGGTGAGAGAAAACAATTTCAAAATGATAATAAGAATAATAATAAACAGTTTAACTGATAATAATTCCAAAATAACAACAATAAAGTGATTATTACAACCGTCTAAAATTAAACTAACAACAAGTAACAAACTCAATTAATAAGTCTAGGACCTGTGGGAATTGAACCCACAGTCCCATTGACAGTACCCATGGGTCTCCGAGAATCGAACCCGCAGCCCATGTCTCAATAAATCTCAGGATCTCCGGGAATCGAACCCGTAGTCCACATCTCAATAACATCAGGATCTCCGAGAATTGAACCCGCAATCCACATCTCAATATTATATCAATAGCTAAGGATCTCCGGGAATCGAACCCGCAGTCCATATGTCAATAACTCAGGATCTCCGGGAATCGAACACGCAGTCCATATCTCAGTAACTCCGGATCTCCGGGAATCGAACCCGCAGTCCACATCTTAATAATATAAGGATCTCCGGGAATTGAACCCGCAGTCCACATCTCAATATTATATCAATAGCTCAGGATCTCCGGGAATCGAACCCGCAATCCATATCTCAGTAACTCTTGATCTCCGGGAATCGAACCCGCAGTCCACAAACAATATCACTCCGGGTCTCTGGGAATCGAACCCATAGCCCTGGGATCTCCGGGAATTAAACCCGCAGTCCACTAACACATCAAAATAAGGAAAACACATAGAGAGTATAATATGTTTAACTACAACTTCACCGAAACTAGTGCCAACAATTTATCAAGAAGTTCAAGTAAGTCAACTAGGCAATTAGACATGTTAAATCCTAGCTAATCATGCTTTTCTAACTAATACCGGGTAAAGTAACGCTTTTATCAGCTAAGAGCAGAAATATCACTAATCGGGCAATTCAAGTAAAGTGTGTGTTACAACAACCAGCGCATGTACACGCCCGTCACCTTACGTACAAGGCATTTAAACTATCACATAATATCCTAGGGGTAAAGGTTCCCCCACACGAGGTTAGACAAGCCACTTACCTCGATTTCGGTACAAAACTGCTAAGAAACGACTCTCTTGCCACGAGTATCCGACTCTGATTGGCCCAAGTCTAGTCAAACCAATTACACAGTGTAAATAACATTGCAAGTCACTAATTACAATAATAAAATTACAGCTACGACGCGAAAGTTGGTGGAATGACCAAAATACCCCTGAAGACATCGGCCCGGAATTAAAATACTTTTACGTTTTCAGAACCCTCGTATTCTCACGAGTCTAACCATATAAAAATATCCCAAATCGGACCACAAATGGCCCCTCAAATCCCAAATTTAAAGTTTTTTACTCCAAGCCCTAATTTCTTACAATTTGGCTATGTTTTCATAAATTTCAAGGATGATTCTTCAATAAAATCATGTATTTAGTTCATGGGACTTACCTCTAATCATTTCGCATCAAAACCCCTTCAATTCCCGTCCAAAAGCTCTCAAGAATGACCAAAAATGGTGGAAAAATGGGTTTGGTTCGCGGATGAAATGTTTTAAAACATTCTGCCCAGGTATTTTGTTGACCGCGATCATGGGAAATGCTTCGTGATTGCGGAGAACAAATTTCTGGCCCAAAAATTACCCTTCGTGATCGCGGGAAATGCCTCGCGATCGCGGTGAACAACTTCCAGTTCCTCCGGACAGGCTTCAAAAATATGGTCATAACGTTTTACAAACAACTCCAAATGACAAATGGTTTGATGTTCTGGAAACTAGACACATAGGGCTACAACTTGCATTTGTTGATCATTTCCTGAATCCTTATAAATTTCGAGAGGCAAGCTTCCAAATCCATTTATGTATTTTTGATATCCTTATCGGACAGTCTATAGTCTATCCTCCAGAACCTTTGCTAAAAATTTCCAAATGCGAATTTCTTTATATTTCTGAATACTAGACACGATGATCTACAATCATTTTTGAATCACCTAAAAATACCTATTAGATAAAAATATATGATCTTCCGAAGTAGGGCCTGTGCGACAGAATTTTCTTCTTCGCGATCGCGAAGCAATCTATGCGATCGCGATTCATTAGTTTTTTTCTCAGATTTTGCTCACCGCGATCGCGACCAACTCCCCGCGATCGCATAGAGCACTACTGTAGCCAAAAACCAGCAGTTAAAGATGGCCTAGAAATGGTCCGAAACCACCCCAAAACTCACCCGAGGCCCCCGGGACCTCAACCAAAAGCACCAACACTTCCTATAACTTTATTCAAACTTGTTCCAATCATCAAAACACGTCCATAAACACAAAAATTATCAATTTACAACGGATATGAGTCTAAATTTATCAAATTCTTCCAAAGCTCACATTCGATCCGAAACCCAACCAAATGACGTCCGAATGACATGAAATTTTGCGGACAAGTCCAAAATCACTTAACGAAGCTACTGCAACTGTCGGAATTCTATTCCGACTCCCGGATCAACATCTCACCTATCGATCGGATTTCTAAAAATTTCAAACTTCGGCATTTCAAGCCTAATTGAGCTACAGACCTCCAAAATATATTCTGAATGCCCTCTCAACCCCGAAATCACCTAATGGAGCTAATGGACCCATCAGATTTCCGTTCTGAGGTCGTCTTTACACTGTTCTGAATACATGCCATTTTTCAACTATAAAGCTCTCATTTATGGAATAAGTGTCCCAAAACACTGCAAATTTTATTACCGAACCTTCCGGCTAACTACAATAGCAGAAATGAACTTAGGGGAACAATTAAATTGGGGATCGGGGCGTAAATTTCAAAAACGGCAGGCTGGGTCGTTACATGCTCATTCAGTCGTGGTGTCTTAATTGCCCCATGTCACATATGCTTGCTTAGGTGCACCAATTTCTCTTTCTGGTTCTAACTCAGTGATTTTACTCTTCTTTTCCCCTTTCTCCTGTTTTGGGGCCGCCTTGGGCTTCCTTTCCACATCAGCAATAGAAATTATGGCCTTAAGCGCTGGATCGAATTCTTCGTCTTCACAAATCATCCCAATTATTGGCCCGTTATTGTGAGCAGGTAGCGGATTATTGGTCACATTTGGGACATCCTCATCCTTCAACACAATCTTCCCTTGCTCTGTTAAATTCTCCACCGCTTGTTTCAAAGTCCAACAATCATTAGTATGGTGGCCCTCTGCCTCTGAATGATATGCACATCTGACACCATCTTTGTAGGAAGGCGATGTCGAGTTTTGTCTATTCTGAGGAACCGGCTGCAGTAGACCCATTTGGACACGTTTCGGGAATAGACTGGAGTAAGATTCACCAATTAGGGTAAATTTTGATTTCTTTGCTGGTTCCCAAGGACGGAAGTTATTCTGCGGAGGTCGAGGATTATAGTTGTTCTGGTGGGGAGGCTGATTTCTTGGAAATAGAGCTTGGTTGCTATTGACATGCTGCTACGGTCGCGCAAAAGGTTGAGCATTCATGACCGCGTACGTTTGAGGGATATAGGACATTTCCTGAGCAAGGTAATAATGTTGGGGGGTTCTTTCTGAAAAGATGTGTCTAGGAGCGTGGTGTCTTCTATCACCCGAAGTTGCCATGGACGTTTCCTCTTTCATCCTACCCTTTGCTATTCCTCCAGACCCTCCTTGGATTGCTTGGGAGGTCGCTCGAATGGCTGCCCGACTCAAAATTCTTCCCGTCTTTAAACCATTTTCTACCATTTCCCCAATCTTGATCGCCTCTGCGAAAGGTTTTCCCATTGCCGACAGCATGTTCTGGAAATAGTCTGGTTCTTGAGCCTGGAGGAAGGAAGTGACCATTTCTATTTCGTCCATGGAGGGTTTCACCCTAGATGCTTGTTCGCGCGACTTGATGGCATATTCCCTGAAGCTTTCTGAGGGCTTCTTCTTTAAGTTCGATAAGGAATTCTTGTCTGGCGCAATGTCGATGTTGTACTGGAACTGTTTCATAAAATATCTGGCCAAATCGTCCCAGATTTGCCATCGAGATATGTCTTGATCCATGTACCATTCTGATGCTATCTCGATCAAGCTTTCTCCGAAATATGCCATCAGCAATTCTTCCATGCCGCCGGCACCTCGCAATTGATTGCAGTATTTCTTTAGATGAGCAATAGGGTCGCCATGCCCGTCATACTTTTCAAACTTCGGCGTCTTAAAGCCTTATGGCAAATGGACATGTGGGAACATGCACAAATCTGCGTAAGAAACACTCTTCTGTCCGCCTAGACCTTGCATGTTTTTCAAACTCTGTTCCAAGCTGCTCATTCTTTTTGCCATTTCATCCCGTTCAGGAGCTTTTGGATTTTGGCTTGGCATGAACTCATATTGGGGTGGTTGAGGATAGATATTAGCGGCAAATTGGGTAGGATCCCGTGGAAGGGGTGGTGTAGGGAATGTAAAAAAAGAGGAATCAAAGAAAGGAGTATGTGTGGTGGGATGCGTCGTGATTGGAACTAGCAAACCAACTGATGTTCTTGTGGATGTATCTAATGCTGTCACCCGAGGATAGGAAGTGGAGGGTGATTCGGAGAGGGTTGTAACATTAGAATATCCAAACAGAGTAGGTGGGTAATTGGTGGGGGTATTAGAAATCCCACTTGACCTGAGGAATAGTTCGGGGAACCCAGGGATCAGACTTGGGGGCTCTTTCCCGTTATTCCAGTCATCTAACATCTCCAGCATGCGACATCGTAAAATTCTGTTTTCTTCTGCAGCTGCTGACTCAGTAGCCGGAATGGCTGACACGGAGCTCTCTTCCAAAATGGGAACGGTTGGTAGAGGGATTTCTGAAGACATGTTGGCACTTCTTTTCGACCTTGTGAAATAAGGATGGGTACTTTCTTTTGATTTAGCAACGGGTTGCTGAACTTTTCCTTTGGACCTCGTGAAGTATGAATGTGAGGCTAGAATACCTCAAAATCAACCACCCTTTTCTAAAACCCGGAGTTTGGCAAACAAACGGTTAGTCTGAGACAACATAACAGATAAGTAATCTCACGTTGGGTGTGATGCACTTATACAGTTGATCGTGTTGCTACTTGTATTCGATTGTAATGCGCTACTCCGGCTTATACGTTCCTTTGCTTTCATCTTCTTTCTCTCTTTATAAATTTTCTCTTTTTTTTTCATTTTTCTTTTTCTTTTGGTGATGGTCGAATCTTATGTGGATTGCCTACGTATCATGTCCCCGCATGAATCAGACCGGGCGTAGTTCGGATAATGAGGAATGGAGTGAATAAACTAATATATATATATATATATATATATATATATTAATTCTTGAAAGAAATGCTTTAAAAGAAATAACATATTTATATTTTGCTTGTTTTTGTTTTGCTTTTTTGAAAGAAAGACTTCTAAAAAAAAATTATTTACTTTGGGATAAAAAATATTTTTGTTTGAATTTTTACTTATTGTCTCTTTTTCTAAGGAAGAAAATATTTTTTTGGATTTTTGGATTTTTTTTTAGAAAAGTACTTCAAAATGAAGGAAACCCATATTTTTTTTAATTTTTATTGATTTTTCTTTTTTATTTCATGAAAAACAGTAGGAAGAACGAGACCTTTTTTTTAGTTAAACTACTTTTACTGTTTTTTTTATTTTTTCTTTGAATTTTCTAAGGAAAGATTTTAAAGAAGGAACTAAACGAACAATATTTTTTTTTATTTTTTTTTTTAAAATTGGGGTCGGAACCGATGCGGTTTTCCTACGTATCTCACATCCGGTGAGAATCAGACCCGCGTAGTTCGGAAACAAATGAACTAAATCATTTTAACAAAAATGAAAACACACTATTTTTAACAAAATTTATTTGGAATTTTTTTTAGCGTTTTCAAAAATTATTTTCAAAGAAAACAAACTATTTTCCATAAAATTATTTCGACTCTATACCCGGACATTTTCTACTTCTTCTCCTCTTTTTTTTCTTTTTTTAAAAAAAAAATAACAAACCGGCCAGCATGTAAGATCGAAATGAATAAATGCACAGACAAAGATGCATCAAGCCGGTCTTCTGTTTCAGGTACACCTGTCCTAGACAGGCCCAACACCTGTGTTGAGCCTCCTAAGTCAAATATGCACATGGTGCAAATAGACGTTCCT
>JASVEL010007890.1:0-30363 GCA_032618575.1 Nicotiana noctiflora | reverse complement strand
AATATTTCTCATTTAGTGTGCAAATTGCTAAGACCGGTTCATTTATGTTTATAGTTAAGGACATGACTGAGAGTATGTGTTCAATAGGTAAAGTATAGTAAATTAGCTCAACATGCTCCCCTAAGGGTTCTATAAATCGGCACAAGGCCCCAAACATGGCAACTAGCCCAAAATATACGGATATAAGCTCAGTCTCAGTCAAAAGGTACAGTAAGTCATCAATCGGGTTGGGCTAAGTCCGAATCCCCAGCAGTAACATCACCACGCTAATCAAATGGTTCATATTTCATCTCAACATAGCACCACATAGTGCAAATACGGGGTTTCAAACCCTCAGTATATCACTCATAACCATTACTCACCTCAAACCGACCAAAATCCTAGCTCGCATTGCGCTTTCCTCGTAAATCGACCTCCTCGTGTGTAGAATCTGACCAAAACCACAAGGAATAGGTTATAATAAGCTAATGGGACATAACCCAATTGAAAGAACTCAAAAAATACCCAAAATACGAAGTTGACAAAACCCGAGCTTCGGGCCCGCTTCTAAAAAAATTACAAAATTCATACTAGATTTTTTGTCTCACCATGAGTCCGTACATATAAAATTTATCAAAATCGGAGTTCAAATGCCCCTTCAAATTCGAATTTACCTTCCCAAAAACCAAGCCTTATTCTTCACATTTTTACCCAAATTTCGAGAATTAAAGGATGAATCATCAATTAAATAATGTTTCTAGGCCAAGAGACTTACCTCCAATCACTTTCCGTCAAAATTCCTTTCAAATTCTACCAACAAGCTCTCAAGATGGTGTAAAAAATGGAGGAAAAATGAGATAGGTCGCGGATGAAATATCCTTAAAAACCATACTGATGCCCAAATTTTCCTTCTACGCGAACGTGTGGGTCCTCCCGTGTTTGCGATTAACAAAATCCACTGGGCCCTCTTTTAATCTACGCGAACGCGTAACTGACCATGCGAATGTGTAACTGACCATACGAACGCGATTCCAAATTTTTCTTTACTACGCGAACGCGTACCATCCCATGCGAACGCACTGAACAAAAATAAGCTGGCCCCTTACCTCTGTTACGTGAACGCGTGGCCCTCTCCCACGAACGCGATGGCCAACCTCGAAGGCCTACGCGAACGTGTTTCCCTTCACGCGAACGCGAAGACTCCAAACTCCATACAACATGAATGCGGCAGCTTCAACGCGAACGCGATGACTAAAATTAGTCTGCAACTGCTGTTGCATTTTCTACAACATTCCAAACCATTTTTCTTCCGTTTGATCACCCGGAATCACCCCGAGGCCCCCGGGACCTCAACCAAAAATATCAACCTACTCCAAAATATCATACAAACGTGTTCCAATCATCAAAACACGTCCAACAACACAAAATCATCAATTTACCACGGATTCAAGCCTAAGTTTTCTTTAAACTTCCGAAACTCACATTCGATAAAAAACTCAACCAAATAATGTCCGAATGACCTGAAATTTTTTAAACATATCCAAAATACCTAACAAAGCTACTGAAACTCTCGGAATTCTATTCTGACCCTCGGATCAAAATCTCACCTATCAACCGGAATCCGTCAAAATTCAAACTTCACCAATTCAAGCCTAATTCTATACCGGACCTCCAAATTCAATTTCGATCGCACTCCTAAGTCACAAAGCATCCCCTGAAGCTAACCGAACTGCCAAAATTCACATCCAAGCCCTCTAACTACATAGTCAATATCCAATTGAATTTTCCACAACAAGTTTCTTTCTAAGAGGCTAAGTGCTTACTTTCCAACTGAAACCAATCCAACTCTATCCGATCAACTCAAACACTGATATTAAATTATAGAGGGGCGTAATATGGGGAAGACGGGGCGGTAACTCACGTGACGGCGAGCCGGATCGTCACAACATGTTTGATAATATAAATTAATATTTATAAATATAATATCATAACATTATTCAAATATTTGACAAAATTAATCTATCAATTCTAACTAAAATATGAACAATATGCAATGTGAAATAACAAGTTCATACTATTAAAACAAGTGAATTAGATCCATAAATAAAATATAATTTCAAAATCCAAAAAATAAGAAATAAAATAGAATATACGAGCAATTACATAGAATCACAAGAATTAAATGTAGAGAAATAAAAGATAAATAATGTACAAAACAAATATATTTAAGACTAAAAATATAGAAAAGTAAAATTAAAAAAATGAAATTAAAATAATGGAAATAAAAAGTTATAAAGAAAAGAACTAAATAAATTCTAGGAGCAATTACATGGAATCACAAGAAGTAAAAGTAGAGAAGTAAAATATAAATAATGTACAAAACAAATATATTTTAAGATTTAAAAATAAATTAAAAATTAAAAAATAAATTTAAAAAATTAAAATAATGGAAATAAAAAGAAAGTTATAAAGAAAATAAATAAAATAACAATAAAAAGGAAAGAAATAAAAAAGTATCCTTACAATTACACATTGTATTTACCACCAATTCTCATCTTCCCTTGAAAATTGTAGAGTATAATTACACATCTCTAATTACACCCAATTTCACGCTGGCCAATTAATTTTTTGACCAAATAAATATGTCAAACTGTGTAATCAATCACAATTACACATAGATTCTATTTCTTGATGGCTTTCCAAAGGGCTCTAAAAGTGGTAGAAAGGTGTATAAAGATTAAGATAGGTTGCAATGACTATTACTCCCCAAAATATTTGAGTTTCTCCCAATTTATTCATATTGACTAATCTCAATTCTCAACTTTTATTTTATAAAAGGATCAAGTTGGGTGTATGTTTTGTGTATAACATTTCATTTTCTCCCCATCTCTTATGTAGAATATCTCTAATTTTTTTTTTTTTTTTGTGAATTTTTAATCGGTGTCTGCATAAAATAAAATTCAAATTTATGTTGGAAAAACCTATGGTGTAAACGTTTTTTTATTAAAGATGACTCAATATTTGGTAGATTTAGTATTTTTAAGCCGTGAGAGTTTAATATTTTTAGAGAAAATACATAAAGTACCCATTAAACTTGTCAGCAAAAATTATTTGCACACCTAAACTTTATCGGTGTCCTAACACCCCACTATTCTTATCTAAAGTAAATTTAATACCACATTGAGTGATGACCCGACATGAAAAGTGTAGCTCATTTCGTAAATGCGCGTGAGGCAAAAAAAATTTAAACTAATTTAATTGTCCATGTGTCACTTTCATATTGGATATTGTAACTAATTAAACTTAATATTAATTTTTCTCTTTTCTTATTCATTTTATTTTCTTTTTCATTTTTATTTCTCTTACTTCATTTTAGCAACCTAGTGTTATCATCTTCCTCCGCATTTCTTGAAACTAATTTAAATTTTTTTTTCTTGTTGAGACTCTATTTCCACTGGTATGTTTCCTTATTCTATCAATATAGACTCTATTTCCACTCGTCTATTTCCTTATTCCATCAATATAATCCTACTGCAAAAGAATTGAAAAGAACGAAGATAAAATATCTCACAATCAAGGGCTTATTTTTTGGATTAATTTTAAGGTGTTTGGAGCTATGAATTGGTAGTTTTGAGGGCTGATTTCAGCAGGTTTTTGAGAGGTTTTGGGGTTGGAGTTTGCTGTAATTTTCAGTGAATTTAGAGTGACTTTAAAGAAAAAAATTGTTGGATTTTGGGGGTGACTTGGAGCTGATTTTCGCAGCCCTTTTCTGGTTTTCGCAATTGATTTTGCTACGATTTTGGAGTGGATTTTGAGGTATTTTGGGGTGAGTTTTAGGTGCTAATTTTGGGGGTTAGTTGTGGGCGATTTGAGCTTTGCTTTTTGGCTGGTTTAGGGCTATTTTGCCACCTATTTTTAGTGATTAAAAGGAGCGAAAATAGCGGTCATTTGGTGGCGAATTTACATGACTTTGAAGGATGAAGACATGTCTACTATTTTTGGGTTTTCTTTCTGTTTTTGAAGATTTTCAAGGTAGTTTAGAGCTGGTTCCGTGGTGGTGTAGGTAGTGATGAAGATGACATAAAAAAATAGTTAAATAAAAAAGTAATTAAATAAGTGAAAAAATATAAAGCAACTTTTGACACGTGGCGCGCGTCTACTACACATCCCAGCACAAGACTGACTAAGTGTTACCAATGGGGTATTAAATTCACCCCAAACAAGAATAGGGGGCATAGGTTGCCCGTAAAGTTAAAGTGTGTACATAAGTTTTCCGAACAAGTTTGATGGATAATTTATGTATTTTCTCTATTTGTAATGGGAAGTTATCGTAGAAATGTGTGTGTTCAACAATAAATTTGTGTGTATCACTAGTTCTCTATGTAAATATGAGATTTCCCCATACTTATCAACTATTGAAAATTTTGTTACTTTCCCTACTCAAGTTTCAATTTAATTACCTTCTATATACAAGTTTACCAATGATATACACATTAGGAATTAAATGATTATTTCTTTATATTAAGACTCAATTACTTTCCATCATTATTCTATTTACCTCATGCTCTCTCTCTTGACCTCATGCGCTATTTCCCTCTCAATCCTTAATTTCAGTAATATAGAGCAAAGGAAAAGATAGCAGCAATTCCACAATTGACAGCTATTAAAAGCTTTAAAGTTTTAAAAGCTTTGAAGTTTTTAATTCGAATTTGGATTTTTAAAAAATATTATTTCTTTGAATTGGGTGTTGTTGCAAATAATTGGGAATTCTCTCTACGGCTCTCTCTATCTCTCAATCGCTAATTTCAGTAATGTAAAGCAAAGGAAAAGAGATCAGCAATTCAACTACTGAAAGCTATTAAAAAGCTTTGAATTTGAATGTTAGTTTTCAAAAAATATTATTTGTTTGGATTGGGTGTTGTTGCAAATAGTTGAAAATATGATTTGAAGTTTATATCTCAATTTTGAGGGTATTTTGTGAATATTACACTTGATTTTGGCTGAATTTCATATTGAAACTCGAAGAAGAAGAAGACGACATGACATACAACATACTTACGAAATTGTAGTAAAATTATATGTATATATATATATATATATATATATATATATATATATATATATATATATATATATATATATATATATATATATATATATATATATATATATATATATATATATATATATAGTACAAAGAAAGTTCAACAATACTATATAAAAATTATATTTAAATTATATGATATTGTAGTTGTATATAATATGGTAAAAATAATGTATGAAAGTTGTAGATAAGTTGTATGATATATAATTAGTTGTTATATATATGGATTGTATATATTTTGTAACTAAAATGTATTTAGGTCGGGTAAATATTAAAACATAGACATTTTTCATAATAAAATTTCAAATAGTGTATAAATATATAAAATTCCTAAATAAAATGTAGTAAATGTAATAGGTGCTTCAACACCCAGATCTATTAACCTGGATTCGTCATAGTAGGATTCCAATTCAAAATGACATAAATCATTCTCCCACATTTCAAATTAGATGGCATTGCTTATCAAAGTCAAACTACATAAAGTTTGAGCAACATTTCAATAAATATTTTATTATCATATTGACGTGAGAAAATTGTAATTTATACTATTACTTTTGGTGCTGTTTTTGTATATCAATATTTTAACTTTAAAATACTAAATTAAACTAAATTTATTTTATTTTAAAATTTAGTTGAATTGACTCTTGACAAATAAATTGACAGAAAGGCTATAATAGTCTTTCTTGTTCACATGTCCTAGTCATCTTGTCCGTCATAAACTTAAACATATTGTGACAAGATCAAACACTAACACTTCAATTCATTGTTGTGGGTTTGGACAAATGTATTGTCATTTGTCACATAGGACAATGGGGCCAACAAAGCCCAAGTTTAGGTGGTGGACAATGGTGCCCGGACTGAGTTTTACTAATTGTAGTATCTGAGGTCTGAGACCACATGCTGATGATGCTACTGCGTCGGTAGTTCCGTAAATGAAGACCACATCACCCACCCACCCCACCGTTTTCCTTTAGACTTTGTGGTTGTAAGCATCAGAAAACTGTGAAAAATATCACCGTACGGCTTCAACTAGATTCCTTGTCGTAAAAAATCTTCTCTATTTTCCTTTTGCATTTACAAGGGAAATTGACAATGCTTATTTAAACTTAGTTTAGAACCATTAGTGCGATTCTAACATGTTATTTCTAAGAATTTATTTGGAAAGCTACCCTGTAATTAGAATTAGTATAGTTATTAGGGTAGTAATTATATATTCTAATAATTATTCAAATATATAGTTACGATGACCTGTTTATTTGTCATACTGTAATTACAAGTTTACTATTTGGTTGCACAAATATAATTATACAGTTAAATTAAATTTTAAATTAAGTAATTATCAAAACATAAAAGTTAATATAATAAATATATACCTATAAATTTTTATAAATATAAATAATATTATAAGATGTATATTTTTCGTGAATATACATTAAGAAGTAATCATATATTTATAACTAATATGTAAAAATAATTTATCTATATATTTTAAATTAATAATATTTAGTTTAGATACGTACAAAAATTAAAAATATTTTCTTTTGTAAGAACATCATGAAATTCATATTTGATAAAATAAATTAATATTTATAAATATAATGTCATAACATTACTCAAATGTTTGACAAAAGTGATCTATCAATTTTAATTAAAAAATGAATAACACGCGACGTGAGCCAATACTATTAAAACAAGTAAATTAGAACCATGAATATAACACAATTTTAAAATTCAAAAAATATTATTTAGCATATGTAAAATTTTAACATAATAATAGTAAGTTCCACTATAATTTTAGATTAGAAAACATAATAAGTTTATAAGCACATTCAACAAATAAAATTCTACTTTAATTACATCACTCATTATATGCCAAGTTTGTAAATGACTTATTATTTATATTATTAGGAGGTGTAGTTTCAAAAATTAAGATAATAAATAAATAAAAATAAAATATAAGCAGTTACATGAAATAAATAAATGAAGAGAAATAAAAGATAAATAATGTACAAAGAAAAGTATATTTTAAAAGAAATTTTAAATAATAGAAATAAAAAGTTATAAAAAAAATATATTAAAATAAAATAAAAAGGAATGAAAATAAAAAATAACCTTGTAATTACATAATGTAATTACCATCAATTCTCATCTCTCCCTTGAGAATTAGAGAGTGTAATTACACCCAATTACATGCTGACTAAGTAATTATGTGACCAAATAAATATGTCAAACTGTATAATTACACCAAATTATATTTAAATTTAATTCTTAGATGACTTTCCAAACATGTACTTTTAGAAAAAGGAAAAGCTTATTAAAAGGGATGTTTCATCTTAAAGTTTTCTCAACAACAAAAGGGAAACCAGCTTTTTGGTTATTCGGTTTCTAATTCAATCTAATTGTCCTTGGGATTAGTTTTGAAAGTTCTTTTTTAATTTTATTATATAGAGGGAGTGGGAAAAAAACTTGCCTAAAATGCCCCTTGGTCTAAAAATGCCTCTTATCCATCTATTGGGTTAAATATGCCCTTCTGTTAATGTTTTTTGGCTCACAAATGCCCATTGAGTAACGCAAGGACACATGTCATCCTCTTATTGGCTCATTCTAAATATTTCATAATTAATTAAAAAGACCCTTTATTCATACCTGAAAAATAATTTTCAAAAACAATTATTCTACAACGTTTTTTACTAAAAACTAAAGAAAAAAAGGAATTTTTTTTCCAGTTTTTATAAAAGAAAAAACATTTTTTTCTAAAATACCGACAAAAATTTATTAACAAAATTTGTTTTTTTTTTTGTAAAAACTGGAAAAAAAATCCATTTTTTAGGAAAAAATTAGATTTTTTATTTTTTTGTTTAAAAATTGTTTTAAACTTTTTTTTAAAACTGGATTTTTTTAAAACAAATAGATTTTTAGAAAACTAGATATTTTTTTTGTAAAAATCTGTTTTCTAAAAACTGGATTTTTTTTTTGTAAAAATCTATTTTTTTGTAAAAATACTGTTTTTACAAAAAAAAATCCAGTTTTTTAAAAAAAGGTTTAAAACAGTTTTTTAAAAAATTAAAAAATCTAGTTTTTTACTAAAAAAAGGATTTTTTTCCAGTTTGTTTTTTTAAAAAAATAGATTTTGTTAATAAACTTTTGTAAGTATTTTAGAATTTTTATTTTTTATTTTTGTAGCAACTGGAAAAAAATTCCTTTTTTTCTTTAGTTTTAGTAAAAAACGTTTTAGAATAATTGCTTTAGAAAATTATTTTTCAAGTATGAATAATGGGTCTTTTAAATTAATTATGAAATTTTTAGAATGAGCCAATAAGAGGATGACACGTGTCCTACCGTTAACTCAAAGGGCATTTGTGAGCCAAAAATATTAACATAAATGCATATTTGGCCCAATAGGTGGATGAGGGGCATTTTTAGACCAAATCTGATAGTTGAGGGACATTTTAGGCCATTTTCCGGAAAAAAAATAAGCGAGGAGATGGTAAGGTAGGATATAAATGGGTGTTTGGACGTAAAAATTATGGTTGAAAAAAAAATTAAGTTATAAATAGTATTTACAAATTTGAGATATTTTGATTCCGAAAAAAGTTAAAAAATAAAATAAATAAAGGAATGATTTTTGAATTTTTATGCAAATAATCAATCATGTTGATTATTTACTTTTTGTAGCCATATACATAAAATATGGCTAAAATTTTCACCGACTAAGTAAAATTCAGATAACCAAACAATTTTAACAATTAAACCAAACAAGTTCCTCCCAAAACAATTTCGAAAAAGAAAGCAACTTGAAATAACATAAATGTAGTGCGTCATATTATCTTGTCGCTATCTATGACAACTTTCACTTTACTAGTTGAATTTTCTGACAGATTCTTGCGAAATTAATCTTGCTTTTTTGCCAAAATAAAATAAAATACGGAGTATGTTTCTCTTTTGCAAATCCCAAATGTAAACAGAACAATAGTTTAATGGTGAACATTTACCATGTATTTTTCAAAAATCCTTTAAAAAAATGTTTTTCTCTTCAAATCCGAAATGTAAGTATTCGTGTAAACATGAAACGGTTTGATGTGAAAATTTACCATGTATTTTGAAAAAAGAAAAAACAATAGAACACAGTTTAATTCCCAGTTATTTTTTTTTTATAAAAAAAAACTCAAACATTTCTCCGAATAAAATTTCTATAAATCTGACCAAACGCCCATGTTCGAAAAAGGAACCCATTAGACTATGATGAATAGAAGAATTGCAGTGATAAAAAAGCTTTTCCTTTGTGTTGTTAAACTTTTTGGAAACAATAATGCACCGTTTAATGGGCCATTCGCCAGACCATCAGATTCTCAAGTTCAATCTTCAAAACTTTTTTTTTGTTTTTCAAAAAAATTGTTAGAGAAATTAGCAGTCGATATTCATTGAATATGTGCTGAATAACTAATTTATTGTATACTAACTCGCAAATCACAATATATATATAAACTGCACAAGATAATCTTAGTGTAATAAACTCTAACTGAGGAAGTTGTTGACGCAAAACATAAACGTTATTTTGTTACATCGTCTTATCTTAGTGAGCATAATTATCCCATCCTTGTGAAATTATTCATGAAAATTCGAGGTGACAGTAGATAGCCTACACACCAACATAATTAAAACAAAAGGAAAAAAAAGAAGAAGAAGAGGAGCCTATCTATAGAATTATGTCATGACGATATCAAAATTAAAATTTCAATTTTGAAATAAGCCTCTTATATTTTTTTGTGCCAGCATTTTATGCTCTCTTCTTAATCAAACAATATTAAAATAAACTTTTAAGATAAGCTTTACTTTCTGCATAATTATCAATATCTTATAATCATATGGGGATTCCGTATATTTTATCCTTCCTACTATTTGTTTAAGAAGCACCTGCTCACCAACCCTATATTGTATAGACTCTATTCCTAAAATAAACCAAATGACAGCAAATCAAATATAAGTACACCATTTTTTTAATCACGAGTTGATGAACTACCGTATTGTTCAAATCTTATATGAATAAGGGATAAAGTAATTTCGAAATTAAATTTAAAACAATTATATTTTATATATAATTGGAATAAAATTATGATATATTTAATTTTAAGATTAGTTTTTGAAATTATAATATTTTTTTATTCCCTAAAAATGTGAAATAATTAATTTCGTAAAAATTAGTCATGAGATAAATTGTTTTTCAACCAAAATCACTGTTACTAATTTAGGGTGTGTTTGGTATGAAGGAAAATATTTTCTGTAAAATGTTTTTCAATTTTCCCACGTTTGACTGGCTTAAATGTTTTGGAAAACATTTTCCTTATCAATTCATTTTCCTCCAAGTGAAGGAAAATATTTTCCTTATCAAAAGAAGGGAAAACATTTTCCAAAGCTCATTCTCAACCTTTATCACCCTCACCAATCCACCATACCCCTTCCCCAAAAAAAGTTTTTTTTTTTTTTTTTAATTTCATTTTTTCCATCCACCCTACTACCCCTCCACCACCACCCACCGAAAAAAAAATATTTTTTTACCTTAAATTTTTTTTTTTTGCAATTTCAAATTTCTATTTTTTTCATTTTTCTGCACCATGCAGCCCCCACCCATACCCCTACCCCCTCTTCCCCTAAAAAAATATATTTTTTTTACCTTAAATTCTTTTTTTGCAATTTCAAATTTCTAATTTTTTATTTTTCTACACCACCCAGCCCCCACCCTACCCCCTCCCCCAAAAATCATTTTTTACCTCAATTTTTTTTTTGCAATTATTTCTTCTTTGTATTTTTCTGCACCACCCAGCCCCCCACTCCCCCCCCCCTCCCACAAAAAAAGTATTTTTTTACCTCAAAAATTATGTGTTTGAAGGTTTATGTGTTTGGAAGTTTACGAGTCTAAAAATTATAAAGTTTACGAGTTCGAAAATATGCGGTTTTTGCGTTAAAAAGTAAAGCATCACCACTAGTTCCTTTATATTGTGTCAATTTTTAGAGACTTAGGGAAGGAGTGTGGGGGGTGGGGGAGGGGTGGGGAAGGTTGGAGGGGAGGGGTGAGGAGAGTTGCATAAAAAATATTTTTCTAAAAAAAACTATTTTCTACTCTCTAACCAAACAATAGAAAATATTTTCCGAAAAATATTTTCCACTTACCATCCAAACAAGAGAAAATAAGTGATAAAACCACTCATTTTCCATGAAAATATTTTCTAGGAAAACATTTTCTATGGAAAACAGCCTTCATACCAAACACACCCTTAGAGGATGTTTGGATAAACTTATAAGCTGGTCAAACTGACTTATAAGCTAAAGTGATCAAAATATTTACTATTCTATCCCTAAAATACTTCTTTTTAAAACAAAATTCTTTATGTACCAATTTTCCAGCTGCTTATTATTATTTCGGCACTTTTTTCCAAATACATAAATACTTCTATTTTAAATTGACTTTAGCACTTAACTTTTTTTTTTTTCAAACTATTTTAAATCAGCTAATTCAAACTAACTCTTAATCCTTTATATACTGCTCTACAGCTATGGGTACAAAGATATCAGTGGACTTCAAAAGGTCCCACAGGCCTAACTACATTTCACACCTAAAACCATTACCCTCCATTACAAAACCAAAGTTGAAAAACTTTGATCACATTATACGCCATTTTCAACCATGTCAAAATCAATAACCTCTGTTTTCTTCTTCTTCTTTCTCTTTCTTTGCTTAACTTTAGTTCAGTCTCTTCCTCCATCTTCTGATATAATCGGTCTTCAAGCTTTAAAAGCCGCCATTAAACCTTCAAGTATTCCTTCATATTCTTGTTTAGGTTCTTGGAATTTTACTTCTGACCCTTGCTCTGTTCCTCGTGTGACTCATTTCACTTGTGGACTTTCTTGTAGTTCTGGTAATAGAGTTACTGAACTCACCCTTGATCCAGCTGGTTACTCAGGTACGCTTACTCCATTAATTTCTAAACTCACTCAACTCATCACTCTTGATCTTCAGAATAACAACTTTTACGGCCCAATTCCTGCTTCTCTATCGTCTCTTCCTAATCTCAAAAACCTCGTTTTGAGACTTAACTCATTTTCTGGATCAGTCCCACCATCACTCACTTCTCTTAAATCTCTTCTTTCTCTTGATCTTTCTCATAACTCGATTGCTGGGTTACCAAATTCGATGAACCAACTCACTAGTTTGAGAAGATTGGATTTTAGTTATAATAAGCTTACTGGGTCACTCCCAAAATTACCACCGAATATTATTGAACTTGCAGCTAAGGCTAATTCTTTATCTGGGTCTCTTTTAAAGTTTTCTTTTGATGGGTTAAATCAGCTGGAAGTTGTTGAGCTGAGTGAAAATTTGTTTTCTGGTACCATTGAAGCTTGGTTTTTTCAGTTACCTTCACTGCAACAAGTTGACATGGCGAAAAACGGCTTTACACGTGTCGAGATCTCGAAGACTGGAAATTTGAACAGCGACCTCGTCGCCGTCGACTTAAGTTTCAACAAAATCGAAGGCTATTTGCCTGTAAATTTCGCGGGTTTTCCTCGGTTATCTTCACTGTCGTTGAGTTATAACAGGTTTCGTGGACCAATCCCGTGGCAGTACAGTAAAAAGGTGACGTTAAAAAGGTTGTATTTAGACGGTAATTTCTTGAATGGGTGGCCGCCGGCGGGATTTTTTGGCCGGCAAACGGGAGTCACCGGCAGTTTAGGGGATAATTGTTTACAAAAATGTCCGACTTCTTCGCAACTTTGCTTGAAATCACAGAAACCTACGTCCATTTGCCAACAAGCTTACGGTGGGAAACCAAAGTCTTAGTTTTGTGTCAGTCAATGTTTCTGAGATTTTTGTCTTGATTTTCATATTGTAATAGGAGTATTTTATTCTTTGGATAAGAAAAATGCCTAATATAATCTGTTCATCTGAATTATGCCATCTGTATATATTATAGTACCTAGTTATACTAGAATATTATTGATTGATATCTTATTATAATAATCCCAAATTAATGTGTGAAATTATGAAAACGTACGCTTCTTATTAGTCTTGGGCCAAATTGTCGGAGAGCATGAACCAAAAAAAGTACATAGATAACAGGAAATGATGTCAGATATAAATAGAGAGTATATTTGATAATTTGAAAGAAATTTTATTCGATTTCGAAATTAGTGATAAAAAGGTTGCACTGATAATTATTTATTTAACAATTTGTTTGTGAAGGTTTTTCAATATTATTCATTCTTTTCAGTTCATATGTTTCTAAGTTCTAACAGTTTTTTATTATTTTCTTTTTAATTCTTATTTCTAACAGCATTTAGCAAGATTTAGCAAGTTCTCGACTTTGTTAAAGCAAGTGTTCTGTACTTCTTTTTCTCCTTTTAATCAACATATCTTTTATTTTTTCAATTCTAAAGTTAATTGTCTTGTAGTAGTTTCTGTCTTTTGTTACTTCAAAAATATGTCCAGTTTTTGAATTCATCATGTAATGAATACTTTAATATTCAACTGACTGTGACAAAAGGTATCATTTGGCTCACTTCCCATTAGAAAAAAATTTAACTTTTCACTACTTTCAAACTTGCACGCAAAACTTTTACTAAGTTTAACCCTAATAACAATCAATCCCAACGCAAATCATATCACTTTAATCGGACTAGAGGAGAAGTTTACTACTCAAAGCATATAATCAAGGTGGTAACGCACCGGGAAAATGTATTAGTGCATCATTTTATTTAAGAGGGTTGGTCGGTCGGCAGGGACGGAGGCTGGGACGCAAGTTGTTCATCCAAACATTCGCCGGAAAATTATACTGTACATATAAGCTAAAAATTATTTTTTATTTCTATATATTAATTTTTAAATATCCTTGACACAAGGCAAACGTTTGACTTAGTAGTTAAGGGTATACAAAATATGTAGAAGATTATAGGTTTCATTCCCATAAGCTGCATTCCAATTATTTTTGAACACCCTTAGTTAGTATATATCCTGCCTCCGCCACTATCGGTCGGTACTGTATTTAAATATTTCTATTTGATATTTTTGATATAGAATGTTATATTAATATCATACATACTTAAATTCGAGATGGTTCGACTTTACTCTTTTCGATTACAGTTTATTCAATATGATAATTTCGATTTGTTCGGCTTGAATATTAATTAGTGCATAAAGTCATAGATTGTAATATTCTTAAGTAAGGTACTCACATATATGAAAATAAAAATATTATAATATAGTAGGGAAAAAATAAATAAAAATCAAAATACTATGTTTAAACGGGAGAAAGGCTGAAACATAAGTAGGCAACCAAGAAAAAGGAGGAAAGGCAAGTATACTGGGAAAAAGGGTTAGAAAGCTTAAAGAAAACTATAAAATAACATAAAGTAAAATTTAGAAATTTAATATTTATGTTATAATCAATAATATATGTATGTAATTTAGTATATTTCGGTATGGTATCGGTATTTTCGTATTTTATTTTTAAATACCGAATACCATAACCACTTTTTAAAAAGAACTAAAACCAAATATTATAGCAAATACCAAAGTATCGATTACTAAATACCAAATTTTTTTATTTCCGTACGATTAATCAGTATTCCAAATTATGCACAACCCTAATTTGGAACAATTACAAGTAGTTATCTTTTTAGGCGGGATATTAGTGTAATGATTCTTTTAAATTTGTTAGGTAGAAGTTAAACTCTAGTAGTAATATCCCATCTAAAAGTGAATCTCAGCTACCAATTTTATTTAACATGCAAAATTAACTTAAATTTCATTGGTCATTTGTTGAATATTACATAAATATGTAAAACTTGAAAGAAGCAATGTAATTGAGAAATAGAATAAACTGTATTTTTTATATGCTTGACAGTTATTTCTGTATAGTGCTACTATATATACATGTATATCTCTGCTAGCTGGCAAACATGTGCCTTACAATAAGCTAAATATGGTTTATGTACACGAAGATTCTAGAATATAATCCTATGGCTAAAATTAAACAAGTAGAATCCAAAAGCTATGATGAAGCCACATGTCCATGTTAATGAGTTAAAGAAGGCAACTTTGATCTTCCGTGTTTTATTTGTAAAACCTAGCCGCCAGTAGAGTCTCTTAGTTAAATACCATCACCAACACCCCCCTTCAAGTTGGAGGGGGAAGAATGACCCCTCAACTTGCCCAGAAGCAAACGATGAGAAGGCCCAATAAGAGGCTTGGTAAAGATATCGGCCAGTTGAGATCGAGTAGGAAGAAAAGAAAGAGAGATAAGACCCGATTGAAACTGTTGGCAGACAAATTGGCAATCAAGCTCAACGTGTTTTGTCCGCTCATGAAAAACAAGGTTTTTAGCGATATGTATTGCTACTTGGCTGTCAGAATGAAGGGGAATGGGTAAAGAAGGAGGTACAGAGAGATCAGTAAGAAGGCGATGAAGCCAGGTTAATTCTGCCACTACACGGCGCATGGGGCGGTATTCCGCTTCGGCAAAAGACAAAGAAACAGAAGGTTGTTTCTTGGATTTCCAAGAAATAGGACAACCCCCCAAACTGATGAAGAAACCACTAACAGATCGACGAGAATCAGGGCAAGAACCCCAGTCAGAGTCGCAAAAAGCGAGAAGATCAAAAGAAGGAGAAGAAGACATGAAAAGACCAAGACCGGGATCTTTTAGAAGGTAGCGAAGTGTCACGACCCAAATCCGGTCGTGATGGCGCCCAACAATCAAGCTAGGCCAGCCAGACCAACCATTTCTGGTTACATCGAATACCAGTCCCAAATGGACAACCCAAGATGAATATATGAGTTTAAGAACTCCAATATTAATAATAAAGAACAAAATACTGACACTCCCAAAGATCCGGAGTCACAAGTCTAGAGCCTCTAACAAAACCCAACAGGAATAGAGAGTACTATATAGAAGTACTCAAGTCTGAATACAAAATACAAAATAACCACTGGAAATGAGAGGAGAAGCTAGGTTCTGCGAACGTAGGCAGCTACCTCAGCAACTCGATATAACACCGCAACCGCGGGAAATGCCTGTCTACTGCTCCTGAGTACCTGAGTCTGCACACAAAAGGTGCAGGGGAGTAGAGGTGAGTACTAAGTACTCAGTGAGTAACAAATATATATAAGTAGCTGAGAGTAAGAAATCCACAAAATACCACAATATGAAGCTACACTACAGTCCGAATCTCCTACGAACTAGCAGCAACAATACAATACAGCTACCACAGAGTAATTCAACAAATACAAATGCAATGCAATGCACATAACCGCTACGGCGTGTAGCCCGATCCAATTTAACGTCGACAGCGCTCACTGGGGGTGTGTACAGACTCCGGAGGGGCTCCTACAGCCCAAGCGCAATACTGCTGCGACGTGCAGCCCGATCCTCATATCAACCACTGCGGCGTGCAGCCCGATCCATGCTCAGTCCACAATAAGCAAATAAGTCACAAAACAGTTCATTTTTCTAAATTCCAGTTTCCAGTTCATAATTTATGAAAAATACTTTAACTTTATTAAATTTGCAAAAGCCGGTGACTTAGCATTTCAAAAAAATGTGATTTCAATTTCCAGGACTGAGATCAGTGATTTAAGCAATTATAGCTATCACATAAATATTGTCCTCTAAGGACGCTACAGATCGGCACAAGGCCCCAAACAAGGCTTACAGCCCACAATTATAGCAAATACAGTGTATTTCCAACACTAACAACATATTATTCATTTCCGGGATGGACCAAGTCTCAATCCCCAATCACAATCAATCCCGCACCTGCCACGGTGTGCGAGCCACGCCCTACTAGCGTCACAATGTGCTAAGCCGGGGTTTCGAACCCTCAGGCTACCATATACACAAACTACTCACCTCTAGCCGGTCGTAGACTCGTCCGCGATGCCTTTTCCTTTGAATTTAGCTCCCTCGTGTGTAGAATCTAGTCAAACCACAATAATTATATCAAATACGGGTCAAAGAATCATAAACCATTTTAATTTACATGAAATTCGCATAAATACACTAAGTTGGTAAAACCCGACCCCGGGCCCACTGTTCAGAAAATTCCGAAATTAGTTCCAACGCGATCCTCATCTCGCCACGAGTCCGTGCATATAAAATTTATCGAAATCGGAGTTCAAATGGCCTTCCAAATCCAAAAATCCCGTTTTCAATATCTAGGCCACATTTCTTCAAGATTTCAACCCAATTTCATGAAGATTGATGTTAATTCTACCATAAAATGATGTTTTTGAGTCAAGAATCTTACCTCCGATGAATACCCGATGACTTCTCAGTGATTTCCTCGAGTTTTCTTCTCTCTAGGGCTCAAAATTATGTTTTGGGGGTGTAAACCCGTAAGCCTTCTGTTTCTGGATTTTATTAACTGCCAGAACACTTTGTTCTACGCGTTCGCGTGAGCTCCCACGCGTTCGCGATGAACAGCTCTCTCTTACCCTTCGCGAACGCGACGCCTTCCACGCGTTCGCGATGCCCAACTTCCGGCTACCCTTCGCGAACGCGACGCCAACCACGCGTTCGCGATGCTCAACTCCCAGCCGCCTAAATTCCTTCTACGCGTTCGCGATACTCCTCCCGCGAACGCGAAGCCTTACCCTTACACACCTACGCGAATGCGACCACCGGAACGCGAACGCGATGCACACGATCCCTGGCCTACGCGAACCCGGCTCCCCTCCTCGCGAACGCGATGCACTGATTCGCTTGACCTTCGCGAACGCGGCCCTTGCCACGCGAACGCGAAGGCTTAAAGGCCTGGGCAGAACCTGCAGTTTTTCTGCAGATTTTTGCCAAGTCCAAATGCCCGGTTGGTGGTCCGAAATCATCCCGAGGCCCCCGGGACCCCAACGAAAACCACCAACGTACTCCAAAACATGATACGGACTTGTTCCAATCATAAAAACACCATACTAAACATCAAAATCTCCATTTACTCACGGATTCAAGCATAAGTTTCTTCAAAACTTTCAAAACTAACATTCAATCCAAAACCCGATCAAACGATGTCCGAATGACCTGAAAATTTGCAGACATATCCAAAATCACATAACGAAGCTACAGAAATTGTCGGAATTCCATTCCGACCCCCGGATCAAAATATCACCTACCATCCGATTTTCGCCAAAAATCAACCTTCGCCAATTCAAGCCTAAAACTACACCAGACCTCCGAATTCAATTACGATTGCTCTCCTAAGTCATAATTCATCCCCCGGAACTAGTTGAATCATCGGAATCTGATTCCGAGCACTCTAACTCAATAGTCAACTCTAGGTTGACTTCCCATATTCAAGCTTCCTTCAAACATACTATTTGCTTCATTTCCAATCTAAATCACTCCTAACTCACTCGATATACTCTAATACTGTTATAAAAGCATAAGATATGTAATTGCAAGGTAACGGGGTGGTAATTCCCGTAACGACAGGCCGGGTCGTTACATTCTCCCCAACTTAAACAAACGCTCGTCTGCGAGCGGGTTAAGAAACATACCTGGAGTATCAAACAAGTGTGGATATCTACTTCGCATCTCCTGCTCGGTCTCCCAAGTTGCTTCCTCCACGGGACGACCTCTCCACTGCACTTTCACTGAAGTTATGTCCTTGGATCTCAGCTTACGAACCTGTCGACCCAAAATGGCTACTGGTTCCACATCATAAGTCAAATCCTCATCTAGCTGTATCGTGCTGAAGCCTAACACATGAGACGGGTCTCCGACATACTTCCGGAGCATAGATACATGGAACACCGGGTGAACTCCCGACAAACCGGGTGGCAAAGCAAGCATATAAGCCACCTCCCCAACTTTCCTAAGCACCTCAAAAGGTCCAATAAACCTTGGGCTCAACTTCCTTTCTTTCCAAACCTCATAACACCCTTCATAGGTGAAACCTTCAGCAACACCTTCTCACCTACTGAATAAGACACATCTCGGACCTTCCGGTCTACATAACTCTTCTGATGCGACTGAGCTGTGCGAAGTCTCTCCTGAATCACCTTCACCTTGTCTATGGCATCTTGGACTAACTCTGTCCCCAACAACCTAGCCTCGTCGGGCTCGAACCAACCGACCGGAGACCTACAACGCCTCCCATATAAAGCTTCATACGGTGCCATCTGAATGCTGGACTGATAGCTATTATTATAAGCAAACTCCGCAAGAGGCAAATAATCAGCCTATGAACCACCAAAATCAATGACACAAGCACGCAACATGTCCTCCAATATCTGAATAGTACGCTCAGACTGTCCATCCGTCTGTGGATGAAATGCTGTGCTCAGCTCTACCTGTGAACCCAACTCTCGCTGAAATGTCCTCCAGAACTGAGAAGTGAACTGGGTACCTCTGTCCGATATAATAGAAATGGGAACTCCATGCAATCTCACTATCTCACGGATGAATATCTCTGCCAACCGCTCTGAGGAATAAGTAGTACATATTGGGATGAAGTGAGCTGACTTGGTCAACCTATCCACCACCACCCAAACTGAATCAAACTTCCTCGTTGTCCGAGGGAGTCCACTAACAAAGTCCATAGTTATTTTTTCCCACTTCCACTCAGCAATATCAATACGCTGGAATACACCACCAGGTCTCTGATGCTCATACTTGACCTGCTGACAGTTTAGACACCGAGCCACATGGCTCACAATATCTTTCTTTATCTTTCTCCACCAGTAATGCTGCTTCAAATCCTGATACATCTTCGTGGCTCCTGGATGAATAGAATACCGCGAGCTATGGGCCTCCTCCAATATCAACTCACGAAGGCCATCAACATTGGGCACGCATATCCGGCCCTTGCATCCGCAATACACCATCACTATCAATAGTGACATCTCTGGCATCATCATGTTGAACTCTGTCCCTAAGGACAAGTAAGTGTGGATCATCATACTGGCGCTCTAGAATACGATCATATAAAGAGGAACGAGCTACTACACAAGCCATCACCCGACTGGGCTCAAAAATATCCAGCCTCACCATCTGATTAGCTAACGCCTGAACATCAACTGCTAGGGGTCTCTCCCCAACTGGAATATACGCCAAACTGCCCATACTAATAGCCTTCCGGCTTAATGCATCAGCCACTACATTGGCTTTCCCGGGATGATACAAGATAGTAATATCATAGTCTTTAAGCAATTCAAGCCATCTCCGCTGCCTCAAATTTAGATCTTTCTACTTAAACAAATGCTGAAGGCTGCGGTGGTCTGTATATACATCACAAGATACACCATATAAGTAATGCCTCCAAATCTTCAAGGCATGAACAATAGCAGCTAACTCCAAATCATGAACAGGGTAGTTCTTCTCGTGGGGCTTTAGCTGACAAGAAGCATAAGCAATAACTCTACCCTCTTGCATCAACACACAACCGAGCCCAACTCTAGAAGCATCACAATACACCGTATATGACCCCGAGGCTAATGGCAACACAAGTACTGGAGCTATGGTCAAAGCCTCATTGAGCTTCTGGAAGCTCTCCTCACATTTATCAGACCACACAAATGGAGCATTCTTCTGTGTCAACTTAGTCAACGGTAAAGCAATAGATGAGAAACCATGAACAAACCGACGATAATAGCCTGCCAAGCCGAGAAAACTCCGAATCTCGGTAGCTGAGGAAGGTCTGGGCCAATTCTGCACTACCTCGACCTTCTGTGGATCAACCCGAATACCATAACTAGACACTACATGTCCTAGAAAACCGACAGTATCAAGCCAGAACTCACACTTAGTGAATTTCGCATAGAGCTTCTCTTCTCTCAACCTCTGCAATACCACCCTCAAATGCTGTGCATGCTGCTCCTGGCTGCGTGAATAGACCAGAATATCATCAATAAACACAATCATAAAAGAATCAAGGTACGGCCGAAATACACTATTTATCAAGTGCATGAATGCTGCTGGGGCATTAGTCAACCCGAAAGACATCACCAGGAACTCGTAGTGCCCATATCGCGTCCTGAACGCTGTCTTCATAATATCTGAGTCCCTGATCTTCAACTGATGATAGCCCGATCGAAGGTCAATCTTAGAAAATACACTAGCTCCCGAGAGCTGATCAAATAGGTCCTCAATACGAGGCAATGGGTACTTATTCTTCACTGTTACCTTGTTCAGCTGCCTGTAATCAATGCACTTTCTCATTGTGCCATCTTTCTTCTTTACGAACAACACCGGTGCACCCCAAGGTGACACACTCGGACGAATGAAACCCTTATCTAAGAGTTCTTGAAGCTGTTCTTTCAATTCTTTTAACTCTGCTGGTGCCATGCGATAGGGAGGAATAGAAATGGGCTGAGTGCCCGGCACCAAGTCAATACCAAAATCGATATCTCTATCAGGCGGCATGCCCGGCAGGTCTGTTGGAAATACATCCGGAAACTCCCTCACAATGGGGACCGAATCAAGACTGGGTGTCTCAGCCTCAACATTTCTAATGAAGGCCAAATAAGATAAACAACCCTTGCCAATCATTCGTTGGGCCTTTATATAAGAAATCACTCTGCCGGACACATAATCAGTCAAGCCACGCCACTCGATCCTCGGATTACCTGGAATAGCTAGTGTGACTGTCTTGGCATGACAGTCCAGAATCGCATGGTAAGGAGATAGCCAATCCATGCCTAGAATTACATCGAAATCTACCATGCCCGGTAGTAATAGATCAACTCGGGTCTCCAGACCCCCAATAGTATTAATACAGGATCGATATACCTAATCTACAATAACAGTATCCCCCACTGGGGTAGACACATGTACGGGCAAAGCAAGAATACCATGGGTCATACCCAAATGATGTGCAAAATAAGTAGAGACATAAGAATAGGTAGATCCGGGATCAAATAAGACAGAAGCATCCCTGTGGCAGACTGAGATAATACCTGAAATGACCGCATCTGAAGCACTAGCATCCTTCCTATCCGGAAGAGCATAGAAACGAGCCTGGCCTCCACCAGTACGATCCTTACCCCTAGGGCGACCTCTGGATACCTGGTCACCAGTCCTAGCCGACTGTGCTGGCGCCGAAGAAATAGGAGTAGAAGATGAGGGCTGATCCCTCTGTTGAGACCGCTTACGAAGCCTCTGAGGACACTCTCTCCTGATATGGCCCAAATCACCGCACTCAAAACAACGGCCTGAAGATGGAAGAAGGGGCTGCTGAGGACCCCTCGCTACAGATGAACCCTGTGCTGAGGAAGCAGGAGAAGAGCTCTGAGCTGGAAGAGCACTCAGTGCAGGCTGACTCTGCTGACCCTGATAACCCTAATGGCCCTGACGACCACGATCTGATGAAACCCCACTGGACTCTACACGTCCAGACTGATGAGACCTAAAAGAACGACCCCTGCTATACTAGGGTTGGCCCCTAGACGGAGCACCACTGTAGCTACCAGAACCACGAGGCCTCTTAGCCTCTCTCTCCTCTCGCTCTCTGCGGCGATCCGTCTCAATGTGACGGGCAGCATCAACCACCTCCTCAAAGGTAACTGCCGAAACTCTCTCCCTGGTCATCAATATGTGAATGGGATAAATAAGGCCATCAATAAATCTCCGAATCCTCTCTCTGTCTGTAGAACCATCCACATGGCATGACGGGCCAACTGTGTGAATCTCATCTCGTACTGATTAACCGTCATATCTCCCTGCTTCAACCACTCGAACTGACGTCGCAGCTCCTCTCTCTGAGACTGAGGCAAGTACTTCTCCAAAAATACCGTGGAGAACTGCTGCCAAGTGAGGGGCACTGCCCCAGTGGGCCTATGCCTCTCGAAATCCTCCCACCACTGAAATGTTGCACCTGTGAACTGAAAAGTTGTGAATGAAACACCGCTGGACTCTAGAATACCCGCGGTGCGAAGCATGCGCTGACATCTGTCAAGAAAACCTGGGCGTCCTCGCCCTCTGCACCACTGAATATCGGAGGCTATAGCCTCTCAAATCTCTCCAAACGACGCTGCTCATCATCGGGCATAGCTGGAACCATATAAGCAGGAGCTGGTGCAACGGGCGCAACTGGCTGGACTGGCTCGGGCGTGTGAGCCATAGGGGTCTGATTTCCTCCCCCTGCCTGTGAAGAAGATACTGCAGCAGTAGCTGTAACTACCTGAGCCAAGCCTGTGCACACTGATAAGATCTGAGCCAAGGTCTCCTGAAGACCTGGTATGACAATGGGCACTGCCGGTACCTGAACCTGAGTTGTCGGAGCGTCTGCCGCTGGAATCTGGTCCTGAGTTTGGGCCACTGGTGTAGGAATCTGACCTTGAGTCTGGTCAGCTGGTGGGTCAGCAGGCACTGGCACTGCTGCCCTACCTCTACCACGACCACGGCCTCCGGGTGCCAATGGTGGTCGTCCGCCACGTCCGTTAGCTCGTGTTCTCGCCATCTGCGAGAGAATGGAACATGGAAAAATTTAATTTCATGATAACACAAATCGCACGATATGAATCCAATAAAATGAGGTTTTTCCTAAAGTTTCTGTAGCCCTTCGAGGATAAATACGGACGTCCACATACCGATCCACGAAATCCTACTAAACCGGCTCATGACTCGCGAGTCCTAATAAACTAGGCTCTGATACCAACTTGTCACGACCCAAATCCGGTCGTGATGGCGCCCAACAATCAAGCTAGGCCAGCCAGACCAACCATTTCTGGTTACATCGAATACCAGTCCCAAATGGACAACCCAAGATGAATATATGAGTTTAAGAACTCCAATATTAATAATAAAGAACAAAATACTGACACTCCCAAAGATCCGGAGTGACAAGTCTAGAGCCTCTAACAAAACCCAACAGGAATAGAGAGTACTATATAGAAGTACTCAAGTCTGAATACAAAATACAAAATAACCACTGGAAATGAGAGGAGAAGCTAGGTTCTGCGAACGTAGGCAGCTACCTCAGCAACTCGATATGACACTGCAACCGCGGGAAATACCTGTCTACTGCTCCTGAGTACCTGAGTCTGCACACAAAAGGTGCAGGGAGTAGGGGTGAGTACTAAGTACTCGGTGAGTAACAAATATATATAAGTAGCTTACTGTAAGAAATCCACAAAATACCACAATATGAAGCTACACTACAGTCCGAATCTCCTACGAACTAGCAGCAACAATACAATACAGCTACCACAGAGTAATTCAACAAATACAGATGCAATGCAATGCACATAACCGCTACGGCGTGTAGCCCGATCCAATTTAACGTCGACGGCGCTCGCTGGGGGTGTGTACAGACTCCGGAGGGGCTCCTACAGCCCAAGCGCAATACTGCTGCGGCGTGCAGCCCGATCCTCATATCAACCACTGCGGCGTGCAGCCCGATCCCATGCTCAGTCCACAATAAGCAATTAAGTCACAAAACAGTTCATTTTTCTTAATTCCAGTTTCCAGTTCATAATTTATGAAAAATACTTTAACTTTATTAAATTTGCAAAAGCCGGTGACTTAGCATTTCAAAAAAAGGTGATTTTAATTTCCAAGACTGAGATTAGTGATTTAAGCAATTATAGCTATCACATAAATATTATCCTCTAAGGACGCTACAGATCGGCACAAGGCCCCAAACAAGGCTTACAACCCACAATTATAGCAAATACAGTGTATTTCCAACACTAACAACATATTATTCACATCCGGGATGGACCAAGTCTCAATCCCTAGTCACAATCAATCCCGCACCTGCCACGGTGTGCGAGCCACGCCCTACTAGCGTCACAATGTGCTAAGCCGGGGTTTCGAACCCTCAAGCTACCATATACACAAACTACTCACCTCTAGCCGGTCGTAGACTCGTCCGCGATGCCTTTTCCTTTGAATTTAGCTCCCTCGTGCATAGAATCTAGTCAAACCACAATAATTATATCAAATACGGGTCAAAGAATCATAACCCATTTTAATTTACATGAAATTCGCATAAATACCCTAAGTTGGTAAAACCCGACCCCGGGCCCACTGCTCAGAAAAATTCTGAAATTAGTACCAACGCGATCCTCATCTCGCCACGAGTCCGTGCATATAAAATTTATCGAAATCGGAGTTCAAATGGCCTTCCAAATCCAAAAATCCCGTTTTCAATATCTAGGCCACATTTCTTCAAGATTTCAACCCAATTTCATGAAGATTGATGTTAATTCTACCATAAAATGATGTTTTTGAGTCAAGAATCTTACCTCCAACGAATACCCGATGACTTCTCAGTGATTTCCTCGAGTTTTCTTCTCTCTAGGGCTCAAAATTATGTTTTGGGGGTGTAAACCCGTAAGCCTTCTGTTTCTGGATTTTATTCACTGCTAGAACACTTTGTTCTACGCGTTCGCGTGAGCTCCCATGCGTTCGCGATGAACAGCTCTCTCTTACCCTTCGCGAACGCGACGCCTTCCACGCGTTCGCGATGCCCAACTTCCAGCTACCCTTCGCGAACGCGACGCCAACCACGCGTTCGCGATGCTCAACTCCCAGCCGCCTAAATTCCTTCTACGCGTTCGCGATACTCCTCCCGCGAACGCGAAGCCTTACCCTCACACACCTACGTGAACGCGACCACTGGAACGCGAACGCGATGCACACGATACCTGGCCTACGCGAACGCGGCTCCCCTCCTTGCGAACGCGATGCACTGATTCGCTTGACCTTCGCGAACGCGGCCCTTGCCACGCGAACGCGAAGGCTTAAAGGCCTGGGCAGAACCTGCAGTTTTTCTGCAGATTTTTGCCAAGTCCAAATGCCCGGTTGGTGGTCCGAAATCATCCCGAGGCCCCCGGGACCCCAACGAAAACCACCAACGTACTCCAAAATATGATACGGACTTGTTCCAATCATAAAAACACCATACTAAACATCAAAATCTCCATTTACTCACGGATTCAAGCCTAAGTTTCTTCAAAACTTTCAAAACTAACAGTCAATCCAAAACCCGATCAAACGATGTCCGAATGACCTGAAAATTTGCAGACATATCCAAAATCACATAACGAAGCTACAGAAATTGTCAGAATTCCATTTCGACCCCCGGATCAAAATATCACCTAACATCCGGTTTTTGCCAAAAATCAACCTTCGCCAATTCAAGCCTAAAACTACACCGGACCTCCGAATTCAATTCCGATTGCTCTCCTAAGTCATAATTGATCCCCCGAAACTAGGCGAATCATCGGAATCCAATTCCGAGCACTCTAACTCAATAGTCAACTCTAGGTTGACTTCCCATATTCAAGTTTCCTTCAAACATACTATTTACTTCATTTCCAATCCAAATCACTCCTAACTCACCCGATATACTCTAATACTGTTATAAAAGCATAAGATATGTAATTGCAAGGTAACGGGGTGGTAATTCCCATAACGACAGGCCAGGTCGTTACACGAAGACGATGCATGGAAGCATCCATGTGAGGAGAACGAGGATCTTGCATAAATTGAGATAAGTGTTGAACAGCATAGGAAAGATCTGGCCTAGTATGAGTGAGGAAATTAAGCTTACCAAGAAGACGATGATAAAGGGAAGGATCAGGGATTGGAGGACTAACACCAGCAAAAAGCTTTATAGAAGGATCCAAAGGAGAAGAAACTGGAGAAAGATCCACACAAGAAAATTCAGTAAGCATTTCAAGAGTGAATTTCCGTTGCCTAACAAGCAAACCAGAAGGATCCCGCAAAATCTCCATGCCCAGAAAGAAAGATAAGTGCCCTAAATCTTTAATTTTAAATTCAGCATCAAGGAAATGTTTCAATTCAGTTAATTCATGCTCATTGTTGCCAGTAAGTAGTATATCATTAACGTACACAGCCACTATTGAAACAGAGGAACCAGATGTCTTGTAGAATGGAGAGTAGTCATTGAGTGAATGGGAGAACTCTTTAAAATTGAGGGTAGCAGTGAGCTTAGCATACCATTGACGTGATGCTTCACGAAGCCTATAGAGAGACTTCTTAAGACGACAAACATGATTAGGAGAGGGGGCAGGAAAACCAGTAGGAAACTTCATATAAACTTCCCCGTGTAGATCTCCGTGTAGAAAAGCATTATTAACATCGAGTTGATAAATTCCCCTACCCTTTTTAACAGCAATAGCAAGAATGCGTCGAATAGTAGTCATTTTAACAACCGGAGAAAATGTTTCAGTGAAATAAATACCCTCACGTTGAGTGTCTCCTCTAATAACCAAACATGCTTTAAGTCGTTCAACACTTCCATCAGACTTAAGTTTCACTTTGTAAACTCATTTGCATAGGAGAGCCTTTTTCCCATGTGGTAGAGGAACTACTGTCCAAGTCTCATTGGCCAATAAAGCATCTAATTTCTTAGACATGGCTTCGTGCCATCCAGGGTGATTAACAGCTTGAGAAAAAGAAGTGGGTTCATGAATGTGGGAGATAGAATTTACAAGTTTACGACTAGGAGGGGATAAAGTAGAAAAAGATAGAACATTAGATGAAATAGGAGCAATAAAGCAAGGGGTAGAAACATCAGTAAGATGGACATCATTACATATGAAATCTGAAAGGTAGGTAGGTGTTTTGTGTTCTCTTTAGGTCCTGCGTAAGGGGGCCTCAATAGCAATAGAAGAAGGTGTAGAATGGGTAGGAGAAATAGGAATAGAACTAGAAGGACTAGATGAAGAGGCAAAACTAGAAAAATTGGATGAAGTAGAGGAAATGATATAGGAGAGGTAGAACAAGGTGTAGGAGGAATAGAAGAAGAAGAAGAAGAAGGAGATGATAAGGATGGACTCATATGTGAATCATTAGAAATAGAAGTTTTAGGATGGGAAGAAGGAATATATAGAGTATAGTGGGAAGAAGGTACAATAGGAGAAACAGGAAAATGAGGGTTAGAAACAGGGGGCAAAACAGAAAAAGGAAAATCGGATTCATGAAACACAACATTCATGGAAATAAAAATATGATTAGTTTTCAAATTTAGGAGCTTATCCTTTCTTCCCAAAAGGGTAACGAAGAAATACACAAGCAATAGCCATAGGATCAAGTTTTCCTCTTTGATGAGATAAAGTAGATGCAAAACAAAGGCAACAAAAACACTTAAGTATATTTTTGTCAGGGGATTTGCAAAAAAGGATGCCATAAGGTGTCTTGTAATGAAGCAATTTGGTAGGATATTGACGAGGCTAATGGATATAAGATTTTGCTGCTCGTACTCTATCAAATTCTAGTATAGTTTATGATATCGTCCCACAGAGATCGGAGAATCTAACTACAAACTTGTAATATCCTTACTACTATTTGAGAGAACCAAATTGATGAAGTTTTGTTTGTTGAAAATTTAAATTGCTTAAGTTGAAACAAAAATAACTTTCGAAAGATTTATATTTAAAAAGAGTTGGGAATCATTGAATTCACTCGATAGCATGATAACAATAAAATCTTAGCTTCTACATGTATTTCTCTTAGGAATACCTGTTTATTGCTAATACAATCATATTTGCTCACTAAGAAATAATCAATTAATAACACTCCGTGAGGTTATGTAAATCAATTGATATATGACTCGTGATGATTAGACTGAATTTCTTGCCTGAATCGTGCTAAAAAATAGCAAAAACCTCTTGCGGTTACTTTTTACTAAAAATCAATAATCTTGCCAACTACAACTCCTCCGTGAGAATTAGAATGGAAGTAAGCAAGATTAATGACTTGGAATGATAGCTTAAAAAGAATTACTCTCACTCTATTATTTTACCCAATAGTTATCATATATTAATTTTGCTTCGTGAGAATTACAAAATTGACATACCACTAACTTTGGAGAATAAATAGATAGAAGTGATAATAATTAATTAAAACTACTATTCCAGCACAATATAGAAATATAACTAGAAAGTTTCAGGTCAAGCATGTAGTAAAATTGAGATTAATATTATAACAATATCGAGCTTCATCAACTATCCCAATGAAAGAGATTACTCCATGGAATATTTAAATCTCACAAAGAAAGAAATTCTTAAGATACTATCAATACTCTTAGAAAATCCAAAAGTTACAAGAGGAAAGTGAAAGAGATAAAGAAAGAAGTAAAGACCAAATCTAGAAAAAAGTTATGTTGCAAGGTACGTATGATCTTCCTCTCCTTCAACCCAAATAAGACATCCTTTTTATAGAAATCAAATCTCATAAGGTGCCACGATGCCTCGTGGGTCTTTTGCCATGATGCGTCGTGCTTCTTTTGCCATGATGCGTCGTGATCTTTTTTTATTCCTTTATTTGCTTTATCATGATATTTTTACTTCCTGCAAAATACTATTAGACAATATAGATAATTGACATATATATATATATATATATATATATATATATATATATATATATATATTTATTTATTTATTTATTATTTTTTCAGTATAAAATATATAAATATTGTATAGTCATCAAACTCCCCTACACTTGAATCCTTGCTCGTCCTCGTGGCAATAATTTTATTAATAATTGTTGTTTCTTGTAGAGTAGAAAAGTAAATAAATAAAATTTTCACATAAAATTCAAAACCTATAAGTTTTTCAAGTCGCCAAATCTATACCTTGTTTATGCTTCTGCTTTTGTTTGCCAAAAACTTTCAACTCCTCTTTTGATGAACCTTTTGAGATTGATAACATTATGATCACAATTTCGAGTTTCTCAAATTTTGTCCATAAGCTTGCCCTTTATGTCAGTCTCCACTAATGTAGAATCAACACTAATTTTTAAAATTAATTTAGGACTTTTTCAGGCTTGTAATGATAGGCTTAATGCTGGTACGGTAAAGGGATATATTCGTAGTGACTTTGTTCCATCCAGCTTTATTATGAGAGCCGATTATTTTACAAAAAGTAACTATGTACAACAAGAATTATTTTGTTCCTTAAATTCAAGCTTCTTGAACCAAGAATTTATTCTACGGATATATACACCTTGTTTTCTTCTTGTGCATTTTTTTTAGTAAAATTATAGAATATTTACTTCACAAGTATTCCTTCATTGCTTGCTTTAATAATCATTTTTGCTCAACTATAGCCGGAAGGAGTAGTATCAATCTTTTTGTAAGATAAACCAATATGGTGTATCAATAAAAGTTGGTTTATCCCTCATTTTTTTTTGGCTCAAAGTTGGGTGCTAAAAGGAAAAATATAAATATTTGTGGTTAAAAATAGATAGGCTAAAAAGGGTGTTAAAGAAAGCCTAATTTCATTCTAAAAAATAGTGTTGTCTAGAATTTCGCATTGATAGACA